>OX637866.1:25448595-26024904 GCA_951802705.1 Netelia virgata
TAAATTTTGTTGAGTTCAATAACGCTTTGTTGCGATGTTGAACAATCGGAAACTTCCCGCACAACACGAGTATCATGATTATAAGCCCGTAGTATCCTTAGATTGAGAAAATTGGTTAAATTTTGTTTTCATTCAATACGGCTTTGTAGCGATGTTGGACAATCGGGCACTTGCAGCGCAACACGAATATGATGATTATAAGCCCGGAGTATCCTTAGGTTGAGAAAATTGGGTAAATTCTTTTTTCGTTCAATAAGGCTTTGTAGCGATGTTGCACAATCGGAAATTTCCCGCGCAACGCGAATATGATGATTATAAGCCCGGAGTATCCTTAGGTTGAGAAAATTGGGTAAATTCTTTTTTCGTTCAATAAGGCTTTGTAGCGATGTTGCACAATCGGAAATTTGCAGCGCAACACGAATAAGACGATTATAAGCCCGTAGTACCCTTAGGTTGAAAAAATCGGTCGAATTTTTTTTTCGTTCAATAAGGCTTTGTAGCGATGTTGCACAATCGGACACTTGCAGCGCAACGCGAATATGATGATTATAAGCCCGTAATATCCTTAGGTTGAGAAAATTGGGTAAATTCTTTTTTCGTTCAATAAGGCTTTGTAGCGATGTTGCACAATCGGAAATAACGCTTTATAGCGATGTTGCACAATCGGAAATTTGCAGCGCAACACGAATATGATGATTGTAAGCCCGTAGTACCCTTAGGTTGAGAAAATCGGTCGAAAATTTGTTTCGGTCCAATAACGCTTTATAGCGATGCTGCACGATCGGAAATTGGCAGCGCAACACGAATATGATGATTATAAGTCCGTAGTACCCTTAGGTTGAGAAAATAGGTCGAAATTTTGTTTTCGTCCAATAACGCTTTATAGCGATGTTGCACAATGGGAAATTTGCAGCGCAACAAGAATATGATAATTATAAGCTCGTAGTACCCTTAGGTTGAGAAAATCGGTCGAAAATTTGTTTCGGTCCAATAACGCTTTATAGCGATGCTGCACGATCGGAAATTGGCAGCGCAACACGAATATGATGATTATAAGTCCGTAGTACCCTTAGGTTGAGAAAATCGGTCGAAATTTTGTTTTCGTCCAATAACGCTTTATAGCGATGTTGCACAATCGGAAATTTGCAGCGCAACACGAATATGATGATTGTAAGCCCGTAGTACCCTTAGGTTGAGAAAATCGGTCGAAAATTTGTTTCGGTCCAATGACGCTTTATAGCGATGCTGCACGATCGGAAATTGGCAGCGCAACACGAATATGATGATTATAAGTCCGTAGTACCCTTAGGTTGAGAAAATCGGTCGAAATTTTGTTTTCGTCCAATAACGCTTTATAGCGATGTTGCACAATCGGAAATTCGCAGCGCAACACGAATATGATGATTATAAGCCTGTAGTATCCTTAGGTTGAGAAAGTCGGTCGAAATTTTTTTGCGTCCAATAAGGCTTTGCAGCGATTATGCGGAATGGGAAATTTCTCGCGCAACAAGAATATGATAATTATAAGCCCGTAGTACCCTTAGGTTGAGAAAATCGGTCGAAATTTTGTTTTCGTCCAATAACGCTTTATAGCGACGTTGCACGATCGGAAATTTGCAGCGCAACAAGAATATGATGATTATAAGCCCGTAGTACCCTAAGGTTGAGAAAATTGGGTAAATTCGTTTTTCGTTCAATAAGGCTTTGTAGCGATGTTGCACAATCGGAAATTTCCCGCGCAACGCGAATATGATGATTATAAGCCCGGAGTATCCTTAGGTTGAGAAAATTGGGTAAATTCTTTTTTCGTTCAATAAGGCTTTGTAGCGATGTTGCACAATCGGAAATTTGCAGCGCAACACGAATATGATGATTATAAGTCCGTAGTACCCTTAGGTTGAGAAAATCGGTCGAAATTTTGTTTTCGTCCAATAACGCTTTATAGCGAGGTTGCACAATCGGAAATTTGCAGCGCAACACGAATATGATGATTATAAGTCCGTAGTACCCTTAGGTTGAGAAAATCGGTCGAAATTTTGTTTTCGTCCAATAACGCTTTATAGCGATGTTGCACAATCGGAAATTCGCAGCGCAACACGAATATGATGATTATAAGCCCGTAGTACCCTAAGGTTGAGAAAATTGGGTAAATTCGTTTTTCGTTCAATAAGGCTTTGTAGCGATGTTGCACAATCGGAAATTTCCCGCGCAACGCGAATATGATGATTATAAGCCCGGAGTATCCTTAGGTTGAGAAAATTGGGTAAATTCTTTTTTCGTTCAATAAGGCTTTGTAGCGATGTTGCACAATCGGAAATTTGCAGCGCAACACGAATATGATGATTATAAGTCCGTAGTACCCTTAGGTTGAGAAAATCGGTCGAAATTTTGTTTTCGTCCAATAACGCTTTATAGCGAGGTTGCACAATCGGAAATTTGCAGCGCAACACGAATATGATGATTATAAGCCCGTAGTACCCTTAGGTTGAGAAAATCGGTTGAAATTTTGTTTTCGTCCAACAACGCTTTACAGCGATGTTGCACCATCGGAAATTCGCAGTGCAACACGAATATGATGATTATAAGCCCGTAGTACCCTCAGGTTGAGAAAACCGGTCGAAAATTTGTTTCGGTCCAATGACGCTTTATAGCGATGTTGCACGATCGGAAATTGGCAGCGCAACAAGAATATGATGATTATAAGCCCGTTGTACCCTAAGGTTGAGAAAATTGGGTAAATTCTTTTTTCGTTCAACAACGCTTTACAGCGATGTTGCACAATCGGAAATTCGCAGTGCAACACGAATATGATGATTATAAGCCTGTAGTATCCTTAGGTTGAGAAAGTCGGTCGAAATTTTTTTGCGTCCAATAAGGCTTTGCAGCGATTATGCGGAATCGGAAATTTCTCGCGCAACAAGAATATGATAATTATAAGCCCGTAGTACCCTTCGGTTGAGAAAATCGGTCGAAATTTTGTTTTCGTCCAATAACGCTTTATAGCGACGTTGCACGATCGGAAATTTGCAGCGCAACAAGAATATGATGATTATAAGCCCGTAGTACCCTTAGGTTGAACAAATCGGTCGAATTTTTGTTTCGTACAATAAGGCTTTGTAGCGATGTTGCACAATCGGACACTTGCAGCGCACCGCGAATATGATGATTATAAGCCCGTAGTATCCTTAGGTTGAGAAAATCGGACGAAATTTTGTTTTCGTCCAATAACGCTTTATAACAATGTTGCACAATCGGAAATTCGCAGCGCAACACGAATATGATGATTATAAGCCTGTAGTATCCTTAGGTTGAGAAAGTCGGTCGAAATTTGTTTGCGTCCAATAAGGCTTTGCAGCGATTATGCGGAATCGGAAATGTTCCGCACAACACGAATATCATGATTATAAGCCCGTAGTACCCTCAGGTTGAGAAAACCGGTCGAAAATTTGTTTCGGTCCAATGACGCTTTATAGCGATGTTGCACGATCGGAAATTGGCAGCGCAACAAGAATATGATTATTATAAGCCCTTAGATTGACAATATCGGTCCAATTTTGTTTTCGTTCAAGAAGGCTTTGAAGCGATTTTGCGCAATCGGAAATTTTCCGCACAACACGAATATCATGATTATAAGCCCGTAGTATCCTTAGATTGAGAAAATTGGTTAAATTTTGTTTTCATTCAATACGGCTTTGTAGCAATGTTGGACAATCGGGCACTTGCAGCGCAACACGAATATGATGGATATAAGCCCGTAGTACGCTTAGGTTGAAAAAATCGGTCGAATTTTTTTTTTCGTTCAATAAGGCTTTGTAGCGATGTTGCACAATCGGACACTTGCAGCGCAACACGAATATGATGATTATAAGCCCGTAGTACCCTTAGGTTGATAAAATTGGTTAATTTTTTTGTTCGCTCAATAAGGCTTTGTAGCGATGTTGCACAATCGGACACTTGCAGCGCAACGCGAATATGATGATTATAAGCCCGAAGTACCCTTAGGTTGAGAAAATTGGGTAAATTTTGTTTTCGTTCAATAAAGCTTTGTAGCGATGTTGCACAATCGGGCACTTGCAGCGCAACACGAATATAATGATTATAAGCCCGTAGTACCATTAGATTGAGAAAATCGGTCGAAATTTTCTTGTCGTCCAATAACGCTTTATAGCGATGTTGCATAATCGGAAATTTGCAGCGCAACACGAATATGATGATTATAAGTCCGTAGTACCCTTAGGTTGAGAAAATCGGTCGAAATTTTGTTTCGGTCCAATAACGCTTTATAGCGATGTTGCACGATCGGAAATTGGCAGCGCAACAAGAATGTGATGATTATAAGCCCTTAGATTGACAATATCGGTCAAATTTTTTTTTCGTTCAATAAGGGTTTGTAGCGATTTTGCGCAATCGGAAATTGTCCGCACAACACGAATATCATGATTATAAGCCCGTAGTATCCTTAGATTGAGAAAATCGGTTGAAATTTTTCTTTCGTCCAATATGGCTTTGTATCGATGTTGCGCAATCGGAAATTTCCCGCGCAACACGCATATGATGATTATAAGCCCGTAGTATCCTTAGGTTGAGAAAATTGGTTAAATTTTGTTTTCGTTCAATAAGGCTTTGTAGCGATGTTGCACAATCGGACATTTCCCGCGCAACACGAATATGATGATTATAAGCCCGTAGTACCCTTAGGTTGAAAAAATTGGTTAAATTGTTTTTTCGTTCAATAAGGCTTTGTAGCGATGTTGCACAATCGGACACTTGCAGCGCAACACGAATATGATGATTGTAAGCCCGTAGTACCCTTAGGTTGAGAAAATCGGTCGAAAATTTGTTTTCGTCCAATAACGCTTTATAGCGATGTTGCACGATCGGAAATTTGCAGCGCAACACGAATATGATGATTATAAGCCCGTAGTACCCTTAGGTTGAGAAAATCGGTCGAAATTTTGTTTTCGTCCAACAACGCTTTACAGCGATGTTGCACAATCAGAAATTTCCCGCGCAGCACGAATATGATGATTATAAGCCCGTAGTACCCTTAGGTTGAAAAAATTGGTTAAATTTTGTTTTCATTCAATACGGCTTTGTAGCGATGTTGCACAATCGGAAACTTGCAGCGCAACACGAATATGATGATTATAAGCCCGTAGTACGCTTATGTTGAAAAAATCGGTTGAATTTTTTTTGTTCAATAAGGATTTGCAGCGAAGTTGTGCAATCGGACACTTGCAGCGCAACGCGAATATGATGATTATAAGCCCGTAGTATCCTTAGGTTGAGAAAAATGGGTAAATTCTTTTTTCGTTCAATAAGGCTTTGTAGCGATGTTGCACAATCGGAAATTTCCCGCGCATCACGACTATGATGATTATAAGCCCGTAGTACCCTAAGGTTGATAAAATTGGTTAAATTTTGTTTTCGTTCAATAAGGCTTTGTAGCGATGTTGCACAATCAGACTCTTGCAGCGCAACACGAATATGATGATTATAAGCCCGTAGTACCCTTAGGTTGAGAAAATTGGTTAAATTGTTTTTTCGTTCAATAAGGCTTTTTAGCGATGTTGCACAAGCGGACACTTGCAGCGCAACGAGAATATGATCATTATAAGCCCGTAGTACCCTTAGGTTGAGAAAATTGGTTAAATTGTTTTTTCGTTCAATAAGGCTTTGTAGCGATGTTGCACAATCGGACACTTGCAGCGCAACACGAATATGATCATTATAAGCCCGTAGTACCCTTAGGTTGAGAAAGTTGTTTAAATTTTGTTTTCATTCAATAAGGCTTTGTAGCGATGTTGCACAATCGGACACTTGCAGCGCAAAACGAATATGATGATTATAAGCCCGTAGTACCCTTAGGTTGAGAAAATTGGGTAAATTTTTTTTTCGTTCAATAAGGCTTTGTAGCGATGTTGCACAATCGGAAATTTCCCGCGCATCACGAATATGATGATTATAAGCCCGTAGTACCCTTAGGTTGAGAAAATCGGTCAATTTTTTTTCTCGTTCAATAAGGCTTTGCAGCGATGTTGTGCAATCGGACACTTGCAGCGCAACACGAATATAATGATTATAAGCCCATAGTATCATTAGATTGAGAAAATCGGTCGAAACTTTTGTTTCGTCCAATAACACTTTATAGCGATGTTGCACAATCGGAAATTTGCAGCGCAACGCGAATATGATGATTATAAGTCCGTAGTACCCTTAGGTTGAGGAAATCGGTCGAAATTTTGTTTTCGTCCAATAACGCTGTATAGCGATGTTGCACGATCGGAAATTTCCCGCGCATCACGAATATGATCATTATAAGCCCGTAGTACCCTTAGGTTGAGAAAGTTGTTTAAATTTTGTTTTCATTCAATAAGGCTTTGTAGCGATGTTGCACAATCGGACACTTGCAGCGCAACACGAATATGATGATTATAAGCCCGTAGTACCCTTAGGTTGAGAAAATTGGGTAAATTTTTTTTTCGTTCAGTAAGGCTTTGTAGCGATGTTGCACAATCGGAAATTTCCCGCGCATCACGAGTATCATGATTATAAGCCCGTAGTATCCTTAGATTTAGAAAATTGGTTAAATTTTGTTTTCATTCAATACGGCTTTGTAGCGATGTTGGACAATCGGGCACTTGCAGCGCAACACGAATATGATGATTATAAGCCCGTAGTACGCTTAGGTTGAAAAAATCGGTCGAATTTTTTTTTTCGTTCAATAAGGCTTTGTAGCGATGTTGCACAATCGGACACTTGCAGCGCAACGCGAATATGATGATTATAAGCCCGGAGTATCCTTAGGTTGAGAAAATTGGGTAAATTCTTTTTTCGTTCAATAAGGCTTTGTAGCGATGTTGCACAATCGGAAATTTGCAGCGCAACACGAATAAGACGATTATAAGCCCGTAGTACCCTTAGGTTGAAAAAATCGGTCGAATTTTTTTTTCGTTCAATAAGGCTTTGTAGCGATGTTGCACAATCGGACACTTGCAGCGCAACGCGAATATGATGATTATAAGCCCGTAATATCCTTAGGTTGAGAAAATTGGGTAAATTCTTTTTTCGTTCAATAAGGCTTTGTAGCGATGTTGCACAATCGGAAATAACGCTTTATAGCGATGTTGCACAATCGGAAATTTGCAGCGCAACACGAATATGATGATTGTAAGCCCGTAGTACCCTTAGGTTGAGAAAATCGGTCGAAAATTTGTTTCGGTCCAATGACGCTTTATAGCAATGCTGCACGATCGGAAATTGGCAGCGCAACACGAATATGATGATTATAAGTCCGTAGTAGCCTTAGGTTGAGAAAATCGGTCGAAATTTTGTTTTCGTCCAATAACGCTTTATAGCGATGTTGCACAATCGGAAATTCGCAGCGCAACACGAATATGATGATTACAAGCCTGTAGTATCCTTAGGTTGAGAAAGTCCGTCGAAATTTTTTTGCGTCCAATAAGGCTTTGCAGCGATTATGCGGAATCGGAAATTTCTCGCGCAACAAGAATATGATAATTATAAGCCCGTAGTACCCTTAGGTTGAGAAAATCGGTCGAAATTTTGTTTTCGTCCAATAACGCTTTATAGCGACGTTGCACGATCGGAAATTTGCAGCGCAACAAGAATATGATGATTATAAGCCCGTAGTACCCTAAGGTTGAGAAAATTGGGTAAATTCGTTTTTCGTTCAATAAGGCTTTGTAGCGATGTTGCACAATCGGAAATTTCCCGCGCAACGCGAATATGATGATTATAAGTCCGTAGTACCCTTAGGTTGAGAAAATCGGTCGAAATTTTGTTTTCGTCCAATAACGCTTTATAACGATGTTGCATAATCGGAAATTTGCAGCGCAACACAAATATGATGATTATAAGTCCGTAGTCCCCTTAGGTTGAGAAAATCGGTCGAAATTTTGTTTTCGTCCAACAACGCTTTACAGCGATGTTGCACAATCGGAAATTCGCAGCGCAACACGAATATGATGATTATAAGCCTGTAGTATCCTTAGGTTGAGAAAGTCGGTCGAAATTTTTTTGCGTCCAATAAGGCTTTGCAGCGATTATGCGGAATCGGAAATGTTCCGCACAACACGAATATCATGATTATAAGCCCGTAGTACCCTCAGGTTGAGAAAACCGGTCGAAAATTTGTTTCGGTCCAATGACGCTTTATAGCGATGTTGCACGATCGGAAATTGGCAGCGCAACAAGAATATGATGATTATAAGCCCGTAGTACCCTAAGGTTGAGAAAATTGGGTAAATTCTTTTTTCGTTCAATAAGGCTTTGTAGCGATGTTGCACAATCGGAAATTTGCAGCGCAACACGAATATGATGATTATAAGCCCGTAGTACCCTTAGGTTGAGAAAATCGGTCGAAATTTTGTTTTCGTCCAACAACGCTTTACAGCGATGTTGCACAATCAGAAATTTCCCGCGCAGCACGAATATGATGATTATAAGCCCGTAGTACCTTTAGGTTGAAAAAATTGGTTAAATTTTGTTTTCATTCAATACGGCTTTGTAGCGATGTTGCACAATCGGAAACTTGCAGCGCAACACGAATATGATGATTATAAGCCCGTAGTACGCTTATGTTGAAAAAATCGGTTGAATTTTTTTTGTTCAATAAGGATTTGCAGCGAAGTTGTGCAATCGGACACTTGCAGCGCAACGCGAATATGATGATTATAAGCCCGTAGTATCCTTAGGTTGAGAAAAATGGGTAAATTCTTTTTTCGTTCAATAAGGCTTTGTAGCGATGTTGCACAATCGGAAATTTCCCGCGCATCACGACTATGATGATTATAAGCCCGTAGTACCCTAAGGTTGATAAAATTGGTTAAATTTTGTTTTCGTTCAATAAGGCTTTGTAGCGATGTTGCACAATCAGACTCTTGCAGCGCAACACGAATATGATGATTATAAGCCCGTAGTACCCTTAGGTTGAGAAAATTGGTTAAATTGTTTTTTCGTTCAATAAGGCTTTTTAGCGATGTTGCACAAGCGGACACTTGCAGCGCAACGAGAATATGATCATTATAAGCCCGTAGTACCCTTAGGTTGAGAAAATTGGTTAAATTGTTTTTTCGTTCAATAAGGCTTTGTAGCGATGTTGCACAATCGGACACTTGCAGCGCAACACGAATATGATCATTATAAGCCCGTAGTACCCTTAGGTTGAGAAAGTTGTTTAAATTTTGTTTTCATTCAATAAGGCTTTGTAGCGATGTTGCACAATCGGACACTTGCAGCGCAAAACGAATATGATGATTATAAGCCCGTAGTACCCTTAGGTTGAGAAAATTGGGTAAATTTTTTTTTCGTTCAATAAGGCTTTGTAGCGATGTTGCACAATCGGAAATTTCCCGCGCATCACGAATATGATGATTATAAGCCCGTAGTACCCTTAGGTTGAGAAAATCGGTCAATTTTTTTTCTCGTTCAATAAGGCTTTGCAGCGATGTTGTGCAATCGGACACTTGCAGCGCAACACGAATATAATGATTATAAGCCCATAGTATCATTAGATTGAGAAAATCGGTCGAAACTTTTGTTTCGTCCAATAACACTTTATAGCGATGTTGCACAATCGGAAATTTGCAGCGCAACGCGAATATGATGATTATAAGTCCGTAGTACCCTTAGGTTGAGGAAATCGGTCGAAATTTTGTTTTCGTCCAATAACGCTGTATAGCGATGTTGCACGATCGGAAATTTCCCGCGCATCACGAATATGATCATTATAAGCCCGTAGTACCCTTAGGTTGAGAAAGTTGTTTAAATTTTGTTTTCATTCAATAAGGCTTTGTAGCGATGTTGCACAATCGGACACTTGCAGCGCAACACGAATATGATGATTATAAGCCCGTAGTACCCTTAGGTTGAGAAAATTGGGTAAATTTTTTTTTCGTTCAGTAAGGCTTTGTAGCGATGTTGCACAATCGGAAATTTCCCGCGCATCACGAGTATCATGATTATAAGCCCGTAGTATCCTTAGATTTAGAAAATTGGTTAAATTTTGTTTTCATTCAATACGGCTTTGTAGCGATGTTGGACAATCGGGCACTTGCAGCGCAACACGAATATGATGATTATAAGCCCGTAGTACGCTTAGGTTGAAAAAATCGGTCGAATTTTTTTTTTCGTTCAATAAGGCTTTGTAGCGATGTTGCACAATCGGACACTTGCAGCGCAACGCGAATATGATGATTATAAGCCCGGAGTATCCTTAGGTTGAGAAAATTGGGTAAATTCTTTTTTCGTTCAATAAGGCTTTGTAGCGATGTTGCACAATCGGAAATTTGCAGCGCAACACGAATAAGACGATTATAAGCCCGTAGTACCCTTAGGTTGAAAAAATCGGTCGAATTTTTTTTTCGTTCAATAAGGCTTTGTAGCGATGTTGCACAATCGGACACTTGCAGCGCAACGCGAATATGATGATTATAAGCCCGTAATATCCTTAGGTTGAGAAAATTGGGTAAATTCTTTTTTCGTTCAATAAGGCTTTGTAGCGATGTTGCACAATCGGAAATAACGCTTTATAGCGATGTTGCACAATCGGAAATTTGCAGCGCAACACGAATATGATGATTGTAAGCCCGTAGTACCCTTAGGTTGAGAAAATCGGTCGAAAATTTGTTTCGGTCCAATGACGCTTTATAGCAATGCTGCACGATCGGAAATTGGCAGCGCAACACGAATATGATGATTATAAGTCCGTAGTAGCCTTAGGTTGAGAAAATCGGTCGAAATTTTGTTTTCGTCCAGTAACGCTTTATAGCGATGTTGCACAATCGGAAATTCGCAGCGCAACACGAATATGATGATTACAAGCCTGTAGTATCCTTAGGTTGAGAAAGTCGGTCGAAATTTTTTTGCGTCCAATAAGGCTTTGCAGCGATTATGCGGAATCGGAAATTTCTCGCGCAACAAGAATATGATAATTATAAGCCCGTAGTACCCTTAGGTTGAGAAAATCGGTCGAAATTTTGTTTTCGTCCAATAACGCTTTATAGCGACGTTGCACGATCGGAAATTTGCAGCGCAACAAGAATATGATGATTATAAGCCCGTAGTACCCTAAGGTTGAGAAAATTGGGTAAATTCGTTTTTCGTTCAATAAGGCTTTGTAGCGATGTTGCACAATCGGAAATTTCCCGCGCAACGCGAATATGATGATTATAAGCCCGGAGTATCCTTAGGTTGAGAAAATTGGGTAAATTCTTTTTTCGTTCAATAAGGCTTTGTAGCGATGTTGCACAATCTGAAATTTGCAGCGCAACACGAATATGATGATTATAAGTCCGTAGTACCCTTAGGTTGAGAAAATCGGTCGAAATTTTGTTTTCGTCCAATAACGCTTTATAACGATGTTGCATAATCGGAAATTTGCAGCGCAACACAAATATGATGATTATAAGTCCGTAGTCCCCTTAGGTTGAGAAAATCGGTCGAAATTTTGTTTTCGTCCAACAACGCTTTACAGCGATGTTGCACAATCGGAAATTCGCAGCGCAACACGAATATGATGATTATAAGCCTGTAGTATCCTTAGGTTGAGAAAGTCGGTCGAAATTTTTTTGCGTCCAATAAGGCTTTGCAGCGATTATGCGGAATCGGAAATTTCTCGCGCAACAAGAATATGATAATTATAAGCCCGTAGTACCCTTAGGTTGAGAAAATCGGTCGAAATTTTGTTTTCGTCCAATAACGCTTTATAGCGACGTTGCACGATCGGAAATTTGCAGCGCAACAAGAATATGATGATTATAAGCCCGTAGTACCCTAAGGTTGAGAAAATTGGGTAAATTCGTTTTTCGTTCAATAAGGCTTTGTAGCGATGTTGCACAATCGGAAATTTCCCGCGCAACGCGAATATGATGATTATAAGCCCGGAGTATCCTTAGGTTGAGAAAATTGGGTAAATTCTTTTTTCGTTCAATAAGGCTTTGTAGCGATGTTGCACAATCTGAAATTTGCAGCGCAACACGAATATGATGATTATAAGTCCGTAGTACCCTTAGGTTGAGAAAATCGGTCGAAATTTTGTTTTCGTCCAATAACGCTTTATAACGATGTTGCATAATCGGAAATTTGCAGCGCAACACAAATATGATGATTATAAGTCCGTAGTCCCCTTAGGTTGAGAAAATCGGTCGAAATTTTGTTTTCGTCCAACAACGCTTTACAGCGATGTTGCACAATCGGAAATTCGCGGCGCAACACGAATATGATGATTATAAGCCTGTAGTATCCTTAGGTTGAGAAAGTCGGTCGAAATTTTTTTGCGTCCAATAAGGCTTTGCAGCGATTATGCGGAATCGGAAATGTTCCGCACAACACGAATATCATGATTATAAGCCCGTAGTACCCTCAGGTTGAGAAAACCGGTCGAAAATTTGTTTCGGTCCAATGACGCTTTATAGCGATGTTGCACGATCGGAAATTGGCAGCGCAACAAGAATATGATGATTATAAGCCCGTAGTACCCTAAGGTTGAGAAAATTGGGTAAATTCTTTTTTCGTTCAATAAGGCTTTGTAGCGATGTTGCACAATCGGAAATTTCCCGCGCAACGCGAATATGATGATTATAAGCCCGGAGTATCCTTAGGTTGAGAAAATTGGGTAAATTCTTTTTTCGTTCAATAAGGCTTTGTAGCGATGTTGCACAATCTGAAATTTGCAGCGCAACACGAATATGATGATTATAAGTCCGTAGTACCCTTAGGTTGAGAAAATCGGTCGAAATTTTGTTTTCGTCCAACAACGCTTTACAGCGATGTTGCACAATCAGAAATTTCCCGCGCAGCACGAATATGATGATTATAAGCCCGTAGTACCCTTAGGTTGAAAAAATTGGTTAAATTTTGTTTTCATTCAATACGGCTTTGTAGCGATGTTGCACAATCGGAAACTTGCAGCGCAACACGAATATGATGATTATAAGCCCGTAGTACGCTTATGTTGAAAAAATCGGTTGAATTTTTTTTGTTCAATAAGGATTTGCAGCGAAGTTGTGCAATCGGACACTTGCAGCGCAACGCGAATATGATGATTATAAGCCCGTAGTATCCTTAGGTTGAGAAAAATGGGTAAATTCTTTTTTCGTTCAATAAGGCTTTGTAGCGATGTTGCACAATCGGAAATTTCCCGCGCATCACGACTATGATGATTATAAGCCCGTAGTACCCTAAGGTTGATAAAATTGGTTAAATTTTGTTTTCGTTCAATAAGGCTTTGTAGCGATGTTGCACAATCAGACTCTTGCAGCGCAACACGAATATGATGATTATAAGCCCGTAGTACCCTTAGGTTGAGAAAATTGGTTAAATTGTTTTTTCGTTCAATAAGGCTTTTTAGCGATGTTGCACAAGCGGACACTTGCAGCGCAACGAGAATATGATCATTATAAGCCCGTAGTACCCTTAGGTTGAGAAAATTGGTTAAATTGTTTTTTCGTTCAATAAGGCTTTGTAGCGATGTTGCACAATCGGACACTTGCAGCGCAACACGAATATGATCATTATAAGCCCGTAGTACCCTTAGGTTGAGAAAGTTGTTTAAATTTTGTTTTCATTCAATAAGGCTTTGTAGCGATGTTGCACAATCGGACACTTGCAGCGCAAAACGAATATGATGATTATAAGCCCGTAGTACCCTTAGGTTGAGAAAATTGGGTAAATTTTTTTTTCGTTCAATAAGGCTTTGTAGCGATGTTGCACAATCGGAAATTTCCCGCGCATCACGAATATGATGATTATAAGCCCGTAGTACCCTTAGGTTGAGAAAATCGGTCAATTTTTTTTCTCGTTCAATAAGGCTTTGCAGCGATGTTGTGCAATCGGACACTTGCAGCGCAACACGAATATAATGATTATAAGCCCATAGTATCATTAGATTGAGAAAATCGGTCGAAACTTTTGTTTCGTCCAATAACACTTTATAGCGATGTTGCACAATCGGAAATTTGCAGCGCAACGCGAATATGATGATTATAAGTCCGTAGTACCCTTAGGTTGAGGAAATCGGTCGAAATTTTGTTTTCGTCCAATAACGCTGTATAGCGATGTTGCACGATCGGAAATTTCCCGCGCATCACGAATATGATCATTATAAGCCCGTAGTACCCTTAGGTTGAGAAAGTTGTTTAAATTTTGTTTTCATTCAATAAGGCTTTGTAGCGATGTTGCACAATCGGACACTTGCAGCGCAACACGAATATGATGATTATAAGCCCGTAGTACCCTTAGGTTGAGAAAATTGGGTAAATTTTTTTTTCGTTCAGTAAGGCTTTGTAGCGATGTTGCACAATCGGAAATTTCCCGCGCATCACGAGTATCATGATTATAAGCCCGTAGTATCCTTAGATTTAGAAAATTGGTTAAATTTTGTTTTCATTCAATACGGCTTTGTAGCGATGTTGGACAATCGGGCACTTGCAGCGCAACACGAATATGATGATTATAAGCCCGTAGTACGCTTAGGTTGAAAAAATCGGTCGAATTTTTTTTTTCGTTCAATAAGGCTTTGTAGCGATGTTGCACAATCGGACACTTGCAGCGCAACGCGAATATGATGATTATAAGCCCGGAGTATCCTTAGGTTGAGAAAATTGGGTAAATTCTTTTTTCGTTCAATAAGGCTTTGTAGCGATGTTGCACAATCGGAAATTTGCAGCGCAACACGAATAAGACGATTATAAGCCCGTAGTACCCTTAGGTTGAAAAAATCGGTCGAATTTTTTTTTCGTTCAATAAGGCTTTGTAGCGATGTTGCGCAATCGGACACTTGCAGCGCAACGCGAATATGATGATTATAAGCCCGTAATATCCTTAGGTTGAGAAAATTGGGTAAATTCTTTTTTCGTTCAATAAGGCTTTGTAGCGATGTTGCACAATCGGAAATAACGCTTTATAGCGATGTTGCACAATCGGAAATTTGCAGCGCAACACGAATATGATGATTGTAAGCCCGTAGTACCCTTAGGTTGAGAAAATCGGTCGAAAATTTGTTTCGGTCCAATAACGCTTTATAGCGATGCTGCACGATCGGAAATTGGCAGCGCAACACGAATATGATGATTATAAGTCCGTAGTACCCTTAGGTTGAGAAAATCGGTCGAAATTTTGTTTTCGTCCAATAACGCTTTATAGCGATGTTGCACAATCGGAAATTTGCAGCGCAACACGAATATGATGATTGTAAGCCCGTAGTACCCTTAGGTTGAGAAAATCGGTCGAAAATTTGTTTCGGTCCAATGACGCTTTATAGCAATGCTGCACGATCGGAAATTGGCAGCGCAACACGAATATGATGATTATAAGTCCGTAGTAGCCTTAGGTTGAGAAAATCGGTCGAAATTTTGTTTTCGTCCAATAACGCTTTATAGCGATGTTGCACAATCGGAAATTCGCAGCGCAACACGAATATGATGATTACAAGCCTGTAGTATCCTTAGGTTGAGAAAGTCGGTCGAAATTTGTTTGCGTCCAATAAGGCTTTGCAGCGATTATGCGGAATCGGAAATTTCTCGCGCAACAAGAATATGATAATTATAAGCCCGTAGTACCCTTAGGTTGAGAAAATCGGTCGAAATTTTGTTTTCGTCCAATAACGCTTTATAGCGACGTTGCACGATCGGAAATTTGCAGCGCAACAAGAATATGATGATTATAAGCCCGTAGTACCCTAAGGTTGAGAAAATTGGGTAAATTCGTTTTTCGTTCAATAAGGCTTTGTAGCGATGTTGCACAATCGGAAATTTCCCGCGCAACGCGAATATGATGATTATAAGCCCGGAGTATCCTTAGGTTGAGAAAATTGGGTAAATTCTTTTTTCGTTCAATAAGGCTTTGTAGCGATGTTGCACAATCTGAAATTTGCAGCGCAACACGAATATGATGATTATAAGTCCGTAGTACCCTTAGGTTGAGAAAATCGGTCGAAATTTTGTTTTCGTCCAATAACGCTTTATAACGATGTTGCATAATCGGAAATTTGCAGCGCAACACAAATATGATGATTATAAGTCCGTAGTCCCCTTAGGTTGAGAAAATCGGTCGAAATTTTGTTTTCGTCCAACAACGCTTTACAGCGATGTTGCACAATCGGAAATTCGCAGCGCAACACGAATATGATGATTATAAGCCTGTAGTATCCTTAGGTTGAGAAAGTCGGTCGAATTTTTTTTGCGTCCAATAAGGCTTTGCAGCGATTATGCGGAATCGGAAATGTTCCGCACAACACGAATATCATGATTATAAGCCCGTAGTACCCTCAGGTTGAGAAAACCGGTCGAAAATTTGTTTCGGTCCAATGACGCTTTATAGCGATGTTGCACGATCGGAAATTGGCAGCGCAACAAGAATATGATGATTATAAGCCCGTAGTACCCTAAGGTTGAGAAAATTGGGTAAATTCTTTTTTCGTTCAATAAGGCTTTGTAGCGATGTTGCACAATCGGAAATTTCCCGCGCATCACGACTATGATGATTATAAGCCCGTAGTACCCTAAGGTTGATAAAATTGGTTAAATTTTGTTTTCCTTCAATAAGGCTTTGTAGCGATGTTGCACAATCAGACTCTTGCAGCGCAACACGAATATGATGATTATAAGCCCGTAGTACCCTTAGGTTGAGAAAATTGGTTAAATTGTTTTTTCGTTCAATAAGGCTTTTTAGCGATGTTGCACAAGCGGACACTTGCAGCGCAACGAGAATATGATCATTATAAGCCCGTAGTACCCTTAGGTTGAGAAAATTGGTTAAATTGTTTTTTCGTTCAATAAGGCTTTGTAGCGATGTTGCACAATCGGACACTTGCAGCGCAACACGAATATGATCATTATAAGCCCGTAGTACCCTTAGGTTGAGAAAGTTGTTTAAATTTTGTTTTCATTCAATAAGGCTTTGTAGCGATGTTGCACAATCGGACACTTGCAGCGCAAAACGAATATGATGATTATAAGCCCGTAGTACCCTTAGGTTGAGAAAATTGGGTAAATTTTTTTTTCGTTCAATAAGGCTTTGTAGCGATGTTGCACAATCGGAAATTTCCCGCGCATCACGAATATGATGATTATAAGCCCGTAGTACCCTTAGGTTGAGAAAATCGGTCAATTTTTTTTCTCGTTCAATAAGGCTTTGCAGCGATGTTGTGCAATCGGACACTTGCAGCGCAACACGAATATAATGATTATAAGCCCATAGTATCATTAGATTGAGAAAATCGGTCGAAACTTTTGTTTCGTCCAATAACACTTTATAGCGATGTTGCACAATCGGAAATTTGCAGCGCAACGCGAATATGATGATTATAAGTCCGTAGTACCCTTAGGTTGAGGAAATCGGTCGAAATTTTGTTTTCGTCCAATAACGCTGTATAGCGATGTTGCACGATCGGAAATTTCCCGCGCATCACGAATATGATCATTATAAGCCCGTAGTACCCTTAGGTTGAGAAAGTTGTTTAAATTTTGTTTTCATTCAATAAGGCTTTGTAGCGATGTTGCACAATCGGACACTTGCAGCGCAACACGAATATGATGATTATAAGCCCGTAGTACCCTTAGGTTGAGAAAATTGGGTAAATTTTTTTTTCGTTCAGTAAGGCTTTGTAGCGATGTTGCACAATCGGAAATTTCCCGCGCATCACGAGTATCATGATTATAAGCCCGTAGTATCCTTAGATTTAGAAAATTGGTTAAATTTTGTTTTCATTCAATACGGCTTTGTAGCGATGTTGGACAATCGGGCACTTGCAGCGCAACACGAATATGATGATTATAAGCCCGTAGTACGCTTAGGTTGAAAAAATCGGTCGAATTTTTTTTTTCGTTCAATAAGGCTTTGTAGCGATGTTGCACAATCGGACACTTGCAGCGCAACGCGAATATGATGATTATAAGCCCGGAGTATCCTTAGGTTGAGAAAATTGGGTAAATTCTTTTTTCGTTCAATAAGGCTTTGTAGCGATGTTGCACAATCGGAAATTTGCAGCGCAACACGAATAAGACGATTATAAGCCCGTAGTACCCTTAGGTTGAAAAAATCGGTCGAATTTTTTTTTCGTTCAATAAGGCTTTGTAGCGATGTTGCACAATCGGACACTTGCAGCGCAACGCGAATATGATGATTATAAGCCCGTAATATCCTTAGGTTGAGAAAATTGGGTAAATTCTTTTTTCGTTCAATAAGGCTTTGTAGCGATGTTGCACAATCGGAAATTTCCCGCGCAACGCGAATATGATGATTATAAGCCCGGAGTATCCTTAGGTTGAGAAAATTGGGTAAATTCTTTTTTCGTTCAATAAGGCTTTGTAGCGATGTTGCACAATCTGAAATTTGCAGCGCAACACGAATATGATGATTATAAGTCCGTAGTACCCTTAGGTTGAGAAAATCGGTCGAAATTTTGTTTTCGTCCAATAACGCTTTATAACGATGTTGCATAATCGGAAATTTGCAGCGCAACACAAATATGATGATTATAAGTCCGTAGTCCCCTTAGGTTGAGAAAATCGGTCGAAATTTTGTTTTCGTCCAACAACGCTTTACAGCGATGTTGCACAATCGGAAATTCGCGGCGCAACACGAATATGATGATTATAAGCCTGTAGTATCCTTAGGTTGAGAAAGTCGGTCGAAATTTTTTTGCGTCCAATAAGGCTTTGCAGCGATTATGCGGAATCGGAAATGTTCCGCACAACACGAATATCATGATTATAAGCCCGTAGTACCCTCAGGTTGAGAAAACCGGTCGAAAATTTGTTTCGGTCCAATGACGCTTTATAGCGATGTTGCACGATCGGAAATTGGCAGCGCAACAAGAATATGATGATTATAAGCCCGTAGTACCCTAAGGTTGAGAAAATTGGGTAAATTCTTTTTTCGTTCAATAAGGCTTTGTAGCGATGTTGCACAATCGGAAATTTCCCGCGCAACGCGAATATGATGATTATAAGCCCGGAGTATCCTTAGGTTGAGAAAATTGGGTAAATTCTTTTTTCGTTCAATAAGGCTTTGTAGCGATGTTGCACAATCTGAAATTTGCAGCGCAACACGAATATGATGATTATAAGTCCGTAGTACCCTTAGGTTGAGAAAATCGGTCGAAATTTTGTTTTCGTCCAACAACGCTTTACAGCGATGTTGCACAATCAGAAATTTCCCGCGCAGCACGAATATGATGATTATAAGCCCGTAGTACCCTTAGGTTGAAAAAATTGGTTAAATTTTGTTTTCATTCAATACGGCTTTGTAGCGATGTTGCACAATCGGAAACTTGCAGCGCAACACGAATATGATGATTATAAGCCCGTAGTACGCTTATGTTGAAAAAATCGGTTGAATTTTTTTTGTTCAATAAGGATTTGCAGCGAAGTTGTGCAATCGGACACTTGCAGCGCAACGCGAATATGATGATTATAAGCCCGTAGTATCCTTAGGTTGAGAAAAATGGGTAAATTCTTTTTTCGTTCAATAAGGCTTTGTAGCGATGTTGCACAATCGGAAATTTCCCGCGCATCACGACTATGATGATTATAAGCCCGTAGTACCCTAAGGTTGATAAAATTGGTTAAATTTTGTTTTCGTTCAATAAGGCTTTGTAGCGATGTTGCACAATCAGACTCTTGCAGCGCAACACGAATATGATGATTATAAGCCCGTAGTACCCTTAGGTTGAGAAAATTGGTTAAATTGTTTTTTCGTTCAATAAGGCTTTTTAGCGATGTTGCACAAGCGGACACTTGCAGCGCAACGAGAATATGATCATTATAAGCCCGTAGTACCCTTAGGTTGAGAAAATTGGTTAAATTGTTTTTTCGTTCAATAAGGCTTTGTAGCGATGTTGCACAATCGGACACTTGCAGCGCAACACGAATATGATCATTATAAGCCCGTAGTACCCTTAGGTTGAGAAAGTTGTTTAAATTTTGTTTTCATTCAATAAGGCTTTGTAGCGATGTTGCACAATCGGACACTTGCAGCGCAAAACGAATATGATGATTATAAGCCCGTAGTACCCTTAGGTTGAGAAAATTGGGTAAATTTTTTTTTCGTTCAATAAGGCTTTGTAGCGATGTTGCACAATCGGAAATTTCCCGCGCATCACGAATATGATGATTATAAGCCCGTAGTACCCTTAGGTTGAGAAAATCGGTCAATTTTTTTTCTCGTTCAATAAGGCTTTGCAGCGATGTTGTGCAATCGGACACTTGCAGCGCAACACGAATATAATGATTATAAGCCCATAGTATCATTAGATTGAGAAAATCGGTCGAAACTTTTGTTTCGTCCAATAACACTTTATAGCGATGTTGCACAATCGGAAATTTGCAGCGCAACGCGAATATGATGATTATAAGTCCGTAGTACCCTTAGGTTGAGGAAATCGGTCGAAATTTTGTTTTCGTCCAATAACGCTGTATAGCGATGTTGCACGATCGGAAATTTCCCGCGCATCACGAATATGATCATTATAAGCCCGTAGTACCCTTAGGTTGAGAAAGTTGTTTAAATTTTGTTTTCATTCAATAAGGCTTTGTAGCGATGTTGCACAATCGGACACTTGCAGCGCAACACGAATATGATGATTATAAGCCCGTAGTACCCTTAGGTTGAGAAAATTGGGTAAATTTTTTTTTCGTTCAGTAAGGCTTTGTAGCGATGTTGCACAATCGGAAATTTCCCGCGCATCACGAGTATCATGATTATAAGCCCGTAGTATCCTTAGATTTAGAAAATTGGTTAAATTTTGTTTTCATTCAATACGGCTTTGTAGCGATGTTGGACAATCGGGCACTTGCAGCGCAACACGAATATGATGATTATAAGCCCGTAGTACGCTTAGGTTGAAAAAATCGGTCGAATTTTTTTTTTCGTTCAATAAGGCTTTGTAGCGATGTTGCACAATCGGACACTTGCAGCGCAACGCGAATATGATGATTATAAGCCCGGAGTATCCTTAGGTTGAGAAAATTGGGTAAATTCTTTTTTCGTTCAATAAGGCTTTGTAGCGATGTTGCACAATCGGAAATTTGCAGCGCAACACGAATAAGACGATTATAAGCCCGTAGTACCCTTAGGTTGAAAAAATCGGTCGAATTTTTTTTTCGTTCAATAAGGCTTTGTAGCGATGTTGCGCAATCGGACACTTGCAGCGCAACGCGAATATGATGATTATAAGCCCGTAATATCCTTAGGTTGAGAAAATTGGGTAAATTCTTTTTTCGTTCAATAAGGCTTTGTAGCGATGTTGCACAATCGGAAATAACGCTTTATAGCGATGTTGCACAATCGGAAATTTGCAGCGCAACACGAATATGATGATTGTAAGCCCGTAGTACCCTTAGGTTGAGAAAATCGGTCGAAAATTTGTTTCGGTCCAATAACGCTTTATAGCGATGCTGCACGATCGGAAATTGGCAGCGCAACACGAATATGATGATTATAAGTCCGTAGTACCCTTAGGTTGAGAAAATCGGTCGAAATTTTGTTTTCGTCCAATAACGCTTTATAGCGATGTTGCACAATCGGAAATTTGCAGCGCAACACGAATATGATGATTGTAAGCCCGTAGTACCCTTAGGTTGAGAAAATCGGTCGAAAATTTGTTTCGGTCCAATGACGCTTTATAGCAATGCTGCACGATCGGAAATTGGCAGCGCAACACGAATATGATGATTATAAGTCCGTAGTAGCCTTAGGTTGAGAAAATCGGTCGAAATTTTGTTTTCGTCCAATAACGCTTTATAGCGATGTTGCACAATCGGAAATTCGCAGCGCAACACGAATATGATGATTACAAGCCTGTAGTATCCTTAGGTTGAGAAAGTCGGTCGAAATTTGTTTGCGTCCAATAAGGCTTTGCAGCGATTATGCGGAATCGGAAATTTCTCGCGCAACAAGAATATGATAATTATAAGCCCGTAGTACCCTTAGGTTGAGAAAATCGGTCGAAATTTTGTTTTCGTCCAATAACGCTTTATAGCGACGTTGCACGATCGGAAATTTGCAGCGCAACAAGAATATGATGATTATAAGCCCGTAGTACCCTAAGGTTGAGAAAATTGGGTAAATTCGTTTTTCGTTCAATAAGGCTTTGTAGCGATGTTGCACAATCGGAAATTTCCCGCGCAACGCGAATATGATGATTATAAGCCCGGAGTATCCTTAGGTTGAGAAAATTGGGTAAATTCTTTTTTCGTTCAATAAGGCTTTGTAGCGATGTTGCACAATCTGAAATTTGCAGCGCAACACGAATATGATGATTATAAGTCCGTAGTACCCTTAGGTTGAGAAAATCGGTCGAAATTTTGTTTTCGTCCAATAACGCTTTATAACGATGTTGCATAATCGGAAATTTGCAGCGCAACACAAATATGATGATTATAAGTCCGTAGTCCCCTTAGGTTGAGAAAATCGGTCGAAATTTTGTTTTCGTCCAACAACGCTTTACAGCGATGTTGCACAATCGGAAATTCGCAGCGCAACACGAATATGATGATTATAAGCCTGTAGTATCCTTAGGTTGAGAAAGTCGGTCGAATTTTTTTTGCGTCCAATAAGGCTTTGCAGCGATTATGCGGAATCGGAAATGTTCCGCACAACACGAATATCATGATTATAAGCCCGTAGTACCCTCAGGTTGAGAAAACCGGTCGAAAATTTGTTTCGGTCCAATGACGCTTTATAGCGATGTTGCACGATCGGAAATTGGCAGCGCAACAAGAATATGATGATTATAAGCCCGTAGTACCCTAAGGTTGAGAAAATTGGGTAAATTCTTTTTTCGTTCAATAAGGCTTTGTAGCGATGTTGCACAATCGGAAATTTCCCGCGCATCACGACTATGATGATTATAAGCCCGTAGTACCCTAAGGTTGATAAAATTGGTTAAATTTTGTTTTCCTTCAATAAGGCTTTGTAGCGATGTTGCACAATCAGACTCTTGCAGCGCAACACGAATATGATGATTATAAGCCCGTAGTACCCTTAGGTTGAGAAAATTGGTTAAATTGTTTTTTCGTTCAATAAGGCTTTTTAGCGATGTTGCACAAGCGGACACTTGCAGCGCAACGAGAATATGATCATTATAAGCCCGTAGTACCCTTAGGTTGAGAAAATTGGTTAAATTGTTTTTTCGTTCAATAAGGCTTTGTAGCGATGTTGCACAATCGGACACTTGCAGCGCAACACGAATATGATCATTATAAGCCCGTAGTACCCTTAGGTTGAGAAAGTTGTTTAAATTTTGTTTTCATTCAATAAGGCTTTGTAGCGATGTTGCACAATCGGACACTTGCAGCGCAAAACGAATATGATGATTATAAGCCCGTAGTACCCTTAGGTTGAGAAAATTGGGTAAATTTTTTTTTCGTTCAATAAGGCTTTGTAGCGATGTTGCACAATCGGAAATTTCCCGCGCATCACGAATATGATGATTATAAGCCCGTAGTACCCTTAGGTTGAGAAAATCGGTCAATTTTTTTTCTCGTTCAATAAGGCTTTGCAGCGATGTTGTGCAATCGGACACTTGCAGCGCAACACGAATATAATGATTATAAGCCCATAGTATCATTAGATTGAGAAAATCGGTCGAAACTTTTGTTTCGTCCAATAACACTTTATAGCGATGTTGCACAATCGGAAATTTGCAGCGCAACGCGAATATGATGATTATAAGTCCGTAGTACCCTTAGGTTGAGGAAATCGGTCGAAATTTTGTTTTCGTCCAATAACGCTGTATAGCGATGTTGCACGATCGGAAATTTCCCGCGCATCACGAATATGATCATTATAAGCCCGTAGTACCCTTAGGTTGAGAAAGTTGTTTAAATTTTGTTTTCATTCAATAAGGCTTTGTAGCGATGTTGCACAATCGGACACTTGCAGCGCAACACGAATATGATGATTATAAGCCCGTAGTACCCTTAGGTTGAGAAAATTGGGTAAATTTTTTTTTCGTTCAGTAAGGCTTTGTAGCGATGTTGCACAATCGGAAATTTCCCGCGCATCACGAGTATCATAATTATAAGCCCGTAGTATCCTTAGATTTAGAAAATTGGTTAAATTTTGTTTTCATTCAATACGGCTTTGTAGCGATGTTGGACAATCGGGCACTTGCAGCGCAACACGAATATGATGATTATAAGCCCGTAGTACGCTTAGGTTGAAAAAATCGGTCGAATTTTTTTTTTCGTTCAATAAGGCTTTGTAGCGATGTTGCACAATCGGACACTTGCAGCGCAACGCGAATATGATGATTATAAGCCCGGAGTATCCTTAGGTTGAGAAAATTGGGTAAATTCTTTTTTCGTTCAATAAGGCTTTGTAGCGATGTTGCACAATCGGAAATTTGCAGCGCAACACGAATAAGACGATTATAAGCCCGTAGTACCCTTAGGTTGAAAAAATCGGTCGAATTTTTTTTTCGTTCAATAAGGCTTTGTAGCGATGTTGCACAATCGGACACTTGCAGCGCAACGCGAATATGATGATTATAAGCCCGTAATATCCTTAGGTTGAGAAAATTGGGTAAATTCTTTTTTCGTTCAATAAGGCTTTGTAGCGATGTTGCACAATCGGAAATAACGCTTTATAGCGATGTTGCACAATCGGAAATTTGCAGCGCAACACGAATATGATGATTGTAAGCCCGTAGTACCCTTAGGTTGAGAAAATCGGTCGAAAATTTGTTTCGGTCCAATAACGCTTTATAGCGATGCTGCACGATCGGAAATTGGCAGCGTAACACGAATATGATGATTATAAGTCCGTAGTACCCTTAGGTTGAGAAAATCGGTCGAAATTTTGTTTTCGTCCAATAACGCTTTATAGCGATGTTGCACAATCGGAAATTTGCAGCGCAACACGAATATGATGATTGTAAGCCCGTAGTACCCTTAGGTTGAGAAAATCGGTCGAAAATTTGTTTCGGTCCAATGACGCTTTATAGCAATGCTGCACGATCGGAAATTGGCAGCGCAACACGAATATGATGATTATAAGTCCGTAGTAGCCTTAGGTTGAGAAAATCGGTCGAAATTTTGTTTTCGTCCAATAACGCTTTATAGCGATGTTGCACAATCGGAAATTCGCAGCGCAACACGAATATGATGATTACAAACCTGTAGTATCCTTAGGTTGAGAAAGTCGGTCGAAATTTTTTTGCGTCCAATAAGGCTTTGCAGCGATTATGCGGAATCGGAAATTGCTCGCGCAACAAGAATATGATAATTATAAGCCCGTAGTACCCTTAGGTTGAGAAAATCGGTCGAAATTTTGTTTTCGTCCAATAACGCTTTATAGCGACGTTGCACGATCGGAAATTTGCAGCGCAACAAGAATATGATGATTATAAGCCCGTAGTACCCTAAGGTTGAGAAAATTGGGTAAATTCGTTTTTCGTTCAATAAGGCTTTGTAGCGATGTTGCACAATCGGAAATTTCCCGCGCAACGCGAATATGATGATTATAAGCCCGGAGTATCCTTAGGTTGAGAAAATTGGGTAAATTCTTTTTTCGTTCAATAAGGCTTTGTAGCGATGTTGCACAATCTGAAATTTGCAGCGCAACACGAATATGATGATTATAAGTCCGTAGTACCCTTAGGTTGAGAAAATCGGTCGAAATTTTGTTTTCGTCCAATAACGCTTTATAACGATGTTGCATAATCGGAAATTTGCAGCGCAACACAAATATGATGATTATAAGCCTGTAGTATCCTTAGGTTGAGAAAGTCGGTCGAAATTTTTTTGCGTCCAATAAGGCTTTGCAGCGATTATGCGGAATCGGAAATGTTCCGCACAACACGAATATCATGATTATAAGCCCGTAGTACCCTCAGGTTGAGAAAACCGGTCGAAAATTTGTTTCGGTCCAATGACACTTTATAGCGATGTTGCACGATCGGAAATTGGCAGCGCAACAAGAATATGATGATTATAAGCCCGTAGTACCCTAAGGTTGAGAAAATTGGATAAATTCTTTTTTCGTTCAATAAGGCTTTGTAGCGATGTTGCACAATCGGAAATTTGCAGCGCAACACGAATATGATGATTATAAGTCCGTAGTACCCTTAGGTTGAGAAAATCGGTCGAAATTTTGTTTTCGTCCAATAACGCTTTATAGCGATGTTGCACAATCGGAAATTTGCAGCGCAACACGAATATGATGATTATAAGCCTGTAGTATCCTTAGGTTGAGAAAGTCGGTCGAAATTTTTTTGCGTCCAATAAGGCTTTGCAGCGATTATGCGGAATCGGAAATGTTCCGCACAACACGAATATCATGATTATAAGCCCGTAGTACCCTCAGGTTGAGAAAACCGGTCGAAAATTTGTTTCGGTCCAATGACGCTTTATAGCGATGTTGCACGATCGGAAATTGGCAGCGCAACAAGAATATGATGATTATAAGCCCGTAGTACCCTAAGGTTGAGAAAATTGGGTAAATTCTTTTTTCGTTCAATAAGGCTTTGTAGCGATGTTGCACAATCGGAAATTTGCAGCGCAACACGAATATGATGATTATAAGCCCGTAGTACCCTTAGGTTGAGAAAATCGGTCGAAATTTTGTTTTCGTCCAACAACGCTTTACAGCGATGTTGCACAATCAGAAATTTCCCGCGCAGCACGAATATGATGATTATAAGCCCGTAGTACCCTTAGGTTGAAAAAATTGGTTAAATTTTGTTTTCATTCAATACGGCTTTGTAGCGATGTTGCACAATCGGAAACTTGCAGCGCAACACGAATATGATGATTATAAGCCCGTAGTACGCTTATGTTGAAAAAATCGGTTGAATTTTTTTTGTTCAATAAGGATTTGCAGCGAAGTTGTGCAATCGGACACTTGCAGCGCAACGCGAATATGATGATTATAAGCCCGTAGTATCCTTAGGTTGAGAAAAATGGGTAAATTCTTTTTTCGTTCAATAAGGCTTTGTAGCGATGTTGCACAATCGGAAATTTCCCGCGCATCACGACTATGATGATTATAAGCCCGTAGTACCCTAAGGTTGATAAAATTGGTTAAATTTTGTTTTCGTTCAATAAGGCTTTGTAGCGATGTTGCACAATCAGACTCTTGCAGCGCAACACGAATATGATGATTATAAGCCCGTAGTACCCTTAGGTTGAGAAAATTGGTTAAATTGTTTTTTCGTTCAATAAGGCTTTTTAGCGATGTTGCACAAGCGGACACTTGCAGCGCAACGAGAATATGATCATTATAAGCCCGTAGTACCCTTAGGTTGAGAAAATTGGTTAAATTGTTTTTTCGTTCAATAAGGCTTTGTAGCGATGTTGCACAATCGGACACTTGCAGCGCAACACGAATATGATCATTATAAGCCCGTAGTACCCTTAGGTTGAGAAAGTTGTTTAAATTTTGTTTTCATTCAATAAGGCTTTGTAGCGATGTTGCACAATCGGACACTTGCAGCGCAAAACGAATATGATGATTATAAGCCCGTAGTACCCTTAGGTTGAGAAAATTGGGTAAATTTTGTTTTCGTTCAATAAGGCTTTGTAGCGATGTTGCACAATCGGAAATTTCCCGCGCATCACGAATATGATGATTATAAGCCCGTAGTACCCTTAGGTTGAGAAAATCGGTCAATTTTTTTTCTCGTTCAATAAGGCTTTGCAGCGATGTTGTGCAATCGGACACTTGCAGCGCAACACGAATATAATGATTATAAGCCCATAGTATCATTAGATTGAGAAAATCGGTCGAAACTTTTGTTTCGTCCAATAACACTTTATAGCGATGTTGCACAATCGGAAATTTGCAGCGCAACGCGAATATGATGATTATAAGTCCGTAGTACCCTTAGGTTGAGGAAATCGGTCGAAATTTTGTTTTCGTCCAATAACGCTGTATAGCGATGTTGCACGATCGGAAATTTCCCGCGCATCACGAATATGATCATTATAAGCCCGTAGTACCCTTAGGTTGAGAAAGTTGTTTAAATTTTGTTTTCATTCAATAAGGCTTTGTAGCGATGTTGCACAATCGGACACTTGCAGCGCAACACGAATATGATGATTATAAGCCCGTAGTACCCTTAGGTTGAGAAAATTGGGTAAATTTTTTTTTCGTTCAGTAAGGCTTTGTAGCGATGTTGCACAATCGGAAATTTCCCGCGCATCACGAGTATCATGATTATAAGCCCGTAGTATCCTTAGATTTAGAAAATTGGTTAAATTTTGTTTTCATTCAATACGGCTTTGTAGCGATGTTGGACAATCGGGCACTTGCAGCGCAACACGAATATGATGATTATAAGCCCGTAGTACGCTTAGGTTGAAAAAATCGGTCAAATTTTTTTTTTCGTTCAATAAGGCTTTGTAGCGATGTTGCACAATCGGACACTTGCAGCGCAACGCGAATATGATGATTATAAGCCCGGAGTATCCTTAGGTTGAGAAAATTGGGTAAATTCTTTTTTCGTTCAATAAGGCTTTGTAGCGATGTTGCACAATCGGAAATTTGCAGCGCAACACGAATAAGACGATTATAAGCCCGTAGTACCCTTAGGTTGAAAAAATCGGTCGAATTTTTTTTTCGTTCAATAAGGCTTTGTAGCGATGTTGCACAATCGGACACTTGCAGCGCAACGCGAATATGATGATTATAAGCCCGTAATATCCTTAGGTTGAGAAAATTGGGTAAATTCTTTTTTCGTTCAATAAGGCTTTGTAGCGATGTTGCACAATCGGAAATAACGCTTTATAGCGATGTTGCACAATCGGAAATTTGCAGCGCAACACGAATATGATGATTGTAAGCCCGTAGTACCCTTAGGTTGAGAAAATCGGTCGAAAATTTGTTTCGGTCCAATAACGCTTTATAGCGATGCTGCACGATCGGAAATTGGCAGCGCAACACGAATATGATGATTATAAGTCCGTAGTACCCTTAGGTTGAGAAAATCGGTCGAAATTTTGTTTTCGTCCAATAACGCTTTATAGCGATGTTGCACAATCGGAAATTTGCAGCGCAACACGAATATGATGATTGTAAGCCCGTAGTACCCTTAGGTTGAGAAAATCGGTCGAAAATTTGTTTCGGTCCAATGACGCTTTATAGCAATGCTGCACGATCGGAAATTGGCAGCGCAACACGAATATGATGATTATAAGTCCGTAGTAGCGTTAGGTTGAGAAAATCGGTCGAAATTTTGTTTTCGTCCAATAACGCTTTATAGCGATGTTGCACAATCGGAAATTCGCAGCGCAACACGAATATGATGATTACAAGCCTGTAGTATCCTTAGGTTGAGAAAGTCGGTCGAAATTTTTTTGCGTCCAATAAGGCTTTGCAGCGATTATGCGGAATCGGAAATTGCTCGCGCAACAAGAATATGATAATTATAAGCCCGTAGTACCCTTAGGTTGAGAAAATCGGTCGAAATTTTGTTTTCGTCCAATAACGCTTTATAGCGACGTTGCACGATCGGAAATTTGCAGCGCAACAAGAATATGATGATTATAAGCCCGTAGTACCCTAAGGTTGAGAAAATTGGGTAAATTCGTTTTTCGTTCAATAAGGCTTTGTAGCGATGTTGCACAATCGGAAATTTCCCGCGCAACGCGAATATGATGATTATAAGCCCGGAGTATCCTTAGGTTGAGAAAATTGGGTAAATTCTTTTTTCGTTCAATAAGGCTTTGTAGCGATGTTGCACAATCTGAAATTTGCAGCGCAACACGAATATGATGATTATAAGTCCGTAGTACCCTTAGGTTGAGAAAATCGGTCGAAATTTTGTTTTCGTCCAATAACGCTTTATAACGATGTTGCATAATCGGAAATTTGCAGCGCAACACAAATATGATGATTATAAGTCCGTAGTCCCCTTAGGTTGAGAAAATCGGTCGAAATTTTGTTTTCGTCCAACAACGCTTTACAGCGATGTTGCACAATCGGAAATTCGCAGCGCAACACGAATATGATGATTATAAGCCTGTAGTATCCTTAGGTTGAGAAAGTCGGTCGAAATTTTTTTGCGTCCAATAAGGCTTTGCAGCGATTATGCGGAATCGGAAATGTTCCGCACAACACGAATATCATGATTATAAGCCCGTAGTACCCTCAGGTTGAGAAAACCGGTCGAAAATTTGTTTCGGTCCAATGACGCTTTATAGCGATGTTGCACGATCGGAAATTGGCAGCGCAACAAGAATATGATGATTATAAGCCCGTAGTACCCTAAGGTTGAGAAAATTGGGTAAATTCTTTTTTCGTTCAATAAGGCTTTGTAGCGATGTTGCACAATCGGAAATTTGCAGCGCAACACGAATATGATGATTATAAGTCCGTAGTACCCTTAGGTTGAGAAAATCGGTCGAAATTTTGTTTTCGTCCAATAACGCTTTATAGCGATGTTGCACAATCGGAAATTTGCAGCGCAACACGAATATGATGATTATAAGCCCGTAGTACCCTTAGGTTGAGAAAATCGGTTGAAATTTTGTTTTCGTCCAACAACGCTTTACAGCGATGTTGCACAATCGGAAATTCGCAGTGCAACACGAATATGATGATTATAAGCCTGTAGTATCCTTAGGTTGAGAAAGTCGGTCGAAATTTGTTTGCGTCCAATAAGGCTTTGCAGCGATTATGCGGAATCGGAAATTTCTCGCGCAACAAGAATATGATAATTATAAGCCCGTAGTACCCTTAGGTTGAGAAAATCGGTCGAAATTTTGTTTTCGTCCAATAACGCTTTATAGCGACGTTGCACGATCGGAAATTTGCAGCGCAACAAGAATATGATGATTATAAGCCCGTAGTACCCTAAGGTTGAGAAAATTGGGTAAATTCGTTTTTCGTTCAATAAGGCTTTGTAGCGATGTTGCACAATCGGAAATTTCCCGCGCAACGCGAATATGATGATTATAAGCCCGGAGTATCCTTAGGTTGAGAAAATTGGGTAAATTCTTTTTTCGTTCAATAAGGCTTTGTAGCGATGTTGCACTATCGGAAATTTGCAGCGCAACACGAATATGATGATTATAAGTCCGTAGTACCCTTAGGTTGAGAAAATCGGTCGAAATTTTGTTTTCGTCCAATAACGCTTTATAGCGATGTTGCACAATCGGAAATTTGCAGCGCAACGCGAATATGATGATTATAAGCCCGTAGTACCCTTAGGTTGAGAAAATCGGTTGAAATTTTGTTTTCGTCCAACAACGCTTTACAGCGATGTTGCACAATCGGAAATTCGCAGTGCAACACGAATATGATGATTATAAGCCTGTAGTATCCTTAGGTTGAGAAAGTCGGTCGAAATTTTTTTGCGTCCAATAAGGCTTTGCAGCGATTATGCGGAATCGGAAATTTCTCGCGCAACAAGAATATGATAATTATAAGCCCGTAGTACCCTTCGGTTGAGAAAATCGGTCGAAATTTTGTTTTCGTCCAATAACGCTTTATAGCGACGTTGCACGATCGGAAATTTGCAGCGCAACAAGAATATGATGATTATAAGCCCGCAGTACCCTTAGATTGAGAAAATCAGTCAATTTTTTTTTTGTTCAATAAGGCTTTGCAGCGAAGTTGTGCAATCGGACACTTGCAGCGCAACACAAATATAATGATTATAAGCCCGTAGTACCATTAGATTGAGAAAATCGGTCGAAACTTTTGTTTCGTCCAATATGACTTTGTAGCGATGTTGCACAATCGGAAACTTCCCGCGCAACACGAATAAGACGATTATAAGCCCGTAGTACCCTTAGGTTGAACAAATCGGTCGAATTTTTGTTTCGTACAATAAGGCTTTGTAGCCATGTTGCACAATCGGACACTTGCAGCGCAACGCGAATATGATGATTATAAGCCCGTAGTATCCTTAGGTTGAGAAAATCGGACGAAATTTTGTTTTCGTCCAATAACGCTTTATAACGATGTTGCACAATCGGAAATTCGCAGCGCAACACGAATATGATGATTATAAGCCTGTAGTATCCTTAGGTTGAGAAAGTCGGTGGAAATTTTTTTGCGTCCAATAAGGCTTTGCAGCGATTATGCGGAATCGGAAATTTCTCGCGCAACAAGAATATGATAATTATAAGCCCGTAGTACCCTTCGGTTGAGAAAATCGGTCGAAATTTTGTTTTCGTCCAATAACGCTTTATAGCGACGTTGCACGATCGGAAATTTGCAGCGCAACAAGAATATGATGATTATAAGCCCGTAGTACCCTTAGATTGAGAAAATCGGTCAATTTTTTTTTTGTTCAATAAGGCTTTGCAGCGAAGTTGTGCAATCGGACACTTGCAGCGCAACACAAATATAATGATTATAAGCCCGTAGTACAATTAGATTGAGAAAATCGGTCGAAACTTTTGTTTCGTCCAATATGACTTTGTAGCGATGTTGCACAATCGGAAACTTCCCGCGCAACACGAATAAGACGATTATAAGCCCGTAGTACCCTTAGGTTGAACAAATCGGTCGAATTTTTGTTTCGTACAATAAGGCTTTGTAGCGATGTTGCACAATCGGACACTTGCAGCGCAACGCGAATATGATGATTATAAGCCCGTAGTATCCTTAGGTTGAGAAAATCGGACGAAATTTTGTTTTCGTCCAATAACGCTTCATAACGATGTTGCACAATCGGAAATTCGCAGCGCAACACGAATATGATGATTATAAGCCTGTAGTATCCTTAGGTTGAGAAAGTCGGTCGAAATTTGTTTGCGTCCAATAAGGCTTTGCAGCGATTATGCGGAATCGGAAATGTTCCGCACAACACGAATATCATGATTATAAGCCCGTAGTACCCTCAGGTTGAGAAAACCGGTCGAAAATTTGTTTCGGTCCAATGACGCTTTATAGCGATGTTGCACGATCGGAAATTGGCAGCGCAACAAGAATATGATGATTATAAGCCCGTAGTACCCTAAGGTTGAGAAAATTGGGTAAATTCTTTTTTCGTTCAATAAGGCTTTGTAGCGATGTTGCACAATCGGAAATTTCCCGCGCAACGCGAATATGATGATTATAAGCCCGGAGTATCCTTAGGTTGAGAAAATAGGGTAAGTTCTTTTTTCGTTCAATAAGGCTTTGTAGGGATGTTGCACAATCGGAAATTTGCAGCGCAACACGAATAAGACGATTATAAGCCCGTAGTACCCTTAGGTTGAAAAAATCGGTCGAATTTTTTTTTCGTTCAATAAGGCTTTGTAGCGATGTTGCACAATCGGACACTTGCAGCGCAACGCGAATATGATGATTATAAGCCCGTAGTACCCTTAGGTTGAGAGAATCGGTTGAAATTTTGTTTTCGTCCAACAACGCTTTACAGCGATGTTGCACAATCGGAAATTCGCAGCGCAACACGAATATGATGATTATAAGCCTGTAGTATCCTTAGGTTGAGAAAGTCGGTCGAAATTTTTTTGCGTCCAATAAGGCTTTGCAGCGATTATGCGGAATCGGAAATGTTCCGCACAACACGAATATCATGATTATAAGCCCGTAGTACCGTCAGGTTGAGAAAACCGGTCGAAAATTTGTTTCGGTCCAATGACGCTTTATAGCGATGTTGCACGATCGGAAATTGGCAGCGCAACAAGAATATGATTATTATAAGCGCTTAGATTGACAATATCGGTCCAATTTTGTTTTCGTTCAAGAAGGCTTTGAAGCGATTTTGCGCAATCGGAAATTTTCCGCACAACACGAATATCATGATTATAAGCCCGTAGTATCCTTAGATTGAGAAAATTGGTTAAATTTTGTTTTCATTCAATACGGCTTTGTAGCAATGTTGGACAATCGGGCACTTGCAGCGCAACACGAATATGATGGATATAAGCCCGTAGTACGCTTAGGTTGAAAAAATCGGTCGAACTTTTTTTTTCGTTCAATAAGGCTTTGTAGCGATGTTGCACAATCGGGCACTTGCAGCGCAACACGAATATGATGATTATAAGCCCGTAGTACCCTTAGGTTGATAAAATTGGTTAATTTTTTTTTTCGCTCAATAAGGCTTTGTAGCGATGTTGCACAATCGGACACTTGCAGCGCAACGCGAATATGATGATTATAAGCCCGAAGTACCCTTAGGTTGAGAAAATTGGGTAAATTTTGTTTTCGTTCAATAAGGCTTTGTAGCGATGTTGCACAATCGGGCACTTGCAGCGCAACACGAATATAATGATTATAAGCCCGTAGTACCATTAGATTGAGAAAATCGGTCGAAATTTTGTTGTCGTCCAATAACGCTTTATAGCGATGTTGCATAATCGGAAATTTGCAGCGCAACACGAATATGATGATTATAAGTCCGTAGTACCCTTAGGTTGAGAAAATCGGTCGAAATTTTGTTTCGGTCCAATAACGCTTTATAGCGATGTTGCACAATCGGAAATTTGCAGCGCAACAAGAATGTGATGATTATAAGCCCTTAGATTGACAATATCGGTCAAATTTTGTTTTCGTTCAAGAAGGCTTTGAAGCGATTTTGCGCAATCGGAAATTTTCCGCACAACACGAATATCATGATTATAAGCCCGTAGTATCCTTAGATTGAGAAAATTGGTTAAATTTTGTTTTCATTCAATACGGCTTTGTAGCAATGTTGGACAATCGGACACTTGCAGCGCAACACGAATATGATGATTATAAGCCCGTAGTACCCTTAGGTTGAGAAAATCGGTCGAAATTTTGTTTTCGTCCAATAACGCTTTATAGCGATGTTGCACAATCGAAAATTTGCAGCGCAACACGAATATGATGATTGTAAGCCCGTAGTACCCTTAGGTTGAGAAAATCGGTCGAAAATTTGTTTCGGTCCAATAACGCTTTATAGCGATGTTGCACAATCGGAAATTTGCAGCGCAACACGAATATGATGATTATAAGCCCGTAGTACCCTTAGGTTGAGAAAATCGGTCGAAATTTTGTTTCGGTCCAATAACGCTTTATAGCGATGTTGCACGATCGGAAATTTGCAGCGCAACAAGAATGTGATGATTATAAGCCCGTAGTATCCTTAGGTTGAGAAAATTGGTTAAATTTTGTTTTCGTTCAATAAGGCTTTGTACCGATGTTGCACAATCGGAAATTTCCCGCGCAACACGAATATGATGATTATAAGCCCGTAGTACCCTTAGGTTGAAAAAATTGGTTAAATTGTGTTTTCGTTCAATAAGGCTTTGTAGCGATGTTGCACAATCGGACACTTGCAGCGCAACACGAATATGATGATTGTAAGCCCGTAGTACCCTTAGGTTCAGAAAAGCGGTTAAAATTTTGTTTCGTTCAATAAGGCTTTGTAGCGATGTTGCACAATCGGACACTTGCAGCGCAACACGAATATGATGATTATAAGCCCGTAGTACCCTTAGGTTGAGAAAATCGGTCGAAATTTTGTTTTCGTCCAATAACGCTTTATAGCGATGTTGCACAATCGAAAATTTGCAGCGCAACACGAATATGATGATTGTAAGCCCGTAGTACCCTTAGGTTGAGAAAATCGGTCGAAAATTTGTTTCGGTCCAATAACGCTTTGTAGCGATGTTGCACAATCGGACACTTGCAGCGCAACACGAATATGATGATTATAAGCCCGTAGTACCCTTAGGTTGATAAAATTGGTTAATTTTTTGTTTCGCTCAATAAGGATTTGCAGCGAAATTGTGCAATCGGACACTTGCAGCGCAACGCGAATATGATGATTATAAGCCCGTAGTATCTTTAGGTTGAGAAAAATGGGTAAATTCTTTTTTCGTTCAATAAGGCTTTGTAGCGATGTTGCACAATCGGAAATTTCCCGCGCATCAAGACTATGATGATTATAAGCCCGTAGTACCCTTAGGTTGAGATAATTGGTAAAAATTTTTTTTCGTTCAATATGGCTTTGTAGCCATGTTGCACAATCGGACACTTGCAGCGCAACACGAATATGAAGATTATAAGTCCGTAGTACCCTTAGGTTGAGAAAATCGGTCAATTTTTATTCTCGTTCAATAAGGCTTTGCAGCGATGTTGTGCAATCGGACACTTGCATCGCAACACGAATATAATGATTATAAGCCCATAGTATCATTAGATTGAGAAAATCGGTCGAAACTTTTGTTTCGTCCAATAACATTTTATAGCGATGTTGCACAATCGGAAATTTGCAGCGCAACGCGAATATGATGATTATAAGTCCGTAGTACCCTTAGGTTGAAAAAATTGGTTAAATTTTGTTTTCATTCAGTACGGCTTTGTAGCGATGTTGCACAATCGGACACTTGCAGCGCAACACGAATATGATGATTATAAGCCCGTAGTACGCTTAGGTTGAAAAAATCGGTTGATTTTTTTTTGTTCAATAAGGATTTGCAGCGAAGTTGTGCAATCGGACACTTGCAGCGCAACGCGAATATGATGATTATAAGCCCGTAGTATCCTTAGGTTGAGAAAAATGGGTAAATTCTGTTTTCGTTCAATAAGGCTTTGTAGCGATGTTGCACAATCGGAAATTTCCCGCGCATCACGACTATGATGATTATAAGCCCGTAGTACCCTAAGGTTGATAAAATTGGTTAAATTTTGTTTTCGTTCAATAAGGCTTTGTAGCGATGTTGCACAATCAGACTCGTGCAGCGCAACACGAATATGATGATTATAAGCCGGTAGTACCCTTAGGTTGAGAAAATTGGTTAAATTGTTTTTTCGTTCAATAAGGCTTTTTAGCGATGTTGCACAAGCGGACACTTGCAGCGCAACGAGAATATGATCATTAAAAGCCCGTAGTACCCTTAGGTTGAGAAAATTGGTTAAATTGTTTTTTCGTTCAATAAGGCTTTGTAGCGATGTTGCACAATCGGACACTTGCAGCGCAACACGAATATGATCATTATAAGCCCGTAGTACCCTTAGGTTGCGAAAGTTGTTTAAATTTTGTTTTCATTCAATAAGGCTTTGTAGCGATGTTGCACAATCGGACACTTGCAGCGCAAAACGAATATGATGATTATAAGCCCATAGTATCATTAGATTGAGAAAATCGGTCGAAACTTTTGTTTCGTCCAATAACACTTTATAGCGATGTTGCACAATCGGAAATTTGCAGCGCAACGCGAATATGATGATTATAAGTCCGTAGTACCCTTAGGTAGAGGAAATCGGTCGAAATTTTGTTTTCGTTCAATAAGGCTTTGTAGCGATGCTGCACAATCGGAAATTTCCCGCGCATCACGAATATGATGATTATAAGCCCGTAGTACCCTTAGGTTGAGAAAATCGGTCAATTTTTTTTCTCGTTCAATAAGGCTTTGCAGCGATGTTGTGCAATCGGACACTTGCAGCGCAACACGAATATAATGATTATAAGCCCATAGTATCATTAGATTGAGAAAATCGGTCGAAACTTTTGTTTCGTCCAATAACACTTTATAGCGATGTTGCACAATCGGAAATTTGCAGCGCAACGCGAATATGATGATTATAAGTCCGTAGTACCTTTAGGTTGAGAAAATCGGTCGAAATTTTGTTTTCGTCCAATAACGCTGTATAGCGATGTTGCACGATCGGAAATTTGCAGCGCAACACGAATATTATGATTGTAAGCCCGTAGTACCCTTAGGTTGAGAAAATTGGGTAAATTTTGTTTTCATTCAATACGGCTTTGTAGCGATGTTGCACAATCGGGCACTTGCAGCGCAACACGAATATGATGATTATAAGCCCGTAGTACGCTTAGGTTGAAAAAATCGGTCGATTTTTTTTGTTGAATAAGGATTTGCAGCGAAGTTGTGCAATCGGATACTTGCAGCGCAACGCGAATATGATGATTATAAGCCCGAAGTATCCTTAGGTTGAGAAAAATGGGTAAATTCTTTTTTCGTTCAATAAGGCTTTGTAGCCATGTTGCACAATCGGACACTTGCAGCGCAACACGCATATAATGATTATAAGCCCATAGTATCATTAGATTGAGAAAATCGGTCGAAACTTTTGTTTCGTCCAATAACACTTTATAGCGATGTTGCACAATCGGAAATTTGCAGCGCAACGCGAAAATGATGATTGTAAGCCCGTAGTACCCTTAGGTTGAGAAAATTGGGTAAAGTTTTTTTTCGTTCAATAAGGCTTTGTAGCGATGTTGCACGATCGGAAATTTGCAGCGCAACACGAATATGATGATTATAAGTCTGTAGTATCCTTAGGTCGAGAAAGTCGGTCGAATTTTTTTTGCGTCCAATGAGGCTTTGCAGCGATTTTGCGGAATCGGAAATTTTCCGCACAACACGAATATCATGATTATAAGCTCGTAGTATCCTTAGATTGAGATAATCGGTTGAAATTGTTGTTTCGTCCAATATAACTTTGTAGCGATGTTGCGCAATCGGAAATTTCTCGCGCAACAAGAATATGATAATTATAAGCCCGTAGTACCCTTAGGTTGAGAAAATTGGATAAATTCTTTTTTCGTTCAATAAGGCATTGTAGCGATGTTGCACAATCGGAAATTTCCTGTGCATCACGACTATGATGATTATAAGCCCGTAGTACCCTTAGGTTGAGAAAATTGGGTAAATTTTGTTTTCGTTCAATACGGCTTTGTAGCGATGTTGCACAATCGGACACTTGCACCGCAACACGAATATGATAATTATAAGCCCGTAGTACCCTTAGGTTGATAAAATTGGTTAATTTTTTTTTTTCGTTCAATAAGGCTTTGTAGCGATGTTGCACAATCGAAAATTTCCTGTGCATCACGACTATGATGATTATAAGCCCGTAGCACCCTTAGGTTGAGAAAATTGGGTAAATTTTGTTTTCGTTCAATACGGCTTTGTAGCGATGTTGCACAATCGGAAATTTCCCGCGCATCACGAATATGATGATTATAAGCCCGTAGTACCCTTAGGTTGAGAAAATCGGTCAATTTTTTTTCTCGTTCAATAAGGCTTTGCAGCGATGTTGTGCAATCGGACACTTGCAGCGCAACACGAATATAATGATTATAAGCCCATAGTATCATTAGATTGAGAAAATCGGTCGAAACTTTTGTTTCGTCCAATAACACTTTATAGCGATGTTGCACAATCGGAAATTTGCAGCGCAACGCGAATATGATGATTATAAGTCCGTAGTACCCTTAGGTTGAGGAAATCGGTCGAAATTTTGTTTTCGTCTAATAACGCTGTATAGCGATGTTGCACGATCGGAAATTTGCAGCGCAACACGAATATTATGATTGTAAGCCCGTAGTACCCTTAGGTTGAGAAAATTGGGTAAATTTTTTTTTCGTTCAATAAGGCTTTGTAGCGATATTGCACAATCGGAAATTTCCCGCGCATCACGAATATGATGATTATAAGCCCGTAGTACCCTTAGGTTGAAAAAATTGGTTAAATTTTGTTTTCATTCAATACGGCTTTGTAGCGATGTTGCACAATCGGACACTTGCAGCGCAACACGAATATGATGATTATAAGCCCGTAGTACGCTTAGGTTGAAAAAATCGGTTGATTTTTTTTTGTTCAATAAGGATTTGCAGCGAAGTTGTGCAATCGGACACTTGCAGCGCAACGCGATTATGATGATTATAAGCCCGTAGTACCCTTAGGTTGAGAAAATTGGGTAAATTTTGTTTTCGTTCAATACGGCTTTGTAGCGATGTTGCACAATCGGAAATTTCCCGCGCATCACGACTATGATGATTATAAGCCCGTAGTACCCTTAGGTTGAGAAAATTGGTTAAATTTTGTTTTCATTCAATACGGCTTTGTAGCGATGTTGCACAATCGGACACTTGCACCGCAACACGAATATGATAATTATAAGCCCGTAGTACCCTTAGGTTGATAAAATTGGTTAATTTTTTTTTTCGCTCAATAAGGCTTTGTAGCGATGTTGCACAATCGAAAATTTCCTGTGCATCACGACTATGATGATTATAAGCCCGTAGCACCCTTAGGTTGAGAAAATTGGGTAAATTTTGTTTTCGTTCAATACGGCTTTGTAGCGATGTTGCACAATCGGAAATTTCCCGCGCATCACGAATATGATGATTATAAGCCCGTAGTACCCTTAGGTTGAGAAAATCGGTCAATTTTTTTTCTCGTTCAATAAGGCTTTGCAGCGATGTTGTGCAATCGGACACTTGCAGCGCAACACGAATATAATGATGATAAGCCCATAGTATCATTAGATTGAGAAAATCGGTCGAAACTTTTGTTTCGTCCAATAACACTTTATAGCGATGTTGCACAATCGGAAATTTGCAGCGCAACGCGAATATGATGATTATAAGTCCGTAGTACCCTTAGGTTGAGGAAATCGGTCGAAATTTTGTTTTCGTCCAATAACGCTGTATAGCGATGTTGCACGATCGGAAATTTGCAGCGCAACACGAATATTATGATTGTAAGCCCGTAGTACCCTTAGGTTGAGAAAATTGGGTAAATTTTTTTTTCGTTCAATAAGGCTTTGTAGCGATATTGCACAATCGGAAATTTCCCGCGCATCACGAATATGATGATTATAAGCCCGTAGTACCCTTAGGTTGAAAAAATTGGTTAAATTTTGTTTTCATTCAATACGGCTTTGTAGCGATGTTGCACAATCGGACACTTGCAGCGCAACACGAATATGATGATTATAAGCCCGTAGTACCCTTAGGTTGATAAAATTGGTTAATTTTTTTTTTCGCTCAATAAGGCTTTGTAGCGATGTTGCACAATCGAAAATTTCCTGTGCATCACGACTATGATGATTATAAGCCCGTAGCACCCTTAGGTTGAGAAAATTGGGTAAATTTTGTTTTCGTTCAATACGGCTTTGTAGCGATGTTGCACAATCGGAAATTTCCCGCGCATCACGAATATGATGATTATAAGCCCGTAGTACCCTTAGGTTGAGAAAATCGGTCAATTTTTTTTCTCGTTCAATAAGGCTTTGCAGCGATGTTGTGCAATCGGACACTTGCAGCGCAACACGAATATAATGATGATAAGCCCATAGTATCATTAGATTGAGAAAATCGGTCGAAACTTTTGTTTCGTCCAATAACACTTTATAGCGATGTTGCACAATCGGAAATTTGCAGCGCAACGCGAATATGATGATTATAAGTCCGTAGTACCCTTAGGTTGAGGAAATCGGTCGAAATTTTGTTTTCGTCCAATAACGCTGTATAGCGATGTTGCACGATCGGAAATTTGCAGCGCAACACGAATATTATGATTGTAAGCCCGTAGTACCCTTAGGTTGAGAAAATTGGGTAAATTTTTTTTTCGTTCAATAAGGCTTTGTAGCGATATTGCACAATCGGAAATTTCCCGCGCATCACGAATATGATGATTATAAGCCCGTAGTACCCTTAGGTTGAAAAAATTGGTTAAATTTTGTTTTCATTCAATACGGCTTTGTAGCGATGTTGCACAATCGGACACTTGCAGCGCAACACGAATATGATGATTATAAGCCCGTAGTACGCTTAGGTTGAACAAATCGGTTGATTTTTTTTTGTTCAATAAGGATTTGCAGCGAAGTTGTGCGATCGGACACTTGCAGCGCAACGCGAATATGATGATTATAAGCCCGTAGTATCCTTAGGTTGAGAAAAATGGGTAAATGCTTTTTTCGTTCAATAAGGCTTTGTAGCGATGTTGCACAATCGGAAATTTCCCGCGCATCACGACTATGATGATTATAAGCCCGTAGTACCCTTAGGTTGAGATAACTGGTAAAATTTTGTTTTCGTTCAATATGGCTTTGTAGCCATGTTGCACAATCGGACACTTGCAGCGCAACACGAATATGAAGATTATAAGTCCGTAGTACCCTTAGGTTGAGAAAATCGGTCGAAATTTTGTTTTCGTCCAATAACGCTGTATAGCGATGTTGCACAATCGGAAATTTGCAGCGCAACACGAATATGATGATTATAAGCCCATAGTATCATTAGATTGAGAAAATCGGTCGAAACTTTTGTTTCGTCCAATAACACTTTATAGCGATGTTGCACAATCGGAAATTTGCAGCGCAACGCGAATATGATGATTATAAGTCCGTAGTACTCTTAGGTTGAGAAAATCGGTCGAAATTTTGTTTTCGTCCAATAACGCTGTATAGCGATGTTGCACGATCGGAAATATGCAGCGCAACACGAAAATGATGATTGTAAGCCCGTAGTACCCTTAGGTTGAGAAAATTGGATAAATTCTTTTTTCGTTCAATAAGGCTTTGTAGCGATGTTGCACAATCGGACACTTGCAGCGCAACACGAATATGATCATTATAAGCCCGTAGTACCCTTAGGTTGAGAAAGTTGTTTAATTTTTGTTTTCATTCAATAAGGCTTTGTAGCGATGTTGCACAATCGGACACTTGCAGCGCAACACGATTATGATGATTATAAGCCCGTAGTACCCTTAGGTTGAGAAAATTGGGTAAATTTTTTTTTCGTTCAATAAGGCTTTGTAGCGATGTTGCACAATCGGAAATTTCCCGCGCATCACGAATATGATGATTATAAGCCCGTAGTACCCTTAGGTTGAGAAAATCGGTCAATTTTTTTTCTCGTTCAATAAGGCTTTGCAGCGATGTTGTGCAATCGGACACTTGCAGCGCAACACGAATATAATGATTATAAGTCTGTAGTATCCTTAGGTCGAGAAAGTCGGTCGAAATTTTTTTGCGTCCAATGAGGCTTTGCAGCGATTTTGCGGAATCGGAAATTTTCCGCACAACACGAATATCATGATTATAAGCTCGTAGTATCCTTAGATTGAGATAATCGGTTGAAATTGTTGTTTCGTCCAATATAACTTTGTAGCGATGTTGCGCAATCGGAAATTTCTCGCGCAACAAGAATATGATAATTATAAGCCCGTAGTACCCTTAGGTTGAGAAAATTGGATAAATTCTTTTTTCGTTCAATAAGGCATTGTAGCGATGTTGCACAATCGGAAATTTCCTGTGCATCACGACTATGATGATTATAAGCCCGTAGTACCCTTAGGTTGAGAAAATTGGTTAAATTTGTTTTTCGTTCAATAAGGCTTTGTAGCGATGTTGCACAATCGGACACTTGCACCGCAACACGAATATGATAATTATAAGCCCGTAGTACCCTTAGGTTGATAAAATTGGTTAATTTTTTTGTTTCGCTCAATAAGGCTTTGTAGCGATGTTGCACAATCGAAAATTTCCTGTGCATCACGACTATGATGATTATAAGCCCGTAGTACCCTTAGGTTGAGAAAATTGGTTAAATTTGTTTTTCGTTCAATAAGGCTTTGTAGCGATGTTGCACAATCGGACACTTGCAGCGCAACGCGATTATGATGATTATAAGCCCGTAGTACCCTTAGGTTGAGAAAATTGGGTAAATTTTGTTTTCGTTCAATACGGCTTTGTAGCGATGTTGCACAATCGGAAATTTCCCGCGCATCACGACTATGATGATTATAAGCCCGTAGTACCCTTAGGTTGAGAAAATTGGTTAAATTTTGTTTTCATTTAATACGGCTTTGTAGCGATGTTGCACAATCGGACACTTGCAGCGCAACACGAATATGATGATTATAAGCCCGTAGTACGCTTAGGTTGAAAAAATCGGTCGATTTTTTTTTTGTTCAATAAGGATTTGCAGCGAAGTTGTGCAATCGGACACTTGCAGCGCAACGCGCATATGATGATTATAAGCCCGTAGTATCCTTAGGTTGAGAAAATTGGTTAAATTGTTTTTTCGTTCAATAAGGCTTTTTAGCGATGTTGCACAAGCGGACACTTGCAGCGCAACGAGAATATGATCATTATAAGCCCGTAGTACCCTTAGGTTGAGAAAATTGGTTAAATTTTGTTTTCGTTCAATAAGGCTTTGTAGCGATGTTGCACAATCGGACACTTGCAGCGCAACACGAATATGATCATTATAAGCCCGTAGTACCCTTAGGTTGAGAAAATTGGTTAAATTGTTTTTTCGTTCAATAAGGCTTTGTAGCGATGTTGCACAATCGGACACTTGCAGCGCAACACGAATATGATCATTATAAGCCCGTAGTACCCTTAGGTTGAGAAAGTTGTTTAAATTTTGTTTTCATTCAATAAGGCTTTGTAGCGATGTTGCACAATCGGACACTTGCAGCGCAACACGAATATGATGATTATAAGCCCGTAGTACCCTTAGGTTGAGGAAATCGGTCGAAATTTTGTTTTCGTCCAATAACGCTGTATAGCGATGTTGCACGATCGGAAATTTGCAGCGCAACACGAATATTATGATTGTAAGCCCGTAGTACCCTTAGGTTGAGAAAATTGGGTAAATTTTTTTTTCGTTCAATACGGCTTTGTAGCGATGTTGCACAATCGGACACTTGCAGCGCAACACGAATATGATGATTATAAGCCCGTAGTACGCTTAGGTTGAAAAAATCGGTTGATTTTTGTTTGTTCAATAAGGATTTGCAGCGAAGTTGTGCAATCGGACACTTGCAGCGCAACGCGAATATGATGATTATAAGCCCGTAGTATCCTTAGGTTGAGAAAAATGGGTAAATTCTTTTTTCGTTCAATAAGGCTTTGTAGCGATGTTGCACAATCGGAAATTTCCCGCGCATCACGACTATGATGATTATAAGCCCGTAGTACCCTTAGGTTGAGATAACTGGTACAATTTTTTTTTCGTTCAATATGGCTTTGTAGCCATGTTGCACAATCGGACACTTGCAGCGCAACACGAAGATGAAGATTATAAGCCCGTAGTACCCTAAGGTTGAGAAAATCCGTCGAAAATTTGTTTTCGTCCAATAACGCTTTATAGCGATGTTGCACAATCGGAAATTTGCAGCGCAACACGAAAATGATGATTGTAAGTCCGTAGTACCCTTAGGTTGAGAAAATCGGTCGAAATTTTGTTTTGGTCCAATAACGCTTTATAGCGATGTTGCACAATCGGAAATTTGCAGCGCAACACGAATATGATGATTATAAGCCCATAGTATCATTAGATTGAGAAAATCGGTCGAAACTTTTGTTTCGTCCAATAACACTATATAGCGATGTTGCACAATCGGAAATTTGCAGCGCAACGCGAATATGATGATTATAAGTCCGTAGTACCCTTAGGTTGAGAAAATCGGTCGAAATTTTGTTTTCGTCCAATAACGCTGTATAGCGATGTTGCACGATCGGAAATTTGCAGCGCAACACGAATATTATGATTGTAAGCCCGTAGTACCCTTAGGTTGAGAAAATTGGGTAAATTTTGTTTTCATTCAATACGGCTTTGTAGCGATGTTGCACAATCGGGCACTTGCAGCGCAACACGAATATGATGATTATAAGCCCGTAGTACGCTTAGGTTGAAAAAATCGGTCGATTTTTTTTGTTCAATAAGGCTTTGCAGCGATGTTGTGCAATCGGACACTTGCAGCGCAACACGAATATAATGATTATAAGCCCGTAGTACCCTTAGATTGAGAAAATCGGTTGAAATTTTTGTTTCGTCCAATATGGCTTTGTAGCGATGTTGCGCAATCGGAAATTTCCCGCGCAACACGCATAAAATGATTATAAGCCCGTAGTATCCTTAGGTTGAGAAAATTGGTTAAATTTTGTTTTCGTTCAATAAGGCTTTGTAGCGATGTTGCACAATCGGACACTTGCAGCGCAACACGAATATGATGATTATAAGCCCGTAGTACCCTTAGGTTGAAAAAATTGGTTAAATTGTTTTTTCGGTCAATAAGGCTTTATAGCGATGTTGCACAATCGGACACTTGCAGCGCAACACGAATATGATGATTGTAAGCCCGTAGTACCCTTAGGTTGAGAAAAGCGGTTAAATTGTTTTTTCGTTCAATAAGGCTTTGTAGCGATGTTGCACAATCGGACACTTGCAGCGCAACACGAATATGATGATTGTAAGACCGTAGTACCCTTAGGTTGAGAAAATCGGTCGAAAATTTGTTTCGTTCCAATAACGCTTTATAGCGATGATGCACGATCGGAAATTGGCAGCGCAACAAGAATGTGATGATTATAAGCCCTTACATTGACAATATCGGTCAAATTTTTTTTTCGTTCAATAAGGGTTTGTAGCGATTTTGCGCAATCGGAAATTTTCCGCACAACACGAATATCATGATTATAAGCCCGTAGTATCCTTAGATTGAGAAAATCGGTTGAAATTTTGTTTTCGTTCAATAAGGCTTTGTAGCGATGTTGCACAATCGGACACTTGCAGCGCAACACGAATATGATCATTATAAGCCCGTAGTACTCTTAGGTTGAGAAAATTGGTTAAATTGTTTTTTCGTTCAATAAGGCTTTGTAGCGATGTTGCACAATCGGACACTTGCAGCGGAACACGAATATGATAATTATAAGCCCGTAGTACCCTTAGGTTGAGAAAGTTGGTTAAATTTTGTTTTCATTCAATAAGGCTTTGTAGCGATGTTGCACAATCGGACACTTGCAGCGCAACACGAATATGATAATTATAAGCCCGTAGTACCCTTAGGTTGAGAAAGTTGGTTAAATTTTGTTTTCATTCAATAAGGCTTTGTAGCGATGTTGCACAATCGGACACTTGCAGCGCAACACGAATATGATGATTATAAGCCCGTAGTACCCTTAGGTTGAGAAAATTGGGTAAATTTTTTTTTCGTTCAATAAGGCTTTGTAGCGATGTTGCACAATCGGAAATTTCCCGCGCATCACGACTATGATGATTATAAGCCCGTAGTACCCTTAGGTTGAGAAAATTGGTTAAATTTTGTTTTCATTCAATACGGCTTTGTAGCGATGTTGCACAATCGGACACTTGCACCGCAACACGAATATGATAATTATAAGCCCGTAGTACCCTTAGGTTGATAAAATTGGTTAATTTTTTTTTTCGCTCAATAAGGCTTTGTAGCGATGTTGCACAATCGAAAATTTCCTGTGCATCACGACTATGATGATTATAAGCCCGTAGCACCCTTAGGTTGAGAAAATTGGGTAAATTTTGTTTTCGTTCAATACGGCTTTGTAGCGATGTTGCACAATCGGAAATTTCCCGCGCATCACGAATATGATGATTATAAGCCCGTAGTACCCTTAGGTTGAGAAAATCGGTCAATTTTTTTTCTCGTTCAATAAGGCTTTGCAGCGATGTTGTGCAATCGGACACTTGCAGCGCAACACGAATATAATGATGATAAGCCCATAGTATCATTAGATTGAGAAAATCGGTCGAAACTTTTGTTTCGTCCAATAACACTTTATAGCGATGTTGCACAATCGGAAATTTGCAGCGCAACGCGAATATGATGATTATAAGTCCGTAGTACCCTTAGGTTGAGGAAATCGGTCGAAATTTTGTTTTCGTCCAATAACGCTGTATAGCGATGTTGCACGATCGGAAATTTGCAGCGCAACACGAATATTATGATTGTAAGCCCGTAGTACCCTTAGGTTGAGAAAATTGGGTAAATTTTTTTTTCGTTCAATAAGGCTTTGTAGCGATGTTGCACAATCGGACACTTGCAGCGCAACACGAATATGATCATTATAAGCCCGTAGTACCCTTAGGTTGAGAAAGTTGTTTAATTTTTGTTTTCATTCAATAAGGCTTTGTAGCGATGTTGCACAATCGGACACTTGCAGCGCAACACGATTATGATGATTATAAGCCCGTAGTACCCTTAGGTTGAGAAAATTGGGTAAATTTTTTTTTCGTTCAATAAGGCTTTGTAGCGATGTTGCACAATCGGAAATTTCCCGCGCATCACGAATATGATGATTATAAGCCCGTAGTACCCTTAGGTTGAGAAAATCGGTCAATTTTTTTTCTCGTTCAATAAGGCTTTGCAGCGATGTTGTGCAATCGGACACTTGCAGCGCAACACGAATATAATGATTATAAGTCTGTAGTATCCTTAGGTCGAGAAAGTCGGTCGAAATTTGTTTGCGTCCAATGAGGCTTTGCAGCGATTTTGCGGAATCGGAAATTTTCCGCACAACACGAATATCATGATTATAAGCTCGTAGTATCCTTAGATTGAGATAATCGGTTGAAATTGTTGTTTCGTCCAATATAACTTTGTAGCGATGTTGCGCAATGGGAAATTTCTCGCGCAACAAGAATATGATAATTATAAGCCCGTAGTACCCTTAGGTTGAGAAAATTGGATAAATTCTTTTTTCGTTCAATAAGGCATTGTAGCGATGTTGCACAATCGGAAATTTCCTGTGCATCACGACTATGATGATTATAAGCCCGTAGTACCCTTAGGTTGAGAAAATTGGTTAAATTTGTTTTTCGTTCAATAAGGCTTTGTAGCGATGTTGCACAATCGGACACTTGCACCGCAACACGAATATGATAATTATAAGCCCGTAGTACCCTTAGGTTGATAAAATTGGTTAATTTTTTTGTTTCGCTCAATAAGGCTTTGTAGCGATGTTGCACAATCGAAAATTTCCTGTGCATCACGACTATGATGATTATAAGCCCGTAGTACCCTTAGGTTGAGAAAATTGGTTAAATTTGTTTTTCGTTCAATAAGGCTTTGTAGCGATGTTGCACAATCGGACACTTGCAGCGCAACGCGATTATGATGATTATAAGCCCGTAGTACCCTTAGGTTGAGAAAATTGGGTAAATTTTGTTTTCGTTCAATGCGGCTTTGTAGCGATGTTGCACAATCGGAAATTTCCCGCGCATCACGACTATGATGATTATAAGCCCGTAGTACCCTTAGGTTGAGAAAATTGGTTAAATTTTGTTTTCATTCAATACGGCTTTGTAGCGATGTTGCACAATCGGACACTTGCAGCGCAACACGAATATGATGATTATAAGCCCGTAGTACGCTTAGGTTGAAAAAATCGGTCGATTTTTTTTTTGTTCAATAAGGATTTGCAGCGAAGTTGTGCAATCGGACACTTGCAGCGCAACGCGCATATGATGATTATAAGCCCGTAGTATCCTTAGGTTGAGAAAATTGGTTAAATTGTTTTTTCGTTCAATAAGGCTTTTTAGCGATGTTGCACAAGCGGACACTTGCAGCGCAACGAGAATATGATCATTATAAGCCCGTAGTACCCTTAGGTTGAGAAAATTGGCAAAATTTTGTTTTCGTTCAATAAGGCTTTGTAGCGATGTTGCACAATCGGACACTTGCAGCGCAACACGAATATGATCATTATAAGCCCGTAGTACCCTTAGGTTGAGAAAATTGGTTAAATTGTTTTTTCGTTCAATAAGGCTTTGTAGCGATGTTGCACAATCGGACACTTGCAGCGCAACACGAATATGATCATTATAAGCCCGTAGTACCCTTAGGTTGAGAAAGTTGTTTAAATTTTGTTTTCATTCAATAAGGCTTTGTAGCGATGTTGCACAATCGGACACTTGCAGCGCAACACGAATATGATGATTATAAGCCCGTAGTACCCTTAGGTTGAGAAAATTGGGTAAATTTTTTTTTCGTTCAATAAGGCTTTGCAGCGATGTTGCACAATCGGAAATTTGCAGCGCAACGCGAATATGATGATTATAAGTCCGTAGTACCCTTAGGTTGAGGAAATCGGTCGAAATTTTGTTTTCGTCCAATAACGCTGTATAGCGATGTTGCACGATCGGAAATTTGCAGCGCAACACGAATATTATGATTGTAAGCCCGTAGTACCCTTAGGTTGAGAAAATTGGGTAAATTTTTTTTTCGTTCAATACGGCTTTGTAGCGATGTTGCACAATCGGACACTTGCAGCGCAACACGAATATGATGATTATAAGCCCGTAGTACGCTTAGGTTGAAAAAATCGGTTGATTTTTTTTTGTTCAATAAGGATTTGCAGCGAAGTTGTGCAATCGGACACTTGCAGCGCAACGCGAATATGATGATTATAAGCCCGTAGTATCCTTAGGTTGAGAAAAATGGGTAAATTCTTTTTTCGTTCAATAAGGCTTTGTAGCGATGTTGCACAATCGGAAATTTCCCGCGCATCACGACTATGATGATTATAAGCCCGTAGTACCCTTAGGTTGAGATAACTGGTACAATTTTTTTTTCGTTCAATATGGCTTTGTAGCCATGTTGCACAATCGGACACTTGCAGCGCAACACGAATATGAAGATTATAAGCCCGTAGTACCCTAAGGTTGAGAAAATCCGTCGAAAATTTGTTTTCGTCCAATAACGCTTTATAGCGATGTTGCACAATCGGAAATTTGCAGCGCAACACGAAAATGATGATTGTAAGTCCGTAGTACCCTTAGGTTGAGAAAATCGGTCGAAATTTTGTTTTGGTCCAATAACGCTTTATAGCGATGTTGCACAATCGGAAATTTGCAGCGCAACACGAATATGATGATTATAAGCCCATAGTATCATTAGATTGAGAAAATCGGTCGAAACTTTTGTTTCGTCCAATAACACTATATAGCGATGTTGCACAATCGGAAATTTGCAGCGCAACGCGAATATGATGATTATAAGTCCGTAGTACCCTTAGGTTGAGAAAATCGGTCGAAATTTTGTTTTCGTCCAATAACGCTGTATAGCGATGTTGCACGATCGGAAATTTGCAGCGCAACACGAATATTATGATTGTAAGCCCGTAGTACCCTTAGGTTGAGAAAATTGGGTAAATTTTGTTTTCATTCAATACGGCTTTGTAGCGATGTTGCACAATCGGACACTTGCAGCGCAACACGAATATGATGATTGTAAGCCCGTAGTACCCTTAGGTTGAGAAAAGCGGTTAAATTGTTTTTTCGTTCAATAAGGCTTTGTAGCGATGTTGCACAATCGGACACTTGCAGCGCAACACGAATATGATGATTGTAAGACCGTAGTACCCTTAGGTTGAGAAAATCGGTCGAAAATTTGTTTCGTTCCAATAACGCTTTATAGCGATGATGCACGATCGGAAATTGGCAGCGCAACAAGAATGTGATGATTATAAGCCCTTACATTGACAATATCGGTCAAATTTTTTTTTCGTTCAATAAGGGTTTGTAGCGATTTTGCGCAATCGGAAATTTTCCGCACAACACGAATATCATGATTATAAGCCCGTAGTATCCTTAGATTGAGAAAATCGGTTGAAATTTTGTTTTCGTTCAATAAGGCTTTGTAGCGATGTTGCACAATCGGACACTTGCAGCGCAACACGAATATGATCATTATAAGCCCGTAGTACCCTTAGGTTGAGAAAATTGGTTAAATTGTTTTTTCGTTCAATAAGGCTTTGTAGCGATGTTGCACAATCGGACACTTGCAGCGCAACACGAATATGATAATTATAAGCCCGTAGTACCCTTAGGTTGAGAAAGTTGGTTAAATTTTGTTTTCATTCAATAAGGCTTTGTAGCGATGTTGCACAATCGGACACTTGCAGCGCAACACGAATATGATAATTATAAGCCCGTAGTACCCTTAGGTTGAGAAAGTTGGTTAAATTTTGTTTTCATTCAATAAGGCTTTGTAGCGATGTTGCACAATCGGACACTTGCAGCGCAACACGAATATGATGATTATAAGCCCGTAGTACCCTTAGGTTGAGAAAATTGGGTAAATTTTTTTTTCGTTCAATAAGGCTTTGTAGCGATGTTGCACAATCGGAAATTTCCCGCGCATCACGAATATGATGATTATAAGCCCGTAGTACCCTTAGGTTGAGAAAATCGGTCAATTTTTTTTCTCGTTCAATAAGGCTTTGCAGCGATGTTGTGCAATCGGACACTTGCAGCGCAACACGAATATAATGATTATAAGCCCATAGTATCATTAGATTGAGAAAATCGGTCGAAACTTTTGTTTCGTCCAATAACACTTTATAGCGATGTTGCACAATCGGAAATTTGCAGCGCAACGCGAATATGATGATTATAAGTCCGTAGTACCCTTAGGTTGAGAAAATCGGTCGAAATTTTGTTTTCGTCCAATAACGCTGTATAGCGATGTTGCACGATCGGAAATTTGCAGCGCAACACGAATATTATGATTGTAAGCCCGTAGTACCCTTAGGTTGAGAAAATTGGGTAAATTTGTTTTTCGTTCAATAAGGCTTTGTAGCGATGTTGCACAATCGGACACTTGCAGCGCAACACGAATATGATGATTATAAGCCCGTAGTACGCTTAGGTTGAAAAAATCGGTCGATCTTTTTTTTGTTCAACAAGGATTTGCAGCGAAGTTGTGCAATCGGACACTTGCAGCGCAAAGCGAATATGATGATTATAAGCCCGTAGTATCCTTAGGTAGAGAAAAATGGGTAAATTCTTTTTTCGTTCAATAAGGTTTTGTAGCGATGTTGCACAATCGGAAATTTCCCGCGCATCACGACTATGATGATTATAAGCCCGTAGTACCCTTAGGTTGAGATAACTGGTAAAATTTTTTTTTCGTTCAATATGGCTTTGTAGCCATGTTGCACAATCGGACACTTGCAGCGCAACACGAATATGAAGATTATAAGCCCGTAGTACCCTTAGGTTGAGAAAATCCCTCGAAAATTTGTTTTCGTCCAATAACGCTTTATAGCGATGTTGCACAATCGGAAATTTGCAGCGCAACACGAATATGATGATTGTAAGCCCGTAGTACCCTTAGGTTGAGAAAATCGGTCGAAAATTTGTTTTCGTCCAATAACGCTTTATAGCGATGTTGCACGATCAGAAATTTGCAGCGCAACACGAATATGATGATCATAAGCCCGTAGTACCCTTACGTTGAGAAAATCGGTCGAAATTTTTTTGCGCCCAATAAGGGTTTGCAGCGATTATGCGGAATCGGAAATGTTCCGCACAACACGAATATCATGATTATAAGCCCGTAGTACCCTTAGGTTGAGAAAATGGGTCGAAATTTGGTTTTCGTCCAATAACCTTTTATAGCGATGTTGCACAATCGGAAATTTGCAGCGCAACACGAATATGATGATTATAAGTCCGTAGTACCCTTAGGTTGAAAAAATCGGTCGGAATTTTGTTTTCGTCCAAAAACGCTTTATAGCGATGTTGCACAATCGGAAATTTGCAGCGCAACACGAATATGATGATTGTAAGCCCGTAGTACCCTTAGGTTGAGAAAATGGGTCGAAATTTGGTTTTCGTCCAATAACCTTTTATAGCGATGTTGCACAATCGGAAATTTGCAGCGCAACACGAATATGATGATTATAAGTCCGTAGTACCCTTAGGTTGAAAAAATCGGTCGGAATTTTGTTTTCGTCCAAAAACGCTTTATAGCGATGTTGCACAATCGGAAATTTGCAGCGCAACACGAATATGATGATTGTAAGCCCGTAGTACCCTTAGGTTGAGAAAATTGGGTAAATTTTTTTTTCGTTTAATAAGGCTTTGTAGCGATGTTGCACAATCGGACACTTGCAGCGCAACACGAATATGATGATTATAAGCCCGTAGTACGCTTAGGTTGAAAAAATCGGTCGATCTTTTTTTTGTTCAACAAGGATTTGCAGCGTAGTTGTTCAATCGGACACTTGCAGCGCAAAGCGAATATGATGATTATAAGCCCGTAGTATCCTTAGGTAGAGAAAAATGGGTAAATTCTTTTTTCGTTCAATAAGGCTTTGTAGCGATGTTGCACAATCGGAAATTTCCCGCGCATCACGACTATGATGATTATAAGCCCGTAGTACCCTTAGGTTGAGATAACTGGTAAAATTTTTTTTTCGTTCAATATGGCTTTGTAGCCATGTTGCACAATCGGACACTTGCAGCGCAACACGAATATGATGATTGTAAGCCCGTAGTACCCTTAGGTTGAGAAAATCGGTCGAAAATTTGTTTTCGTCCAATAACGCTTTATAGCGATGTTGCACGATCAGAAATTTGCAGCGCAACACCAATATGATGATCATAAGCCCGTAGTACCCTTAGGTTGAGAAAATCGGTCGAAAATTTGTTTTCGTCCAATAACGCTTTATAGCGATGTTGCACGATCAGAAATTAGCAGCGCAACACGAATATGATGATCATAAGCCCGTAGTACCCTTAGGTTGAGAAAATCGGTCGAAATTTTTTTGCGACCAATAAGGGTTTGCAGCGATTATGCGGAATCGGAAATGTTCTGCACAACACGAATATCATGATTATAAGCCCGTAGTACCCTTAGGTTGAGAAAATGGGTCGAAATTTTGTTTTCGTCCAATAACCTTTTATAGCGATGTTGCACAATCGGAAATTTGCAGCGCAACGCGAATATGATGATTATAAGTCCGTAGTACCCTTAGGTTGAGGAAATCGGTCGAAATTTTGTTTTCGTCCAATAACGCTGTATAGCGATGTTGCACGATCGGAAATTTGCAGCGCAACACGAATATTATGATTGTAAGCCCGTAGTACCCTTAGGTTGAGAAAATTGGGTAAATTTTTTTTTCGTTCAATACGGCTTTGTAGCGATGTTGCACAATCGGACACTTGCAGCGCAACACGAATATGATGATTATAAGCCCGTAGTACGCTTAGGTTGAAAAAATCGGTTGATTTTTTTTTGTTCAATAAGGATTTGCAGCGAAGTTGTGCAATCGGACACTTGCAGCGCAACGCGAATATGATGATTATAAGCCCGTAGTATCCTTAGGTTGAGAAAAATGGGTAAATTCTTTTTTCGTTCAATAAGGCTTTGTAGCGATGTTGCACAATCGGAAATTTCCCGCGCATCACGACTATGATGATTATAAGCCCGTAGTACCCTTAGGTTGAGATAACTGGTACAATTTTTTTTTCGTTCAATATGGCTTTGTAGCCATGTTGCACAATCGGACACTTGCAGCGCAACACGAATATGAAGATTATAAGCCCGTAGTACCCTAAGGTTGAGAAAATCCGTCGAAAATTTGTTTTCGTCCAATAACGCTTTATAGCGATGTTGCACAATCGGAAATTTGCAGCGCAACACGAAAATGATGATTGTAAGTCCGTAGTACCCTTAGGTTGAGAAAATCGGTCGAAATTTTGTTTTGGTCCAATAACGCTTTATAGCGATGTTGCACAATCGGAAATTTGCAGCGCAACACGAATATGATGATTATAAGCCCATAGTATCATTAGATTGAGAAAATCGGTCGAAACTTTTGTTTCGTCCAATAACACTATATAGCGATGTTGCACAATCGGAAATTTGCAGCGCAACGCGAATATGATGATTATAAGTCCGTAGTACCCTTAGGTTGAGAAAATCGGTCGAAATTTTGTTTTCGTCCAATAACGCTGTATAGCGATGTTGCACGATCGGAAATTTGCAGCGCAACACGAATATTATGATTGTAAGCCCGTAGTACCCTTAGGTTGAGAAAATTGGGTAAATTTTGTTTTCATTCAATACGGCTTTGTAGCGATGTTGCACAATCGGACACTTGCAGCGCAACACGAATATGATGATTGTAAGCCCGTAGTACCCTTAGGTTGAGAAAAGCGGTTAAATTGTTTTTTCGTTCAATAAGGCTTTGTAGCGATGTTGCACAATCGGACACTTGCAGCGCAACACGAATATGATGATTGTAAGACCGTAGTACCCTTAGGTTGAGAAAATCGGTCGAAAATTTGTTTCGTTCCAATAACGCTTTATAGCGATGATGCACGATCGGAAATTGGCAGCGCAACAAGAATGTGATGATTATAAGCCCTTACATTGACAATATCGGTCAAATTTTTTTTTCGTTCAATAAGGGTTTGTAGCGATTTTGCGCAATCGGAAATTTTCCGCACAACACGAATATCATGATTATAAGCCCGTAGTATCCTTAGATTGAGAAAATCGGTTGAAATTTTGTTTTCGTTCAATAAGGCTTTGTAGCGATGTTGCACAATCGGACACTTGCAGCGCAACACGAATATGATCATTATAAGCCCGTAGTACCCTTAGGTTGAGAAAATTGGTTAAATTGTTTTTTCGTTCAATAAGGCTTTGTAGCGATGTTGCACAATCGGACACTTGCAGCGCAACACGAATATGATAATTATAAGCCCGTAGTACCCTTAGGTTGAGAAAGTTGGTTAAATTTTGTTTTCATTCAATAAGGCTTTGTAGCGATGTTGCACAATCGGACACTTGCAGCGCAACACGAATATGATAATTATAAGCCCGTAGTACCCTTAGGTTGAGAAAGTTGGTTAAATTTTGTTTTCATTCAATAAGGCTTTGTAGCGATGTTGCACAATCGGACACTTGCAGCGCAACACGAATATGATGATTATAAGCCCGTAGTACCCTTAGGTTGAGAAAATTGGGTAAATTTTTTTTTCGTTCAATAAGGCTTTGTAGCGATGTTGCACAATCGGAAATTTCCCGCGCATCACGAATATGATGATTATAAGCCCGTAGTACCCTTAGGTTGAGAAAATCGGTCAATTTTTTTTCTCGTTCAATAAGGCTTTGCAGCGATGTTGTGCAATCGGACACTTGCAGCGCAACACGAATATAATGATTATAAGCCCATAGTATCATTAGATTGAGAAAATCGGTCGAAACTTTTGTTTCGTCCAATAACACTTTATAGCGATGTTGCACAATCGGAAATTTGCAGCGCAACGCGAATATGATGATTATAAGTCCGTAGTACCCTTAGGTTGAGAAAATCGGTCGAAATTTTGTTTTCGTCCAATAACGCTGTATAGCGATGTTGCACGATCGGAAATTTGCAGCGCAACACGAATATTATGATTGTAAGCCCGTAGTACCCTTAGGTTGAGAAAATTGGGTAAATTTGTTTTTCGTTCAATAAGGCTTTGTAGCGATGTTGCACAATCGGACACTTGCAGCGCAACACGAATATGATGATTATAAGCCCGTAGTACGCTTAGGTTGAAAAAATCGGTCGATCTTTTTTTTGTTCAACAAGGATTTGCAGCGAAGTTGTGCAATCGGACACTTGCAGCGCAAAGCGAATATGATGATTATAAGCCCGTAGTATCCTTAGGTAGAGAAAAATGGGTAAATTCTTTTTTCGTTCAATAAGGTTTTGTAGCGATGTTGCACAATCGGAAATTTCCCGCGCATCACGACTATGATGATTATAAGCCCGTAGTACCCTTAGGTTGAGATAACTGGTAAAATTTTTTTTTCGTTCAATATGGCTTTGTAGCCATGTTGCACAATCGGACACTTGCAGCGCAACACGAATATGAAGATTATAAGCCCGTAGTACCCTTAGGTTGAGAAAATCCCTCGAAAATTTGTTTTCGTCCAATAACGCTTTATAGCGATGTTGCACAATCGGAAATTTGCAGCGCAACACGAATATGATGATTGTAAGCCCGTAGTACCCTTAGGTTGAGAAAATCGGTCGAAAATTTGTTTTCGTCCAATAACGCTTTATAGCGATGTTGCACGATCAGAAATTTGCAGCGCAACACGAATATGATGATCATAAGCCCGTAGTACCCTTACGTTGAGAAAATCGGTCGAAATTTTTTTGCGCCCAATAAGGGTTTGCAGCGATTATGCGGAATCGGAAATGTTCCGCACAACACGAATATCATGATTATAAGCCCGTAGTACCCTTAGGTTGAGAAAATGGGTCGAAATTTGGTTTTCGTCCAATAACCTTTTATAGCGATGTTGCACAATCGGAAATTTGCAGCGCAACACGAATATGATGATTATAAGTCCGTAGTACCCTTAGGTTGAAAAAATCGGTCGGAATTTTGTTTTCGTCCAAAAACGCTTTATAGCGATGTTGCACAATCGGAAATTTGCAGCGCAACACGAATATGATGATTGTAAGCCCGTAGTACCCTTAGGTTGAGAAAATGGGTCGAAATTTGGTTTTCGTCCAATAACCTTTTATAGCGATGTTGCACAATCGGAAATTTGCAGCGCAACACGAATATGATGATTATAAGTCCGTAGTACCCTTAGGTTGAAAAAATCGGTCGGAATTTTGTTTTCGTCCAAAAACGCTTTATAGCGATGTTGCACAATCGGAAATTTGCAGCGCAACACGAATATGATGATTGTAAGCCCGTAGTACCCTTAGGTTGAGAAAATTGGGTAAATTTTTTTTTCGTTTAATAAGGCTTTGTAGCGATGTTGCACAATCGGACACTTGCAGCGCAACACGAATATGATGATTATAAGCCCGTAGTACGCTTAGGTTGAAAAAATCGGTCGATCTTTTTTTTGTTCAACAAGGATTTGCAGCGTAGTTGTTCAATCGGACACTTGCAGCGCAAAGCGAATATGATGATTATAAGCCCGTAGTATCCTTAGGTAGAGAAAAATGGGTAAATTCTTTTTTCGTTCAATAAGGCTTTGTAGCGATGTTGCACAATCGGAAATTTCCCGCGCATCACGACTATGATGATTATAAGCCCGTAGTACCCTTAGGTTGAGATAACTGGTAAAATTTTTTTTTCGTTCAATATGGCTTTGTAGCCATGTTGCACAATCGGACACTTGCAGCGCAACACGAATATGATGATTGTAAGCCCGTAGTACCCTTAGGTTGAGAAAATCGGTCGAAAATTTGTTTTCGTCCAATAACGCTTTATAGCGATGTTGCACGATCAGAAATTTGCAGCGCAACACCAATATGATGATCATAAGCCCGTAGTACCCTTAGGTTGAGAAAATCGGTCGAAAATTTGTTTTCGTCCAATAACGCTTTATAGCGATGTTGCACGATCAGAAATTAGCAGCGCAACACGAATATGATGATCATAAGCCCGTAGTACCCTTAGGTTGAGAAAATCGGTCGAAATTTTTTTGCGACCAATAAGGGTTTGCAGCGATTATGCGGAATCGGAAATGTTCTGCACAACACGAATATCATGATTATAAGCCCGTAGTACCCTTAGGTTGAGAAAATGGGTCGAAATTTTGTTTTCGTCCAATAACCTTTTATAGCGATGTTGCACAATCGGAAATTTGCAGCGCAACACGAATATGATGATTATAAGTCCGTAGTACCCTTAGGTTGAAAAAATCGGTCGGAATTTTGTTTTCGTCCAAAAACGCTTTATAGCGATGTTGCACAATCGGAAATTTGCAGCGCAACACGAATATGATGATTGTAAGCCCGTAGTACCCTTAGGTTGATAAAATTGGTCGAAGTTTTGTTTTCGTCCAATAACGCTTTATAGCGATGTTGCACAATCGGAAATTTTCAGCGCAACAGGAATATGATGATTGTATGCCCGTAGTACCCTTAGGTTGAGAAAACCGGTCGAAAATTTGTTTCGGTCCAATAACGCTTTATAGCGATGTTTCACGATCGGAAATTGGCAGCGCAACAAGAATATGATTATTATAAGCCCTTAGATTGACAATATCGGTCAAATTTTTTTTCGTTCAATAAGGCTTTGTAGCAATGTTGCACAATCGGAAATTTCCCGCGCAATACGAATATGATGATTATAAGCCCGTAGTACCCTTAGGTTGAGAAAATCGGTCGAAATTTTGTTTTGGTCCAGCAACGCTTTACAGCGATGTTGCACAATCGGAAATTCGCAGCGCAACAAGAATATGATGATTATAAGACCGTAGTACCCTTAGGTTGACAAAATCGGTCTAAATTTTGTTTTCGTCCAATAACGCGTTATAGCGATGTTGCACAATCGGACACTTCCAGCGCAACACGAATATGATGATTATAAGCCCGTAGTACCCTTATGTTGATAAAATTGGTTAGATTTTGTTGAGTTCAATAACGCTTTGTTGCGATGTTGAACAATCGGAAACTTCCCGCACAACACGAGTATCATGATTTCAAGCCCGTAGTATCCTTAGATTGAGAAAATTGGTTAAATTTTGTTTTCATTCAATACGGCTTTGTAGCGATGTTGGACAATCGGGCACTTGCAGCGCAACACGAATATGATGATTATAAGCCCGTAGTACGCTTAGGTTGAAAAAATCGGTCGAATTTTTTTTTTCGTTCAATAAGGCTTTGTAGCGATGTTGCACAATCGGACACTTGCAGGGCAACGCGAATATGATGATTATAAGCCCGGAGTATCCTTAGGTTGAGAAAATTGGATAAATTCTTTTTTCGTTCAATAAGGCTTTGTAGCGATGTTGCACAATCGGAAATTCCCCGCGCAACGCGAACATGATGATTATAAGCCCGGAGTATCCTTAGGTTGAGAAAATTGGGTAAATTCTTTTTTCGTTCAATAAGGCTTTGTAGCGATGTTGCACAATCGGACACTTGCAGCGCAACGCGAATATGATGATTATAAGCCCGTAATATCCTTAGGTTGAGAAAATTGGGTAAATTCTTTTTTCGTTCAATAAGTCTTTGTAGCGATGTTGCACAATCGGAAATAACGCTTTATAGCGATGTTGCACGATCGGAAATTGGCAGCGCAACACGAATATGATGATTATAAGTCCGTAGTACCCTTAGGTTGAGAAAATCGGTCGAAATTTTGTTTTCGTCCAATAACGCTTTATAGCGATGTTGCACAATCGGAAATTTGCAGCGCAACACGAATATGATGATTGTAAGCCCGTAGTACCCTTAGGTTGAGAAAATCGGTCGAAAATTTGTTTCGGTCCAATAACGCTTTATAGCGATGCTGCACGATCGGAAATTGGCAGCGCAACACGAATATGATGATTATAAGTCCGTAGTACCCTTAGGTTGAGAAAATCGGTCGAAATTTTGTTTTCGTCCAATAACGCTTTATAGCGATGTTGCACAATCGGAAATTTGCAGCGCAACACAAATATGATGATTATAAGTCCGTAGTACCCTTAGGTTCAGAAAATCGGTCGAAATTTTGTTTTCGTCCAACAACGCTTTACAGCGATGTTGCACAATCGGAAATTCGCAGCGCAACACGAATATGATGATTATAAGCCTGTAGTATCCTTAGGTTGAGAAAGCCGGTCGAAATTTTTTTGCGTCCAATAAGGCTTTGCAGCGATTATGCGGAATCGGAAATGTTCCGCACAACACGAATATCATGATTATAAGCCCGTAGAACCCTTAGGTTGAGAAAACCGGTCGAAAATTTGTTTCGGTCCAATGACGCTTTATAGCTATATTGCACGATCGGAAATTGGCAGCGCAACAAGAATATGATTATTATAAGCCCTTAGATTGACAATATCGGTCCAATTTTGTTTTCGTTCAAGAAGGCTTTGAAGCGATTTTGCGCAGTCGGAAATTTTCCGCACAACAGGAATATCATGATTATAAGCCCGTAGTATCCTTAGATTGAGAAAATTGGTTAAATTTTGTTTTCATTCAATACGGCTTTGTAGCAATGTTGGACAATCGGGCACTTGCAGCGCAACACGAATATGATGGATATAAGCCCGTAGTACGCTTAGGTTGAAAAAATCGGTCGAATTTTTTTTTTCGTTCAATAAGGCTTTGTAGCGATGTTGCACAATCGGACACTTGCAGCGCAACACGAATATGATGATTATAAGCCCGTAGTACCCTTAGGTTGATAAAATTGGTTAATTTTTTTTTTCGCTCAATAAGGCTTTGTAGCGATGTTGCACAATCGGACACTTGCAGCGCAACGCGAATATGATAATTATAAGCCCGTAGTACCCTTAGGTTGAGAAAATTGGGTAAATTTTGTTTTCGTTCAATAAGGCTTTGTAGCGATGTTGCACAATCAGAAACTTCCCGCGCAACACGAATATCACGATTATAAGCCCGTAGTACCCTTAGGTTGAGAAAATCGGTCGAAATTTTGTTTTCGTCCAATAACCTTTTATAGCGATGTTGCGAAATCGGAAATTTGCAGCGCAACACGAATATGATGATTATAAGCCCGTAGTACCCTTAGGTTGAGAAAATTGGGTAAATTTTTTTTTCGTTCAATAAGGCTTTGTAGCGATGTTGCACAATCGGAAATTTCCCGCGCATCACGAATATGATGATTATAAGCCCGTAGTACCCTTAGGTTGAGAAAATCGGTCAATTTTTTTTCTCGTTCAATAAGGCTTTGCAGCGATGTTGTGCAATCGGACACTTGCAGCGCAACACGAATATAATGATTATAAGCCCATAGTATCATTAGATTGAGAAAATCGGTCGAAACTTTTGTTTCGTCCAATAACACTTTATAGCGATGTTGCACAATCGGAAATTTGCAGCGCAACGCGAATATGATGATTATAAGTCCGTAGTACCCTTAGGTTGAGAAAATCGGTCGAAATTTTGTTTTCGTCCAATAACGCTGTATAGCGATGTTGCACGATCGGAAATTTGCAGCGCAACACGAATATTATGATTGTAAGCCCGTAGTACCCTTAGGTTGAGAAAATTGGGTAAATTTGTTTTTCGTTCAATAAGGCTTTGTAGCGATGTTGCACAATCGGACACTTGCAGCGCAACACGAATATGATGATTATAAGCCCGTAGTACGCTTAGGTTGAAAAAATCGGTCGATCTTTTTTTTGTTCAACAAGGATTTGCAGCGAAGTTGTGCAATCGGACACTTGCAGCGCAAAGCGAATATGATGATTATAAGCCCGTAGTATCCTTAGGTAGAGAAAAATGGGTAAATTCTTTTTTCGTTCAATAAGGTTTTGTAGCGATGTTGCACAATCGGAAATTTCCCGCGCATCACGACTATGATGATTATAAGCCCGTAGTACCCTTAGGTTGAGATAACTGGTAAAATTTTTTTTTCGTTCAATATGGCTTTGTAGCCATGTTGCACAATCGGACACTTGCAGCGCAACACGAATATGAAGATTATAAGCCCGTAGTACCCTTAGGTTGAGAAAATCCCTCGAAAATTTGTTTTCGTCCAATAACGCTTTATAGCGATGTTGCACAATCGGAAATTTGCAGCGCAACACGAATATGATGATTGTAAGCCCGTAGTACCCTTAGGTTGAGAAAATCGGTCGAAAATTTGTTTTCGTCCAATAACGCTTTATAGCGATGTTGCACGATCAGAAATTTGCAGCGCAACACGAATATGATGATCATAAGCCCGTAGTACCCTTACGTTGAGAAAATCGGTCGAAATTTTTTTGCGCCCAATAAGGGTTTGCAGCGATTATGCGGAATCGGAAATGTTCCGCACAACACGAATATCATGATTATAAGCCCGTAGTACCCTTAGGTTGAGAAAATGGGTCGAAATTTGGTTTTCGTCCAATAACCTTTTATAGCGATGTTGCACAATCGGAAATTTGCAGCGCAACACGAATATGATGATTATAAGTCCGTAGTACCCTTAGGTTGAAAAAATCGGTCGGAATTTTGTTTTCGTCCAAAAACGCTTTATAGCGATGTTGCACAATCGGAAATTTGCAGCGCAACACGAATATGATGATTGTAAGCCCGTAGTACCCTTAGGTTGAGAAAATGGGTCGAAATTTGGTTTTCGTCCAATAACCTTTTATAGCGATGTTGCACAATCGGAAATTTGCAGCGCAACACGAATATGATGATTATAAGTCCGTAGTACCCTTAGGTTGAAAAAATCGGTCGGAATTTTGTTTTCGTCCAAAAACGCTTTATAGCGATGTTGCACAATCGGAAATTTGCAGCGCAACACGAATATGATGATTGTAAGCCCGTAGTACCCTTAGGTTGAGAAAATTGGGTAAATTTTTTTTTCGTTTAATAAGGCTTTGTAGCGATGTTGCACAATCGGACACTTGCAGCGCAACACGAATATGATGATTATAAGCCCGTAGTACGCTTAGGTTGAAAAAATCGGTCGATCTTTTTTTTGTTCAACAAGGATTTGCAGCGTAGTTGTTCAATCGGACACTTGCAGCGCAAAGCGAATATGATGATTATAAGCCCGTAGTATCCTTAGGTAGAGAAAAATGGGTAAATTCTTTTTTCGTTCAATAAGGCTTTGTAGCGATGTTGCACAATCGGAAATTTCCCGCGCATCACGACTATGATGATTATAAGCCCGTAGTACCCTTAGGTTGAGATAACTGGTAAAATTTTTTTTTCGTTCAATATGGCTTTGTAGCCATGTTGCACAATCGGACACTTGCAGCGCAACACGAATATGATGATTGTAAGCCCGTAGTACCCTTAGGTTGAGAAAATCGGTCGAAAATTTGTTTTCGTCCAATAACGCTTTATAGCGATGTTGCACGATCAGAAATTTGCAGCGCAACACCAATATGATGATCATAAGCCCGTAGTACCCTTAGGTTGAGAAAATCGGTCGAAAATTTGTTTTCGTCCAATAACGCTTTATAGCGATGTTGCACGATCAGAAATTAGCAGCGCAACACGAATATGATGATCATAAGCCCGTAGTACCCTTAGGTTGAGAAAATCGGTCGAAATTTTTTTGCGACCAATAAGGGTTTGCAGCGATTATGCGGAATCGGAAATGTTCTGCACAACACGAATATCATGATTATAAGCCCGTAGTACCCTTAGGTTGAGAAAATGGGTCGAAATTTTGTTTTCGTCCAATAACCTTTTATAGCGATGTTGCACAATCGGAAATTTGCAGCGCAACACGAATATGATGATTATAAGTCCGTAGTACCCTTAGGTTGAAAAAATCGGTCGGAATTTTGTTTTCGTCCAAAAACGCTTTATAGCGATGTTGCACAATCGGAAATTTGCAGCGCAACACGAATATGATGATTGTAAGCCCGTAGTACCCTTAGGTTGATAAAATTGGTCGAAGTTTTGTTTTCGTCCAATAACGCTTTATAGCGATGTTGCACAATCGGAAATTTTCAGCGCAACAGGAATATGATGATTGTATGCCCGTAGTACCCTTAGGTTGAGAAAACCGGTCGAAAATTTGTTTCGGTCCAATAACGCTTTATAGCGATGTTTCACGATCGGAAATTGGCAGCGCAACAAGAATATGATTATTATAAGCCCTTAGATTGACAATATCGGTCAAATTTTTTTTCGTTCAATAAGGCTTTGTAGCAATGTTGCACAATCGGAAATTTCCCGCGCAATACGAATATGATGATTATAAGCCCGTAGTACCCTTAGGTTGAGAAAATCGGTCGAAATTTTGTTTTGGTCCAGCAACGCTTTACAGCGATGTTGCACAATCGGAAATTCGCAGCGCAACAAGAATATGATGATTATAAGACCGTAGTACCCTTAGGTTGACAAAATCGGTCTAAATTTTGTTTTCGTCCAATAACGCGTTATAGCGATGTTGCACAATCGGACACTTCCAGCGCAACACGAATATGATGATTATAAGCCCGTAGTACCCTTATGTTGATAAAATTGGTTAGATTTTGTTGAGTTCAATAACGCTTTGTTGCGATGTTGAACAATCGGAAACTTCCCGCACAACACGAGTATCATGATTTCAAGCCCGTAGTATCCTTAGATTGAGAAAATTGGTTAAATTTTGTTTTCATTCAATACGGCTTTGTAGCGATGTTGGACAATCGGGCACTTGCAGCGCAACACGAATATGATGATTATAAGCCCGTAGTACGCTTAGGTTGAAAAAATCGGTCGAATTTTTTTTTTCGTTCAATAAGGCTTTGTAGCGATGTTGCACAATCGGACACTTGCAGGGCAACGCGAATATGATGATTATAAGCCCGGAGTATCCTTAGGTTGAGAAAATTGGATAAATTCTTTTTTCGTTCAATAAGGCTTTGTAGCGATGTTGCACAATCGGAAATTCCCCGCGCAACGCGAACATGATGATTATAAGCCCGGAGTATCCTTAGGTTGAGAAAATTGGGTAAATTCTTTTTTCGTTCAATAAGGCTTTGTAGCGATGTTGCACAATCGGACACTTGCAGCGCAACGCGAATATGATGATTATAAGCCCGTAATATCCTTAGGTTGAGAAAATTGGGTAAATTCTTTTTTCGTTCAATAAGTCTTTGTAGCGATGTTGCACAATCGGAAATAACGCTTTATAGCGATGTTGCACGATCGGAAATTGGCAGCGCAACACGAATATGATGATTATAAGTCCGTAGTACCCTTAGGTTGAGAAAATCGGTCGAAATTTTGTTTTCGTCCAATAACGCTTTATAGCGATGTTGCACAATCGGAAATTTGCAGCGCAACACGAATATGATGATTGTAAGCCCGTAGTACCCTTAGGTTGAGAAAATCGGTCGAAAATTTGTTTCGGTCCAATAACGCTTTATAGCGATGCTGCACGATCGGAAATTGGCAGCGCAACACGAATATGATGATTATAAGTCCGTAGTACCCTTAGGTTGAGAAAATCGGTCGAAATTTTGTTTTCGTCCAATAACGCTTTATAGCGATGTTGCACAATCGGAAATTTGCAGCGCAACACAAATATGATGATTATAAGTCCGTAGTACCCTTAGGTTCAGAAAATCGGTCGAAATTTTGTTTTCGTCCAACAACGCTTTACAGCGATGTTGCACAATCGGAAATTCGCAGCGCAACACGAATATGATGATTATAAGCCTGTAGTATCCTTAGGTTGAGAAAGCCGGTCGAAATTTTTTTGCGTCCAATAAGGCTTTGCAGCGATTATGCGGAATCGGAAATGTTCCGCACAACACGAATATCATGATTATAAGCCCGTAGAACCCTTAGGTTGAGAAAACCGGTCGAAAATTTGTTTCGGTCCAATGACGCTTTATAGCTATATTGCACGATCGGAAATTGGCAGCGCAACAAGAATATGATTATTATAAGCCCTTAGATTGACAATATCGGTCCAATTTTGTTTTCGTTCAAGAAGGCTTTGAAGCGATTTTGCGCAGTCGGAAATTTTCCGCACAACAGGAATATCATGATTATAAGCCCGTAGTATCCTTAGATTGAGAAAATTGGTTAAATTTTGTTTTCATTCAATACGGCTTTGTAGCAATGTTGGACAATCGGGCACTTGCAGCGCAACACGAATATGATGGATATAAGCCCGTAGTACGCTTAGGTTGAAAAAATCGGTCGAATTTTTTTTTTCGTTCAATAAGGCTTTGTAGCGATGTTGCACAATCGGACACTTGCAGCGCAACACGAATATGATGATTATAAGCCCGTAGTACCCTTAGGTTGATAAAATTGGTTAATTTTTTTTTTCGCTCAATAAGGCTTTGTAGCGATGTTGCACAATCGGACACTTGCAGCGCAACGCGAATATGATAATTATAAGCCCGTAGTACCCTTAGGTTGAGAAAATTGGGTAAATTTTGTTTTCGTTCAATAAGGCTTTGTAGCGATGTTGCACAATCAGAAACTTCCCGCGCAACACGAATATCACGATTATAAGCCCGTAGTACCCTTAGGTTGAGAAAATCGGTCGAAATTTTGTTTTCGTCCAATAACCTTTTATAGCGATGTTGCGAAATCGGAAATTTGCAGCGCAACACGAATATGATGATTATAAGCCCGTAGTACCCTTAGGTTGAGAAAATCGGTCGAAATTTTGTTTTCGTCCAATAACGCTTTATAGCGATGTTGCATAATCGGAAATTTGCAGCGCAACACGAATATGATGATTATAAGTCCGTAGTACCCTTAGGTTCAGAAAATCGGTCGAAATTTTGTTTCGGTCCAATAACGCTTTATAGCGATGTTGCACGATCGGAAATTGGCAGCGCAACAAGAATGTGATGATTATAAGCCCTTAGATTGACAATATCGGTCAAATTTTTGTTTCGTTCAATAAGGGTTTGTAGCGATTTTGCGCATTCGGAAATTTTCCGCACAACACGAATATCATGATTATAAGCCCGTAGTATCCTTAGATTGAGAAAATCGGTTGAAATTTTTGTTTCGTCCAATATGGCTTTGTAGCGATGTTGCGCAATCGGAAATTTCCCGCGCAACACGAATATGATGATTATAAGCCCGTAGTACCCTTAGGTTGAGAAAATCGGTCAATTTTTTTTCTCGTTCAATAAGGCTTTGTAGCGATGTTGCACAATCGGAAATTTCCCGCGCATCACGAATATGATCATTATAAGCCCGTAGTACCCTTAGGTTGAGAAGGTTGGTTAAATTTTGTTTTCATTCAATAAGCCTTTGTAGCGATGTTGCACAATCGGACACTTGCAGCGCAACACGAATATGATGATTATAAGCCCGTAGTACCCTTAGGTTGAGAAAATTGGGTAAATTTTTTTTTCGTTCAATAAGGCTTTGTAGCGATGTTGCACAATCGGAAATTTCCCGCGCATCACGAATATGATGATTATAAGCCCATAGTACCCTTAGGTTGAGAAAATCGGTCAATTTTGTTTCTCGTTCAGTAAGGCTTTGCAACGATATTGTGCAATCGGACACTTGCAGCGCAACACGAATATAATGATTATAAGCCCATAGTATCATTAGATTGAGAAAATCGGTCGAAACTTTTGTTTCGTCCAATAACGCTGTATAGCGATGTTGCACGATCGGAAATTTGCAGCGCAACACGAATATTATGATTGTAAGCCCGTAGTACCCTTAGGTTGAGAAAATTGGGTAAATTTTTTTTTCGTTCAATAAGGCTTTGTAGCGATGTTGCACAATCGGAAATTTCCCGCGCATCACGAATATGATGATTATAAGCCCGTAGTACCCTTAGGTTGAAAAAATTGGTTAAATTTTGTTTTCATTCAATAAGGCTTTGCAGCGATGTTGTGCAATCGGACACTTGCAGCGCAACACGAATATAATGATTATAAGCCCATAGTATCATTAGATTGAGAGAATCGGTCGAAACTTTTGTTTCGTCCAATAACACTTTATAGCGATGTTGCTCAATCGGAAATTTGCAGCGCAACGCGAATATGATGATTATAAGTCCGTAGTACCCTTAGGTTGAGAAAATCGGTCGAAATTTTGTTTTCGTCCAATAACGCTGTATAGCGATGTTGCACGATCGGAAATTTGCAGCGCAACACGAATATTATAATTGTAAGCCCGTAGTACCCTTAGGTTGAGAAAATTGGGTAAATTTGTTTTTCGTTCAATAAGGCTTTGTAGCGATGTTGCACAATCGGACACTTGCAGCGCAACACGAATATGATGATTATAAGCCCGTAGTACGCTTAGGTTGAAAAAATCGGTCGATCTTTTTTTTGTTCAACAAGGATTTGCAGCGAAGTTGTGCAATCGGACACTTGCAGCGCAAAGCGAATATGATGATTATAAGCCCGTAGTATCCTTAGGTAGAGAAAAATGGGTAAATTCTTTTTTCGTTCAATAAGGTTTTGTAGCGATGTTGCACAATCGGAAATTTCCCGCGCATCACGACTATGATGATTATAAGCCCGTAGTACCCTTAGGTTGAGATAACTGGTAAAATTTTTTTTTCGTTCAATATGGCTTTGTAGCCATGTTGCACAATCGGACACTTGCAGCGCAACACGAATATGAAGATTATAAGCCCGTAGTACCCTTAGGTTGAGAAAATCCCTCGAAAATTTGTTTTCGTCCAATAACGCTTTATAGCGATGTTGCACAATCGGAAATTTGCAGCGCAACACGAATATGATGATTGTAAGCCCGTTGTACCCTTAGGTTGAGAAAATCGGTCGAAAATTTGTTTTCGTCCAATAACGCTTTATAGCGATGTTGCACGATCAGAAATTTGCAGCGCAACACGAATATGATGATCATAAGCCCGTAGTACCCTTAGGTTGAGAAAATCGGTCGAAATTTTTTTGCGACCAATAAGGGTTTGCAGCGATTATGCGGAATCGGAAATGTTCTGCACAACACGAATGGCATGATTATAAGCCCGTAGTACCCTTAGGTTGAGAAAATGGGTCGAAATTTTGTTTTCGTCCAATAACCTTTTATAGCGATGTTGCACAATCGGAAATTTGCAGCGCAACACGAATATGATGATTATAAGTCCGTAGTACCCTTAGGTTGAGAAAATCGGTCGAAATTTTGTTTTCGTCCAATAACCTTTTATAGCGATGTTGCGAAATCGGAAATTTGCAGCGCAACACGAATATGATGATTATAAGCCCGTAGTACCCTTAGGTTGAGAAAATCGGTCGAAATTTTGTTTTCGTCCAATAACGCTTTATAGCGATGTTGCATAATCGGAAATTTGCAGCGCAACACGAATATGATGATTATAAGTCCGTAGTACCCTTAGGTTCAGAAAATCGGTCGAAATTTTGTTTCGGTCCAATAACGCTTTATAGCGATGTTGCACGATCGGAAATTGGCAGCGCAACAAGAATGTGATGATTATAAGCCCTTAGATTGACAATATCGGTCAAATTTTTGTTTCGTTCAATAAGGGTTTGTAGCGATTTTGCGCATTCGGAAATTTTCCGCACAACACGAATATCATGATTATAAGCCCGTAGTATCCTTAGATTGAGAAAATCGGTTGAAATTTTTGTTTCGTCCAATATGGCTTTGTAGCGATGTTGCGCAATCGGAAATTTCCCGCGCAACACGAATATGATGATTATAAGCCCGTAGTACCCTTAGGTTGAGAAAATCGGTCAATTTTTTTTCTCGTTCAATAAGGCTTTGTAGCGATGTTGCACAATCGGAAATTTCCCGCGCATCACGAATATGATCATTATAAGCCCGTAGTACCCTTAGGTTGAGAAGGTTGGTTAAATTTTGTTTTCATTCAATAAGCCTTTGTAGCGATGTTGCACAATCGGACACTTGCAGCGCAACACGAATATGATGATTATAAGCCCGTAGTACCCTTAGGTTGAGAAAATTGGGTAAATTTTTTTTTCGTTCAATAAGGCTTTGTAGCGATGTTGCACAATCGGAAATTTCCCGCGCATCACGAATATGATGATTATAAGCCCATAGTACCCTTAGGTTGAGAAAATCGGTCAATTTTGTTTCTCGTTCAGTAAGGCTTTGCAACGATATTGTGCAATCGGACACTTGCAGCGCAACACGAATATAATGATTATAAGCCCATAGTATCATTAGATTGAGAAAATCGGTCGAAACTTTTGTTTCGTCCAATAACGCTGTATAGCGATGTTGCACGATCGGAAATTTGCAGCGCAACACGAATATTATGATTGTAAGCCCGTAGTACCCTTAGGTTGAGAAAATTGGGTAAATTTTTTTTTCGTTCAATAAGGCTTTGTAGCGATGTTGCACAATCGGAAATTTCCCGCGCATCACGAATATGATGATTATAAGCCCGTAGTACCCTTAGGTTGAAAAAATTGGTTAAATTTTGTTTTCATTCAATAAGGCTTTGCAGCGATGTTGTGCAATCGGACACTTGCAGCGCAACACGAATATAATGATTATAAGCCCATAGTATCATTAGATTGAGAGAATCGGTCGAAACTTTTGTTTCGTCCAATAACACTTTATAGCGATGTTGCTCAATCGGAAATTTGCAGCGCAACGCGAATATGATGATTATAAGTCCGTAGTACCCTTAGGTTGAGAAAATCGGTCGAAATTTTGTTTTCGTCCAATAACGCTGTATAGCGATGTTGCACGATCGGAAATTTGCAGCGCAACACGAATATTATAATTGTAAGCCCGTAGTACCCTTAGGTTGAGAAAATTGGGTAAATTTGTTTTTCGTTCAATAAGGTTTTGTAGCGATGTTGCACAATCGGAAATTTCCCGCGCATCACGACTATGATGATTATAAGCCCGTAGTACCCTTAGGTTGAGATAACTGGTAAAATTTTTTTTTCGTTCAATATGGCTTTGTAGCCATGTTGCACAATCGGACACTTGCAGCGCAACACGAATATGAAGATTATAAGCCCGTAGTACCCTTAGGTTGAGAAAATCCCTCGAAAATTTGTTTTCGTCCAATAACGCTTTATAGCGATGTTGCACAATCGGAAATTTGCAGCGCAACACGAATATGATGATTGTAAGCCCGTTGTACCCTTAGGTTGAGAAAATCGGTCGAAAATTTGTTTTCGTCCAATAACGCTTTATAGCGATGTTGCACGATCAGAAATTTGCAGCGCAACACGAATATGATGATCATAAGCCCGTAGTACCCTTAGGTTGAGAAAATCGGTCGAAATTTTTTTGCGACCAATAAGGGTTTGCAGCGATTATGCGGAATCGGAAATGTTCTGCACAACACGAATGGCATGATTATAAGCCCGTAGTACCCTTAGGTTGAGAAAATGGGTCGAAATTTTGTTTTCGTCCAATAACCTTTTATAGCGATGTTGCACAATCGGAAATTTGCAGCGCAACACGAATATGATGATTATAAGTCCGTAGTACCCTTAGGTTGAAAAAATCGGTCGGAATTTTGTTTTCGTCCAAAAACGCTTTATAGCGATGTTGCACAATCGGAAATTTGCAGCGCAACACGAATATGATGATTGTAAGCCCGTAGTACCCTTAGGTTGAGAAAATTGGGTAAATTTTTTTTTCGTTCAATAAGGCTTTGTAGCGAAGTTGCACAATCGGACACTTGCAGCGCAACACGAACATGATGATTATAAGCCCGTAGTACGCTTAGGTTGAAAAAATCGGTCGATCTTTTTTTTGTTCAACAAGGATTTGCAGCGAAGTTGTGCAATCGGACACTTGCAGCGCAAAGCGAATATGATGATTATAAGCCCGTAGTATCCTTAGGTAGAGAAAAATGGGTAAATTCTTTTTTCGTTCAATAAGGTTTTGTAGCGATGTTGCACAATCGGAAATTTCCCGCGCATCACGACTATGATGATTATAAGCCCGTAGTACCCTTAGGTTGAGATAACTGGTAAAATTTTTTTTTCGTTCAATATGGCTTTGTAGCCATGTCGCACAATCGGACACTTGCAGCGCAACACGAATATGAAGATTATAAGCCCGTAGTACCCTTAGGTTGAGAAAATCCCTCGAAAATTTGTTTTCGTCCAATAACGCTTTATAGCGATGTTGCACAATCGGAAATTTGCAGCGCAACACGAATATGATGATTGTAAGCCCGTAGTACCCTTAGGTTGAGAAAATCGGTCGAAAATTTGTTTTCGTCCAATAACGCTTTATAGCGATGTTGCACGATCAGAAATTTGCAGCGCAACACGAATATGATGATCATAAGCCCGTAGTACCCTTAGGTTGAGAAAATTGGGTAAATTTTTTTTTCGTTCAATAAGGCTTTGTAGCGATGTTGCACAATCGGAAATTTCCCGCGCATCACGAATATGATGATTATAAGCCCGTAGTACCCTTAGGTTGAAAAAATTGGTTAAATTTTGTTTTCATTCAATAAGGCTTTGCAGCGATGTTGTGCAATCGGACACTTGCAGCGCAACACGAATATAATGATTATAAGCCCATAGTATCATTAGATTGAGAGAATCGGTCGAAACTTTTGTTTCGTCCAATAACACTTTATAGCGATGTTGCTCAATCGGAAATTTGCAGCGCAACGCGAATATGATGATTATAAGTCCGTAGTACCCTTAGGTAGAGAAAATCGGTCGAAATTTTGTTTTCGTCCAATAACGCTGTATAGCGATGTTGCACGATCGGAAATTTGCAGCGCAACACGAATATTATAATTGTAAGCCCGTAGTACCCTTAGGTTGAGAAAATTGGGTAAATTTGTTTTTCGTTCAATAAGGCTTTGTAGCGATGTTGCACAATCGGACACTTGCAGCGCAACACGAATATGATGATTATAAGCCCGTAGTACGCTTAGGTTGAAAAAATCGGTCGATCTTTTTTTTGTTCAACAAGGATTTGCAGCGAAGTTGTGCAATCGGACACTTGCAGCGCAAAGCGAATATGATGATTATAAGCCCGTAGTATCCTTAGGTAGAGAAAAATGGGTAAATTCTTTTTTCGTTCAATAAGGTTTTGTAGCGATGTTGCACAATCGGAAATTTCCCGCGCATCACGACTATGATGATTATAAGCCCGTAGTACCCTTAGGTTGAGATAACTGGTAAAATTTTTTTTTCGTTCAATATGGCTTTGTAGCCATGTTGCACAATCGGACACTTGCAGCGCAACACGAATATGAAGATTATAAGCCCGTAGTACCCTTAGGTTGAGAAAATCCCTCGAAAATTTGTTTTCGTCCAATAACGCTTTATAGCGATGTTGCACAATCGGAAATTTGCAGCGCAACACGAATATGATGATTGTAAGCCCGTAGTACCCTTAGGTTGAGAAAATCGGTCGAAAATTTGTTTTCGTCCAATAACGCTTTATAGCGATGTTGCACGATCAGAAATTTGCAGCGCAACACGAATATGATGATCATAAGCCCGTAGTACCCTTAGGTTGAGAAAATCGGTCGAAATTTTTTTGCGCCCAATAAGGGTTTGCAGCGATTATGCGGAATCGGAAATGTTCCGCACAACACGAATATCATGATTATAAGCCCGTAGTACCCTTAGGTTGAGAAAATGGGTCGAAATTTTGTTTTCGTCCAATAACCTTTTATAGCGATGTTGCACAATCGGAAATTTGCAGCGCAACACGAATATGATGATTATAAGCCCGTAGTACGCTTAGGTTGAAAAAATCGGTCGATCTTTTTTTTGTTCAACAAGGATTTGCAGCGTAGTTGTGCAATCGGACACTTGCAGCGCAAAGCGAATATGATGATTATAAGCCCGTAGTATCCTTAGGTAGAGAAAAATGGGTAAATTCTTTTTTCGTTCAATAAGGCTTTGTAGCGATGTTGCACAATCGGAAATTTCCCGCGCATCACGACTGTGATGATTATAAGCCCGTAGTACCCTTAGGTTGAGAAAATCTCTCGAAAATTTGTTTTCATCCAATAACGCTTTATAGCGATGTTGCACAATCGGAAATTTGCAGCGCAACACGAATATGATGATCGTAAGCCCGTAGTACCCTTAGGTTGAGAAAATCGGTCGAAAATTTGTTTTCGTCCAATAACGCTTTATAGCGATGTTGCACAATCGGAAATTTGCAGCGCAACACGAATATGATGATTGTAAGCCCGTAGTACCCTTAGGTTGAGAAAATCGGTCGAAAATTTGTTTTCGTCCAATAACGCTTTATAGCGATGTTGCACGATCAGAAATTTGCAGCGCAACACGAATATGATGATCATAAGCCCGTAGTACCCTTAGGTTGAGAAAATCGGTCGAAAATTTGTTTTCGTCCAATAACGCTTTATAGCGATGTTGCACGATCAGAAATTTGCAGCGCAACACGAATATGATGATCATAAGCCCGTAGTACCCTTAGGTTGAGAAAATCGGTCGAAATTTTTTTGCGACCAATAAGGGTTTGCAGCGATTATGCGGAATCGGAAATGTTCTGCACAACACGAATATCATGATTATAAGCCCGTAGTACCCTTAGGTTGAGAAAATGGGTCGAAATTTTGTTTTCGTCCAATAACCTTTTATAGCGATGTTGCACAATCGGAAATTTGCAGCGCAATACGAATATGATGATTATAAGTCCGTAGTACCCTTAGGTTGAAAAAATCGGTCGGAATTTTGTTTTCGTCCAAAAACGCTTTATAGCGATGTTGCACAATCGGAAATTTGCAGCGCAACACGAATATGATGATTGTAAGCCCGTAGTACCCTTAGGTTGAGAAAATTGGGTAAATTTTTTTTTGGTTCAATAAGGCTTTGTAGCGATGTTGCACAATCGGACACTTGCAGCGCAACACGAATATGATGATTATAAGCCCGTAGTACGCTTAGGTTGAAAAAATCGGTCGATCTTTTTTTTGTTCAACAAGGATTTGCAGCGAAGTTGTGCAATCGGACACTTGCAGCGCAAAGCGAATATGATGATTATAAGCCCGTAGTATCCTTAGGTAGAGAAAAATGGGTAAATTCTTTTTTCGTTCAATAAGGCTTTGTAGCGATGTTGCACAATCGGAAATTTCCCGCGCATCACGACTATGATGATTATAAGCCCGTAGTACCCTTAGGTTGAGATAACTGGTAAATTTTTTTTTTCGTTCAATATGGCTTTGTAGCCATGTTGCACAATCGGACACTTGCAGCGCAACACGAATATGAAGATTATAAGCCCGTAGTACCCTTAGGTTGAGAAAATCCCTCGAAAATTTGTTTTCGTCCAATAACGCTTTATAGCGATGTTGCACGATCAGAAATTTGCAGCGCAACACGAATATGATGATCATAAGCCCGTAGTACCCTTAGGTTGAGAAAATCGGTCGAAATTTTTTTGCGCCCAATAAGGGTTTGCAGCGATTATGCGGAATCGGAAATGTTCCGCACAACACGAATATCATGATTATAAGCCCGTAGTACCCTTAGGTTGAGAAAATGGGTCGAAATTTTGTTTTCGTCCAATAACCTTTTATAGCGATGTTGCACAATCGGAAATTTGCAGCGCAACACGAATATGATGATTATAAGTCCGTAGTACCCTTAGGTTGAAAAAATCGGTCGGAATTTTGTTTTCGTCCAAAAACGCTTTATAGCGATGTTGCACAATCGGAAATTTGCAGCGCAACACGAATATGATGATTGTAAGCCCGTAGTACCCTTAGGTTGAGAAAATCGGTCGAAAATTTGTTTTCGTCCAATAACGCTTTATAGCGATGTTGCACGATCAGAAATTTGCAGCGCAACACGAATATGATGATCATAAGCCCGTAGTACCCTTAGGTTGAGAAAATCGGTCGAAATTTTTTTGCGCCCAATAAGGGTTTGCAGCGATTATGCGGAATCGGAAATGTTCCGCACAACACGAATATCATGATTATAAGCCCGTAGTACCCTTAGGTTGAGAAAATGGGTCGAAATTTTGTTTTCGTCCAATAACCTTTTATAGCGATGTTGCACAATCGGAAATTTGCAGCGCAACACGAATATGATGATTATAAGTCCGTAGTACCCTTAGGTTGAAAAAATCGGTCGGAATTTTGTTTTCGTCCAAAAACGCTTTATAGCGATGTTGCACAATCGGAAATTTGCAGCGCAACACGAATATGATGATTGTAAGCCCGTAGTACCCTTAGGTTGATAAAATCGGTCGAAGTTTTGTTTTCGTCCAATAACGCTTTATAGCGATGTTGCACAATCGGAAATTTGCAGCGCAACACGAATATGATGATTGTAAGCCCGTAGTACCCTTAGGTTGAGAAAATCGGTCGAAAATTTGTTTTCGTCCAATAACGCTTTATAGCGATGTTGCACGATCAGAAATTTGCAGCGCAACACGAATATGATGATCATAAGCCCGTAGTACCCTTAGGTTGAGAAAATCGGTCGAAATTTTTTTGCGCCCAATAAGGGTTTGCAGCGATTATGCGGAATCGGAAATGTTCCGCACAACACGAATATCATGATTATAAGCCCGTAGTACCCTTAGGTTGAGAAAATGGGTCGAAATTTTGTTTTCGTCCAATAACCTTTTATAGCGATGTTGCACAATCGGAAATTTGCAGCGCAACACGAATATGATGATTATAAGTCCGTAGTACCCTTAGGTTGAAAAAATCGGTCGGAATTTTGTTTTCGTCCAAAAACGCTTTATAGCGATGTTGCACAATCGGAAATTTGCAGCGCAACACGAATATGATGATTGTAAGCCCGTAGTACCCTTAGGTTGATAAAATCGGTCGAAGTTTTGTTTTCGTCCAATAACGCTTTATAGCGATGTTGCACAATCGGAAATTTTCAGCGCAACAGGAATATGATGATTGTATGCCCGTAGTACCCTTAGGTTGAGAAAACCGGTCGAAAATTTGTTTCGGTCCAATAACGCTTTATAGCGATGTTTCACGATCGGAAATTGGCAGCGCAACAAGAATATGATTATTATAAGCCCTTAGATTGACAATATCGGTCAAATTTTTTTTCGTTCAATAAGGCTTTGTAGCAATGTTGCACAATCGGAAATTTCCCGCGCAATACGAATATGATGATTATAAGCCCGTAGTACCCTTAGGTTGAGAAAATCGGTCGAAATTTTGTTTTGGTCCAGCAACGCTTTACAGCGATGTTGCACAATCGGAAATTCGCAGCGCAACAAGAATATGATGATTATAAGCCCGTAGTACGCTTAGGTTGAAAAAATCGGTCGAATTTTTTTTTCGTTCAATAAGGCTTTGTAGCGATGTTGCACAATCGGACACTTGCAGCGCAACGCGAATATGATGATTATAAGCCCGTAATATCCTTAGGTTGAGAAAATTGGGTAAATTCTTTTTTCGTTCAATAAGGCTTTGTAGCGATGTTGCACAATCGAAAATAACGCTTTATAGCGATGTTGCACAATCGGAAATTTGCAGCGCAACACGAATATGATGATTGTAAGCCCGTAGTACCCTTAGGTTGAGAAAATCGGTCGAAAATTTGTTTCGGTCCAATAACGCTTTATAGCGATGCTGCACGATCGGAAATTGGCAGCGCAACACGAATATGATGATTATAAGTCCGTAGTACGCTTAGGTTGAAAAAATCGGTCGATCTTTTTTTTGTTCAACAAGGATTTGCAGCGTAGTTGTGCAATCGGACACTTGCAGCGCAAGGCGAATATGATGATTATAAGCCCGTAGTATCCTTAGGTAGAGAAAAATGGGTAAATTCTTTTTTCGTTCAATAAGGCTTTGTAGCGATGTTGCACAATCGGAAATTTCCCGCGCATCACGACTATGATGATTATAAGCCCGTAGTACCCTTAGGTTGAGATAACTGGTAAAATTTGTTTTTCGTTCAATATGGCTTTGTAGCCATGTTGCACAATCGGACACTTGCAGCGCAACACGAATATGAAGATTATAAGCCCGTAGTACCGTTAGGTTGAGAAAATTGGTTAAATTTGTTTTTCGTTCAATAAGGCTTTGTAGCGATGTTGCACAATCGGAAATTTGCGGCGCAACACGAATATGATGATTGTAAGCCCGTAGTACCCTTAGGTTGAGAAAATTGGGTAAATTTTTTTTTCGTTCAATAAGGCTTTGTAGCGATGTTGCACAATCGGACACTTGCAGCGCAACACGAATATGATGATTATAAGCCCGTAGTACGCTTAGGTTGAAAAAATCGGTCGATCTTTTTTTTGTTCAACAAGGATTTGCAGCGAAGTTGTGCAATCGGACACTTGCAGCGCAAAGCGAATATGATGATTATAAGCCCGTAGTATCCTTAGGTAGAGAAAACTGGGTAAATTCTTTTTTCGTTCAATAAGGCTTTGTAGCGATGTTGCACAATCGGAAATTTCCCGCGCATCACGACTATGATGATTATAAGCCCGTAGTACCCTTAGGTTGAGATAACTGGTACATTTTTTTTTTCGTTCAATATGGCTTTGTAGCCATGTTGCACAATCGGACACTTGCAGCGCAACACGAATATGAAGATTATAAGCCCGTAGTACCCTTAGGTTGAGAAAATCCCTCGAAAATTTGTTTTCGTCCAATAACGCTTTATAGCGATGTTGTACAATCGGAAATTTGCAGCGCAACACGAATATGATGATTGTAAGCCCGTAGTACCCTTAGGTTGGGAAAATCGGTCGAAAATTTGTTTTCGTCCAATAACGCTTTATAGCGATGTTGCACGATCAGAAATTTGCAGCGCAACACGAATATGATGATCATAAGCCCGTAGTACCCTTAGGTTGAGAAAATCGGTCGAAATTTTTTTGCGCCCAATAAGGGTTTGCAGCGATTATGCGGAATCGGAAATGTTCCGCACAACACGAATATCATGATTATAAGCCCGTAGTACCCTTAGGTTGAGAAAATGGGTCGAAATTTTGTTTTCGTCCAATAACCTTTTATAGCGATGTTGCACAATCGGAAATTTGCAGCGCAACACGAATATGATGATTATAAGTCCGTAGTACCCTTAGGTTGAAAAAATCGGTCGGAATTTTGTTTTCGTCCAAAAACGCTTTATAGCGATGTTGCACAATCGGAAATTTGCAGCGCAACACGAATATGATGATTGTAAGCCCGTAGTACCCTTAGGTTGATAAAATCGGTCGAAGTTTTGTTTTCGTCCAATAACGCTTTATAGCGATGTTGCACAATCGGAAATTTTCAGCGCAACAGGAATATGATGATTGTATGCCCGTAGTACCCTTAGGTTGAGAAAACCGGTCGAAAATTTGTTTCGGTCCAATAACGCTTTATAGCGATGTTTCACGATCGGAAATTGGCAGCGCAACAAGAATATGATTATTATAAGCCCTTAGATTGACAATATCGGTCAAATTTTGTTTCGTTCAATAAGGCTTTGTACCAATGTTGCACAATCGGAAATTTCCCGCGCAATACGAATATGATGATTATAAGCCCGTAGTACCCTTAGGTTGAGAAAATCGGTCGAAATTTTGTTTTGGTCCAGCAACGCTTTACAGCGATGTTGCACAATCGGAAATTCGCAGCGCAACAAGAATATGATGATTATAAGACCGTAGTACCCTTAGGTTGAGAAAATCGGTCGAAATTTTTTTGCGACCAATAAGGGTTTGCAGCGATTATGCGGAATCGGAAATGTTCTGCACAACACGAATATCATGATTATAAGCCCGTAGTACCCTTAGGTTGAGAAAATGGGTCGAAATTTTGTTTTCGTCCAATAACCTTTTATAGCGATGTTGCACAATCGGAAATTTGCAGCGCAACACGAATATGATGATTATAAGTCCGTAGTACCCTTAGGTTGAAAAAATCGGTCGGAATTTTGTTTTCGTCCAAAAACGCTTTATAGCGATGTTGCACAATCGGAAATTTGCAGCGCCACACGAATATGATGATTGTAAGCCCGTAGTACCCTTAGGTTGAGAAAATCGGTCGAAAATTTGTTTTCGTCCAATAACGCTTTATAGCGATGTTGCACGATCAGAAATTTGCAGCGCAACACGAATATGATGATCATAAGCCCGTAGTACCCTTAGGTTGAGAAAATCGGTCGAAATTTTTTTGCGCCCAATAAGGGTTTGCAGCGATTATGCGGAATCGGAAATGTTCCGCACAACACGAATATCATGATTATAAGCCCGTAGTACCCTTAGGTTGAGAAAATGGGTCGAAATTTTGTTTTCGTCCAATAACCTTTTATAGCGATGTTGCACAATCGGAAATTTGCAGCGCAACACGAATATGATGATTATAAGTCCGTAGTACCCTTAGGTTGAAAAAATCGGTCGGAATTTTGTTTTCGTCCAAAAACGCTTTATAGCGATGTTGCACAATCGGAAATTTGCAGCGCAACACGAATATGATGATTGTAAGCCCGTAGTACCCTTAGGTTGATAAAATCGGTCGAAGTTTTGTTTTCGTCCAATAACGCTTTATAGCGATGTTGCACAATCGGAAATTTTCAGCGCAACAGGAATATGATGATTGTATGCCCGTAGTACCCTTAGGTTGAGAAAACCGGTCGAAAATTTGTTTCGGTCCAATAACGCTTTATAGCGATGTTTCACGATCGGAAATTGGCAGCGCAACAAGAATATGATTATTATAAGCCCTTAGATTGACAATATCGGTCAAATTTTTTTTCGTTCAATAAGGCTTTGTAGCAATGTTGCACAATCGGAAATTTCCCGCGCAATACGAATATGATGATTATAAGCCCGTAGTACCCTTAGGTTGAGAAAATCGGTCGAAATTTTTTTGCGCCCAATAAGGGTTTGCAGCGATTATGCGGAATCGGAAATGTTCCGCACAACACGAATATCATGATTATAAGCCCGTAGTACCCTTAGGTTGAGAAAATGGGTCGAAATTTTGTTTTCGTCCAATAACCTTTTATAGCGATGTTGCACAATCGGAAATTTGCAGCGCAACACGAATATGATGATTATAAGTCCGTAGTACCCTTAGGTCGAACAAATCGGTCGGAATTTTGTTTTCGTCCAAAAACGCTTTATAGCGATGTTGCACAATCGGAAATTTGCAGCGCAACACGAATATGATGATTGTAAGCCCGTAGTACCCTTAGGTTGATAAAATCGGTCGAAGTTTTGTTTTCGTCCAATAACGCTTTATAGCGATGTTGCACAATCGGAAATTTTCAGCGCAACAGGAATATGATGATTGTATGCCCGTAGTACCCTTAGGTTGAGAAAACCGGTCGAAAATTTGTTTCGGTCCAATAACGCTTTATAGCGATGTTTCACGATCGGAAATTGGCAGCGCAACAAGAATATGATTATTATAAGCCCTTAGATTGACAATATCGGTCAAATTTTTTTTCGTTCAATAAGGCTTTGTAGCAATGTTGCACAATCGGAAATTTCCCGCGCAATACGAATATGATGATTATAAGCCCGTAGTACCCTTAGGTTGAGAAAATCGGTCGAAATTTTGTTTTGGTCCAGCAACGCTTTACAGCGATGTTGCACAATCGGAAATTCGCAGCGCAAAAAGAATATGATGATTATAAGACCGTAGTACCCTTAGGTTGACAAAATCGGTCTAAATTTTATTTTCGTCCAATAACGCGTTATAGCGATGTTGCACAATCGGACACTTCCAGCGCAACACGAATATGATGATTATAAGCCCGTAGTACCCTTATGTTGATAAAATTGGTTAAATTTTGTTGAGTTCAATAACGCTTTGTTGCGATGTTGAACAATCGGAAACTTCCCGCACAACACGAGTATCATGATTTCAAGCCCGTAGTATCCTTAGATTGAGAAAATTGGTTAAATTTTGTTTTCATTCAATACGGCTTTGTAGCGATGTTGGACAATCGGGCACTTGCAGCGCAACACGAATATGATGATTATAAGCCCGTAGTACGCTTAGGTTGAAAAAATCGGTCGAATTTTTTTTTTCGTTCAATAAGGCTTTGTAGCGATGTTGCACAATCGGACACTTGCGGGGCAACGCGAATATGATGATTATAAGCCCGGAGTATCCGTAGGTTGAGAAAATTGGATAAATTCTGTTTTCGTTCAATAAGGCTTTGTAGCGATGTTGCACAATCGGAAATTCCCCGCGCAACGCGAATATGATGATTATAAGCCCGGAGTATCCTTAGGTTGAGAAAATTGGGTAAATTCTTTTTTCGTTCAATAAGGCTTTGTAGCGATGTTGCACAATCGAAAATAACGCTTTATAGCGATGTTGCACAATCGGAAATTTGCAGCGCAACACGAATATGATGATTGTAAGCCCGTAGTACCCTTAGGTTGAGAAAATCGGTCGAAAATTTGTTTCGGTCCAATAACGCTTTATAGCGATGCTGCACGATCGGAAATTGGCAGCGCAACACGAATATGATGATTATAAGTCCGTAGTACCCTTAGGTTGAAAAAATCGGTCGGAATTTTGTTTTCGTCCAAAAACGCTTTATAGCGATGTTGCACAATCGGAAATTTGCAGCGCAACACGAATATGATGATTGTAAGCCCGTAGTACCCTTAGGTTGAGAAAATTGGGTAAATTTTTTTTTCGTTCAATAAGGCTTTGTAGCGATGTTGCACAATCGGACACTTGCAGCGCAACACGAATATGATGATTATAAGCCCGTAGTACGCTTAGGTTGAAAAAATCGGTCGATCTTTTTTTTGTTCAACAAGGATTTGCAGCGTAGTTGTGCAATCGGACACTTGCAGCGCAAAGCGAATATGATGATTATAAGCCCGTAGTATCCTTAGGTAGAGAAAAATGGGTAAATTCTTTTTTCGTTCAATAAGGCTTTGTAGCGATGTTGCACAATCGGAAATTTCCCGCGCATCACGACTATGATGATTATAAGCCCGTAGTACCCTTAGGTTGAGATAACTGGTAAAATTTGTTTTTCGTTCAATATGGCTTTGTAGCCATGTTGCACAATCGGACACTTGCAGCGCAACACGAATATGAAGATTATAAGCCCGTAGTACCGTTAGGTTGAGAAAATTGGTTAAATTTGTTTCTCGTTCAATAAGGCTTTGTAGCGATGTTGCACAATCGGAAATTTGCGGCGCAACACGAATATGATGATTGTAAGCCCGTAGTACCCATAGGTTGAGAAAATTGGGTAAATTTTTTTTTCGTTCAATAAGGCTTTGTAGCGATGTTGCACAATCGGACACTTGCAGCGCAACACGAATATGATGATTATAAGCCCGTAGTACGCTTAGGTTGAAAAAATCGGTCGATCTTTTTTTTGTTCAACAAGGATTTGCAGCGAAGTTGTGCAATCGGACACTTGCAGCGCAAAGCGAATATGATGATTATAAGCCCGTAGTATCCTTAGGTAGAGAAAACTGGGTAAATTCTTTTTTCGTTCAATAAGGCTTTGTAGCGATGTTGCACAATCGGAAATTTCCCGCGCATCACGACTATGATGATTATAAGCCCGTAGTACCCTTAGGTTGAGATAACTGGTACATTTTTTTTTTCGTTCAATATGGCTTTGTAGCCATGTTGCACAATCGGACACTTGCAGCGCAACACGAATATGAAGATTATAAGCCCGTAGTACCCTTAGGTTGAGAAAATCCCTCGAAAATTTGTTTTCGTCCAATAACGCTTTATAGCGATGTTGCACAATCGGAAATTTGCAGCGCAACACGAATATGATGATTGTAAGCCCGTAGTACCCTTAGGTTGAGAAAATCGGTCGATCTTTTTTTTGTTCAACAAGGATTTGCAGCGTAGTTGTGCAATCGGACACTTGCAGCGCAAAGCGAATATGATGATTATAAGCCCGTAGTATCCTTAGGTAGAGAAAAATGGGTAAATTCTTTTTTCGTTCAATAAGGCTTTGTAGCGATGTTGCACAATCGGAAATTTCCCGCGCATCACGACTATGATGATTATAAGCCCGTAGTACCCTTAGGTTGAGATAACTGGTAAAATTTGTTTTTCGTTCAATATGGCTTTGTAGCCATGTTGCACAATCGGACACTTGCAGCGCAACACGAATATGAAGATTATAAGCCCGTAGTACCGTTAGGTTGAGAAAATTGGTTAAATTTGTTTCTCGTTCAATAAGGCTTTGTAGCGATGTTGCACAATCGGAAATTTGCGGCGCAACACGAATATGATGATTGTAAGCCCGTAGTACCCATAGGTTGAGAAAATTGGGTAAATTTTTTTTTCGTTCAATAAGGCTTTGTAGCGATGTTGCACAATCGGACACTTGCAGCGCAACACGAATATGATGATTATAAGCCCGTAGTACGCTTAGGTTGAAAAAATCGGTCGATCTTTTTTTTGTTCAACAAGGATTTGCAGCGAAGTTGTGCAATCGGACACTTGCAGCGCAAAGCGAATATGATGATTATAAGCCCGTAGTATCCTTAGGTAGAGAAAACTGGGTAAATTCTTTTTTCGTTCAATAAGGCTTTGTAGCGATGTTGCACAATCGGAAATTTCCCGCGCATCACGACTATGATGATTATAAGCCCGTAGTACCCTTAGGTTGAGATAACTGGTACATTTTTTTTTTCGTTCAATATGGCTTTGTAGCCATGTTGCACAATCGGACACTTGCAGCGCAACACGAATATGAAGATTATAAGCCCGTAGTACCCTTAGGTTGAGAAAATCCCTCGAAAATTTGTTTTCGTCCAATAACGCTTTATAGCGATGTTGCACAATCGGAAATTTGCAGCGCAACACGAATATGATGATTGTAAGCCCGTAGTACCCTTAGGTTGAGAAAATCGGTCGAAAATTTGTCTTCGTCCAATAACGCTTTATAGCGATGTTGCACGATCAGAAATTTGCAGCGCAACACGAATATGATGATCATAAGCCCGTAGTACCCTTAGGTTTAGAAAATCGGTCGAAATTTTTTTGCGCCCAATAAGGGTTTGCAGCGATTATGCGGAATCGGAAATGTTCCGCACAACACGAATATCATGATTATAAGCCCGTAGTACCCTTAGGTTGAGAAAATGGGTCGAAATTTTGTTTTCGTCCAATAACCTTTTATAGCGATGTTGCACAATCGGAAATTTGCAGCGCAACACGAATATGATGATTATAAGTCCGTAGTACCCTTAGGTTGAAAAAATCGGTCGGAATTTTGTTTTCGTCCAAAAACGCTTTATAGCGATGTTGCACAATCGGAAATTTGCAGCGCAACACGAATATGATGATTGTAAGCCCGTAGTACCCTTAGGTTGATAAAATCGGTCGAAGTTTTGTTTTCGTCCAATAACGCTTTATAGCGATGTTGCACAATCGGAAATTTTCAGCGCAACAGGAATATGATGATTGTATGCCCGTAGTACCCTTAGGTTGAGAAAACCGGTCGAAAATTTGTTTCGGTCCAATAACGCTTTATAGCGATGTTTCACGATCGGAAATTGGCAGCGCAACAAGAATATGATTATTATAAGCCCTTAGATTGACAATATCGGTCAAATTTTTTTTCGTTCAATAAGGCTTTGTAGCAATGTTGCACAATCGGAAATTTCCCGCGCAATACGAATATGATGATTATAAGCCCGTAGTACCCTTAGGTTGAGAAAATCGGTCGAAATTTTGTTTTGGTCCAGCAACGCTTTACAGCGATGTTGCACAATCGGAAATTCGCAGCGCAACAAGAATATGATGATTATAAGACCGTAGTACCCTTAGGTTGACAAAATCGGTCTAAATTTTGTTTTCGTCCAATAACGCGTTATAGCGATGTTGCACAATCGGACACTTCCAGCGCAACACGAATATGATGATTATAAGCCCGTAGTACCCTTATGTTGATAAAATTGGTTAAATTTTGTTGAGTTCAATAACGCTTTGTTGCGATGTTGAACAATCGGAAACTTCCCGCACAACACGAGTATCATGATTTCAAGCCCGTAGTATCCTTAGATTGAGAAAATTGGTTAAATTTTGTTTTCATTCAATACGGCTTTGTAGCGATGTTGGACAATCGGACACTTGCAGCGCAACACGAATATGATGATTATAAGCCCGTAGTACCCTTAGGTTGAGAAAATCGGTCAATTTTTTTTCTCGTTCAATAAGGCTTTGCAGCGATGTTGTGCAATCGGACACTTGCAGCGCAACACGAATATAATGATTATAAGCCCGTAGTACCATTAGATTGAGAAAATCGGTCGAAACTTTTGTTTCGTCCAATAACACTTTATAGCGATGGTGCACAATCGGAAATTTGCAGCGCAACGCGAATATGATGATTATAAGTCTGTAGTACCCTTAGGTTGAGAAAATCGGTCGAAATTTTGTTTTCGTCCAATAACGCTTTATAGCGATGTTGCACGATCGGAAATTTGCAGCGCAACACGAAAATTATGATTATAAGCCCGTAGTACCCTTAGGTTGAGAAAATCGGTCGAAATTTTGTTTTCGTCCAATAACCTTTTATAGCGATGTTGCGAAATCGGAAATTTGCAGCGCAACACGAATATGATGATCATAAGCCCGTAGTACCCTTAGGTTGAGAAAATCGGTCGAAAATTTGTTTTCGTCCAATAACGCTTTATAGCGATGTTGCACGATCAGAAATTTGCAGCGCAACACGAATATGATGATTGTAAGCCCGTAGTACCCTTAGGTTGAGAAAATCGGTCGAAAATTTGTTTTCGTCCAATAACGCTTCATAGCGATGTTGCACGATCAGAAATTTGCAGCGCAACACGAATATGATGATCATAAGCCCGTAGTACCCTTAGGTTGAGAAAATCGGTCGAAATTTTTTTGCGCCCAATAAGGGTTTGCAGCGATTATGCGGAATCGGAAATGTTCCGCACAACACGAATATCATGATTATAAGCCCGTAGTACCCTTAGGTTGAGAAAATGGGTCGAAATTTTGTTTTCGTCCAATAACCTTTTATAGCGATGTTGCACAATCGGAAATTTGCAGCGCAACACGAATATGATGATTATAAGTCCGTAGTACCCTTAGGTTGAAAAAATCGGTCGGAATTTTGTTTTCGTCCAAAAACGCTTTATAGCGATGTTGCACAATCGGAAATTTGCAGCGCAACACGAATATGATGATTGTAAGCCCGTAGTACCCTTAGGTTGATAAAATCGGTCGAAGTTTTGTTTTCGTCCAATAACGCTTTATAGCGATGTTGCACAATCGGAAATTTTCAGCGCAACAGGAATATGATGATTGTATGCCCGTAGTACCCTTAGGTTGAGAAAACCGGTCGAAAACTTGTTTCGGTCCAATAACGCTTTATAGCGATGTTTCACGATCGGAAATTGGCAGCGCAACAAGAATATGATTATTATAAGCCCTTAGATTGACAATATCGGTCAAATTTTGTTTCGTTCAATAAGGCTTTGTAGCAATGTTGCACAATCGGAAATTTCCCGCGCAATACGAATATGATGATTATAAGCCCGTAGTACCCTTAGGTTGAGAAAATCGGTCGAAATTTTGTTTTGGTCCAGCAACGCTTTACAGCGATGTTGCACAATCGGAAATTCGCAGCGCAACAAGAATATGATGATTATAAGACCGTAGTACCCTTAGGTTGACAAAATCGGTCTAAATTTTGTTTTCGTCCAATAACGCGTTATAGCGATGTTGCACAATCGGACACTTCCAGCGCAACACGAATATGATGATGATAAGCCCGTAGTACCCTTATGTTGATCAAATTGGTTAAATTTTGTTGAGTTCAATAACGCTTTGTTGCGATGTTGAACAATCGGAAACTTCCCGCACAACACGAGTATCATGATTTCAAGCCCGTAGTATCCTTAGATTGAGAAAATTGGTTAAATTTTGTTTTCATTCAATACGGCTTTGTAGCGATGTTGCACAATCGGACACTTGCAGCGCAACACGAATATGATGATTATAAGCCCGTAGTACCCTTAGGTTGATAAAATTGGTTAATTTTTTTTTTCGCTCAATAAGGCTTTGTAGCGATGTTGCACAATCGGACACTTGCAGTGCAACGCGATTATGATGATTATAAGCCCGTAGTACCCTTAGGTTGAGAAAATCGGTCAATTTTTTTTCTCGTTCAATAAGGCTTTGCAGCGATGTTGTGCAATCGGACACTTGCAGCGAAACACGAATATAATGATTATAAGCCCGTAGTAACATTAGATTGAGAAAATCGGTCGAAACTTTTGTTTCGTCCAATAACACTTTATAGCGATGTTGCACAATCGGAAATTTGCAGCGCAACACGAATATGATGATTGTAAGCCCGTAGTACCCTTAGGTTGAGAAAATCGGTCGAAAATTTGTTTTCGTCCAATAACGCTTTATAGCGATGTTGCACGATCAGAAATTTGCAGCGCAACACGAATATGATGATCATAAGCCCGTAGTACCCTTAGGTTGAGAAAATCGGTCGAAAATTTGTTTTCGTCCAATAACGCTTTATAGCGATGTTGCACGATCAGAAATTTGCAGCGCAACACGAATATGATGATCATAAGCCCGTAGTACCCTTAGGTTGAGAAAATCGGTCGAAATTTTTTTGCGACCAATAAGGGTTTGCAGCGATCATGCGGAATCGGAAATGTTCTGCACAACACGAATATCATGATTATAAGCCCGTAGTACCCTTAGGTTGAGAAAATGGGTCGAAATTTTGTTTTCGTCCAATAACCTTTTATAGCGATGTTGCACAATCGGAAATTTGCAGCGCAACACGAATATGATGATTATAAGTCCGTAGTACCCTTAGGTTGAAAAAATCGGTCGGAATTTTGTTTTCGTCCAAAAACGCTTTATAGCGATGTTGCACAATCGGAAATTTGCAGCGCAACACGAATATGATGATTGTAAGCCCGTAGTACCCTTAGGTTGAGAAAATTGGGTAAATTTTTTTTTCGTTCAATAAGGCTTTGTAGCGATGTTGCACAATCGGACACTTGCAGCGCAACACGAATATGATGATTATAAGCCCGTAGTACGCTTAGGTTGAAAAAATCGGTCGATCTTTTTTTTGTTCAACAAGGATTTGCAGCGAAGTTGTGCAATCGGACACTTGCAGCGCAAAGCGAATATGATGATTATAAGCCCGTAGTATCCTTAGGTAGAGAAAAATGGGTAAATTCTTTTTTCGTTCAATAAGGCTTTGTAGCGATGTTGCACAATCGGAAATTTCCCGCGCATCACGACTATGATGATTATAAGCCCGTAGTACCCTTAGGTTGAGATAACTGGTAAATTTTTTTGTTCGTTCAATATGGCTTTGTAGCCATGTTGCACAATCGGACACTTGCAGCGCAACACGAATATGAAGATTATAAGCCCGTAGTACCCTTAGGTTGAGAAAATCCCTCGAAAATTTGTTTTCGTCCAATAACGCTTTATAGCGATGTTGCACAATCGGAAATTTGCAGCGCAACACGAATATGATGATTGTAAGCCCGTAGTACCCTTAGGTTGAGAAAATCGGTCGAAAATTTGTTTTCGTCCAATAACGCTTCATAGCGATGTTGCACGATCAGAAATTTGCAGCGCAACACGAATATGATGATCATAAGCCCGTAGTACCCTTAGGTTGAGAAAATCGGTCGAAATTTTTTTGCGCCCAATAAGGGTTTGCAGCGATTATGCGGAATCGGAAATGTTCCGCACAACACGAATATCATGATTATAAGCCCGTAGTACCCTTAGGTTGAGAAAATGGGTCGAAATTTTGTTTTCGTCCAATAACCTTTTATAGCGATGTTGCACAATCGGAAATTTGCAGCGCAACACGAATATGATGATTATAAGACCGTAGTACCCTTAGGTCGAGAAAATCGGTCGAAAATTTGTTTTCGTCCAATAACGCTTCATAGCGATGTTGCACGATCAGAAATTTGCAGCGCAACACGAATATGATGATTGTAAGCCCGTAGTACCCTTAGGTTGATAAAATCGGTCGAAGTTTTGTTTTCGTCCAATAACGCTTTATAGCGATGTTGCACAATCGGAAATTTTCAGCGCAACAGGAATATGATGATTGTATGCCCGTAGTACCCTTAGGTTGAGAAAACCGGTCGAAAACTTGTTTCGGTCCAATAACGCTTTATAGCGATGTTTCACGATCGGAAATTGGCAGCGCAACAAGAATATGATTATTATAAGCCCTTAGATTGACAATATCGGTCAAATTTTGTTTCGTTCAATAAGGCTTTGTAGCAATGTTGCACAATCGGAAATTTCCCGCGCAATACGAATATGATGATTATAAGCCCGTAGTACCCTTAGGTTGAGAAAATCGGTCGAAATTTTGTTTTGGTCCAGCAACGCTTTACAGCGATGTTGCACAATCGTAAATTCGCAGCGCAACAAGAATATGATGATTATAAGACCGTAGTACCCTTAGGTTGACAAAATCGGTCTAAATTTTGTTTTCGTCCAATAACGCGTTATAGCGATGTTGCACAATGGGACACTTCCAGCGCAACACGAATATGATGATTATAAGCCCGTAGTACCCTTATGTTGATAAAATTGGTTAAATTTTGTTGAGTTCAATAACGCTTTGTTGCGATGTTGAACAATCGGAAACTTCCCGCACAACACGAGTATCATGATTTCAAGCCCGTAGTATCCTTAGATTGAGAAAATTGGTTAAATTTTGTTTTCATTCAATACGGCTTTGTAGCGATGTTGGACAATCGGGCACTTGCAGCGCAACACGAATATGATGATTATAAGCCCGTAGTACGCTTAGGTTGAAAAAATCGGTCGAATTTTTTTTTTCGTTCAATAAGGCTTTGTAGCGATGTTGCACAATCGGAAATTCCCCGCGCAACGCGAATATGATGATTATAAGCCCGTAGTACCCTTGGGTTGAGAAAATCGGTCGAAAATTTGTTTCGGTCCAATAACGCTTTATAGCGATGCTGCACGATCGGAAATTGGCAGCGCAACACGAATATGATGATTATAAGTCCGTAGTACCCTTAGGTTGAGAAAATCGGTCGAAATTTTGTTTTCGTCCAATAACGCTTTATAGCGATGTTGCACAATCGGAAATTTGCAGCGCAACACGAATATGATGATTATAAGCCCGTAGTACCCTTAGGTTGAGAAAATCGGTTGAAATTTTGTTTTCGTCCAACAACGCTTTACAGCGATGTTGCACAATCGGAAATTCGCAGCGCAACACGAATATGATGATTATAAGCGTGTAGTATCCTTAGGTTGAGAAAGTCGGTCGAAATTTTTTTGCGTCCAATAAGGCTTTGCAGCGATTATGCGGAATCGGAAATTTCTCGCGCAACGAGAATATGATAATTATAAGCCCGTAGTACCCTTAGGTTGAGAAAATCGGTCGAAATTTTGTTTTCGTCCAATAACGCTTTATAGCGACGTTGCACGATCGGAAATTTGCAGCGCAACAAGAATATGATGATTATAAGCCCGTAGTACCCTTAGGTTGAGGAAATTGGGTAAATTCTTTTTTCGTTCAATAAGGCTTTGTAGCGATGTTGCACAATCGGAAATTTCCCGCGCAACGCGAATATGATGATTATAAGCCCGGAGTATCCTTAGGTTGAGAAAATTGGGTAAATTCTTTTTTCGTTCAATAAGGCTTTGTAGCGATCTTGCACAATCGGAAATTTGCAGCACAACACGAATAAGACGATTATAAGCCCGTAGTACCCTTAGGTTGAAAAAATCGGTCGAATTTGTTTTTCGTTCAATAAGGCTTTGTAGCGATGTTGCACAATCGGACACTTGCAGCGCAACGCGAATATGATGATTATAAGCCCGTAGTATCCTTAGGTTGAGAAAATCGGACGAAATTTTGTTTTCGTCCAATAACGCTTTATAACGATGTTGCACAATCGGAAATTCGCAGCGCAACACGAATATGATGATTATAAGCCTGTAGTATCCTTAGGTTGAGAAAGCCGGTCGAAATTTTTTTGCGTCCAATAAGGCTTTGCAGCGATTATGCGGAATCGGAAATGTTCCGCACAACACGAATATCATGATTATAAGCCCGTAGTACCCTTAGGTTGAGAAAACCGGTCGAAAATTTGTTTCGGTCCAATGACGCTTTATAGCGATGTTGCACGATCGGAAATTGGCAGCGCAACAAGAATATGATTATTATAAGCCCTTAGATTGACAATATCGGTCCAATTTTGTTTTCGTTCAAGAAGGCTTTGAAGCGATTTTGCGCAGTCGGAAATTTTCCGCACAACACGAATATCATGATTATAAGCCCGTAGTATCCTTAGATTGAGAAAATCGGTTGAAATTTTTGTTTCGTCCAATATGGCTTTGTAGCGATGTTGCGCAATCGGGAATTTCTCGCGCAACAATATTATGATAATTATAAGCCCGTAGTACCCTTAGGTTGAGAAAATCGGTCGAAATTTTGTTTTGGTCCAGCAACGCTTTACAGCGATGTTGCACAATCGGAAATTCGCAGCGCAACAAGAATATGATGATTATAAGACCGTAGTACCCTTAGGTTGACAAAATCGGTCTAAATTTTGTTTTCGTCCAATAACGCGTTATAGCGATCTTGCACAATCGGACACTTCCAGCGCAACACGAATATGATGATTATAAGCCCGTAGTACCCTTATGTTGATAAAATTGGTTAAATTTTGTTGAGTTCAATAACGCTTTGTTGCGATGTTGAACAATCGGAAACTTCCCGCACAACACGGGTATCATGATTTCAAGCCCGTAGTATCCTTAGATTGAGAAAATTGGTTAAATTTTGTTTTCATTCAATACGGCTTTGTAGCGATGTTGGACAATCGGGCACTTGCAGCGCAACACGAATATGATGATTATAAGCCCGTAGTACGCTTAGGTTGAAAAAATCGGTCGAATTTTTTTTTTCGTTCAATAAGGCTTTGTAGCGATGTTGCACAATCGGAAATTCCCCGCGCAACGCGAATATGATGATTATAAGCCCGGAGTATCCTTAGGTTGAGAAAGTTGGGTAAATTCTTTTTTCGTTCAATAAGGCTTTGTAGCGATGTTGCACAATCGGAAATAACGCTTTATAGCGATGTTGCACAATCGGAAATTTGCAGCGCAACACGAATATGATGATTGTAAGCCCGTAGTACCCTTAGGTTGAGAAAATCGGTCGAAAATTTGTTTCGGTCCAATAACGCTTTATAGCGATGCTGCACGATCGGAAATTTGCAGCGCAACAAGAATATGATGATTATAAGCCCGTAGTACCCTTAGGTTGAGGAAATTGGGTAAATTCTTTTTTCGTTCAATAAGGCTTTGTAGCGATGTTGCACAATCGGAAATTTCCCGCGCAACGCGAATATGATGATTATAAGCCCGGAGTATCCTTAGGTTGAGAAAATTGGGTAAATTCTTTTTTCGTTCAATAAGGCTTTGTAGCGATCTTGCACAATCGGAAATTTGCAGCACAACACGAATAAGACGATTATAAGCCCGTAGTACCCTTAGGTTGAAAAAATCGGTCGAATTTGTTTTTCGTTCAATAAGGCTTTGTAGCGATGTTGCACAATCGGACACTTGCAGCGCAACGCGAATATGATGATTATAAGCCCGTAGTATCCTTAGGTTGAGAAAATCGGACGAAATTTTGTTTTCGTCCAATAACGCTTTATAACGATGTTGCACAATCGGAAATTCGCAGCGCAACACGAATATGATGATTATAAGCCTGTAGTATCCTTAGGTTGAGAAAGCCGGTCGAAATTTTTTTGCGTCCAATAAGGCTTTGCAGCGATTATGCGGAATCGGAAATGTTCCGCACAACACGAATATCATGATTATAAGCCCGTAGTATCCTTAGATTGAGAAAATCGGTTGAAATTTTTGTTTCGTCCAATATGGCTTTGTAGCGATGTTGCGCAATCGGGAATTTCTCGCGCAACAATATTATGATAATTATAAGCCCGTAGTACCCTTAGGATGAGAAAATCGGTCGAAATTTTGTTTTCGTCCAATAACCTTTTATAGCGATGTTGCACAATCGGAAATTTGCAGCGCAACACGAATATGATGATCATAAGCCCGTAGTACCCTTAGGTTGAGAAAATCGGTCGAAATTTTTTTGCGACCAATAAGGGTTTGCAGCGATCATGCGGAATCGGAAATGTTCTGCACAACACGAATATCATGATTATAAGCCCGTAGTACCCTTAGGTTGAGAAAATGGGTCGAAATTTTGTTTTCGTCCAATAACCTTTTATAGCGATGTTGCACAATCGGAAATTTGCAGCGCAACACGAATATGATGATTATAAGTCCGTAGTACCCTTAGGTTGAAAAAATCGGTCGGAATTTTGTTTTCGTCCAAAAACGCTTTATAGCGATGTTGCACAATCGGAAATTTGCAGCGCAACACGAATATGATGATTGTAAGCCCGTAGTACCCTTAAGTTGAGAAAATTGGGTAAATTTTTTTTTCGTTCAATAAGGCTTTGTAGCGATGTTGCACAATCGGACACTTGCAGCGCAACACGAATATGATGATTATAAGCCCGTAGTACGCTTAGGTTGAAAAAATCGGTCGATCTTTTTTTTGTTCAACAAGGATTTGCAGCGAAGTTGTGCAATCGGACACTTGCAGCGCAAAGCGAATATGATGATTATAAGCCCGTAGTATCCTTAGGTAGAGAAAAATGGGTAAATTCTTTTTTCGTTCAATAAGGCTTTGTAGCGATGTTGCACAATCGGAAATTTCCCGCGCATCACGACTATGATGATTATAAGCCCGTAGTACCCTTAGGTTGAGATAACTGGTAAATTTTTTTGTTCGTTCAATATGGCTTTGTAGCCATGTTGCACAATCGGACACTTGCAGCGCAACACGAATATGAAGATTATAAGCCCGTAGTACCCTTAGGTTGAGAAAATCCCTCGAAAATTTGTTTTCGTCCAATAACGCTTTATAGCGATGTTGCACAATCGGAAATTTGCAGCGCAACACGAATATGATGATTGTAAGCCCGTAGTACCCTTAGGTTGAGAAAATCGGTCGAAAATTTGTTTTCGTCCAATAACGCTTCATAGCGATGTTGCACGATCAGAAATTTGCAGCGCAACACGAATATGATGATCATAAGCCCGTAGTACCCTTAGGTTGAGAAAATCGGTCGAAATTTTTTTGCGCCCAATAAGGGTTTGCAGCGATTATGCGGAATCGGAAATGTTCCGCACAACACGAATATCATGATTATAAGCCCGTAGTACCCTTAGGTTGAGAAAATGGGTCGAAATTTTGTTTTCGTCCAATAACCTTTTATAGCGATGTTGCACAATCGGAAATTTGCAGCGCAACACGAATATGATGATTATAAGTCCGTAGTACCCTTAGGTTGAAAAAATCGGTCGGAATTTTGTTTTCGTCCAAAAACGCTTTATAGCGATGTTGCACAATCGGAAATTTGCAGCGCAACACGAATATGATGATTGTAAGCCCGTAGTACCCTTAGGTTGATAAAATCGGTCGAAGTTTTGTTTTCGTCCAATAACGCTTTATAGCGATGTTGCACAATCGGAAATTTTCAGCGCAACAGGAATATGATGATTGTATGCCCGTAGTACCCTTAGGTTGAGAAAACCGGTCGAAAACTTGTTTCGGTCCAATAACGCTTTATAGCGATGTTTCACGATCGGAAATTGGCAGCGCAACAAGAATATGATTATTATAAGCCCTTAGATTGACAATATCGGTCAAATTTTGTTTCGTTCAATAAGGCTTTGTAGCAATGTTGCACAATCGGAAATTTCCCGCGCAATACGAATATGATGATTATAAGCCCGTAGTACCCTTAGGTTGAGAAAATCGGTCGAAATTTTGTTTTGGTCCAGCAACGCTTTACAGCGATGTTGCACAATCGGAAATTCGCAGCGCAACAAGAATATGATGATTATAAGACCGTAGTACCCTTAGGTTGACAAAATCGGTCTAAATTTTGTTTTCGTCCAATAACGCGTTATAGCGATGTTGCACAATCGGACACTTCCAGCGCAACACGAATATGATGATGATAAGCCCGTAGTACCCTTATGTTGATCAAATTGGTTAAATTTTGTTGAGTTCAATAACGCTTTGTTGCGATGTTGAACAATCGGAAACTTCCCGCACAACATGAGTATCATGATTTCAAGCCCGTAGTATCCTTAGATTGAGAAAATTGGTTAAATTTTGTTTTCATTCAATACGGCTTTGTAGCGATGTTGGACAATCGGGCACTTGCAGCGCAACACGAATATGATGATTATAAGCCCGTAGTACGCTTAGGTTGAAAAAATCGGTCGAATTTTTTTTTTCGTTCAATAAGGCTTTGTAGCGATGTTGCACAATCGGAAATTCCCCGCGCAACGCGAATATGATGATTATAAGCCCGGAGTATCCTTAGGTTGAGAAAATTGGGTAAATTCTTTTTTCGTTCAATAAGGCTTTGTAGCGATGTTGCACAATCGGAAATAACGCTTTATAGCGATGTTGCACAATCGGAAATTTGCAGCGCAACACGAATACGATGATTGTAAGCCCGTAGTACCCTTAGGTTGAGAAAATCGGTCGAAAATTTGTTTCGGTCCAATAACGCTTTATAGCGATGTTGCACAATCGGAAATTTGCAGCGCAACACGAATATGATGATTGTAAGCCCGTAGTACCCTTGGGTTGAGAAAATCGGTCGAAAATTTGTTTCGGTCCAATAACGCTTTATAGCGATGCTGCACGATCGGAAATTGGCAGCGCAACACGAATATGATGATTATAAGTCCGTAGTACCCTTAGGTTGAGAAAATCGGTCGAAATTTTGTTTTCGTCCAATAACGCTTTATAGCGATGTTGCACAATCGGAAATTTGCAGCGCAACACGAATATGATGATTATAAGCCCGTAGTACCCTTAGGTTGAGATAACTGGTAAATTTTTTTTTTCGTTCAATATGGCTTTGTAGCCATGTTGCACAATCGGACACTTGCAGCGCAACACGAATATGAAGATTATAAGCCCGTAGTACCCTTAGGTTGAGAAAATCCCTCGAAAATTTGTTTTCGTCCAATAACGCTTTATAGCGATGTTGCACAATCGGAAATTTGCAGCGCAACACGAATATGATGATTGTAAGCCCGTAGTACCCTTAGGTTGAGAAAATCGGTCGAAAATTTGTTTTCGTCCAATAACGCTTCATAGCGATGTTGCACGATCAGAAATTTGCAGCGCAACACGAATATGATGATTGTAAGCCCGTAGTACCCTTAGGTTGATAAAATCGGTCGAAGTTTTGTTTTCGTCCAATAACGCTTTATAGCGATGTTGCACAATCGGAAATTTTCAGCGCAACAGGAATATGATGATTGTATGCCCGTAGTACCCTTAGGTTGAGAAAACCGGTCGAAAACTTGTTTCGGTCCAATAACGCTTTATAGCGATGTTTCACGATCGGAAATTGGCAGCGCAACAAGAATATGATTATTATAAGCCCTTAGATTGACAATATCGGTCAAATTTTGTTTCGTTCAATAAGGCTTTGTAGCAATGTTGCACAATCGGAAATTTCCCGCGCAATACGAATATGATGATTATAAGCCCGTAGTACCCTTAGGTTGAGAAAATCGGTCGAAATTTTGTTTTGGTCCAGCAACGCTTTACAGCGATGTTGCACAATCGTAAATTCGCAGCGCAACAAGAATATGATGATTATAAGACCGTAGTACCCTTAGGTTGACAAAATCGGTCTAAATTTTGTTTTCGTCCAATAACGCGTTATAGCGATGTTGCACAATGGGACACTTCCAGCGCAACACGAATATGATGATTATAAGCCCGTAGTACCCTTATGTTGATAAAATTGGTTAAATTTTGTTGAGTTCAATAACGCTTTGTTGCGATGTTGAACAATCGGAAACTTCCCGCACAACACGAGTATCATGATTTCAAGCCCGTAGTATCCTTAGATTGAGAAAATTGGTTAAATTTTGTTTTCATTCAATACGGCTTTGTAGCGATGTTGGACAATCGGGCACTTGCAGCGCAACACGAATATGATGATTATAAGCCCGTAGTACGCTTAGGTTGAAAAAATCGGTCGAATTTTTTTTTTCGTTCAATAAGGCTTTGTAGCGATGTTGCACAATCGGAAATTCCCCGCGCAACGCGAATATGATGATTATAAGCCCGTAGTACGCTTAGGTTGAAAAAATCGGTCGAATTTTTTTTTTCGTTCAATAAGGCTTTGTAGCGATGTTGCACAATCGGAAATTCCCCGCGCAACGCGAATATGATGATTATAAGCCCGGAGTATCCTTAGGTTGAGAAAATTGGGTAAATTCTTTTTTCGTTCAATAAGGCTTTGTAGCGATGTTGCACAATCGGAAATAACGCTTTATAGCGATGTTGCACAATCGGAAATTTGCAGCGCAACACGAATACGATGATTGTAAGCCCGTAGTACCCTTAGGTTGAGAAAATCGGTCGAAAATTTGTTTCGGTCCAATAACGCTTTATAGCGATGTTGCACAATCGGAAATTTGCAGCGCAACACGAATATGATGATTGTAAGCCCGTAGTACCCTTGGGTTGAGAAAATCGGTCGAAAATTTGTTTCGGTCCAATAACGCTTTATAGCGATGCTGCACGATCGGAAATTGGCAGCGCAACACGAATATGATGATTATAAGTCCGTAGTACCCTTAGGTTGAGAAAATCGGTCGAAATTTTGTTTTCGTCCAATAACGCTTTATAGCGATGTTGCACAATCGGAAATTTGCAGCGCAACACGAATATGATGATTATAAGCCCGTAGTACCCTTAGGTTGAGATAACTGGTAAATTTTTTTTTTCGTTCAATATGGCTTTGTAGCCATGTTGCACAATCGGACACTTGCAGCGCAACACGAATATGAAGATTATAAGCCCGTAGTACCCTTAGGTTGAGAAAATCCCTCGAAAATTTGTTTTCGTCCAATAACGCTTTATAGCGATGTTGCACAATCGGAAATTTGCAGCGCAACACGAATATGATGATTGTAAGCCCGTAGTACCCTTAGGTTGAGAAAATCGGTCGAAAATTTGTTTTCGTCCAATAACGCTTCATAGCGATGTTGCACGATCAGAAATTTGCAGCGCAACACGAATATGATGATTGTAAGCCCGTAGTACCCTTAGGTTGATAAAATCGGTCGAAGTTTTGTTTTCGTCCAATAACGCTTTATAGCGATGTTGCACAATCGGAAATTTTCAGCGCAACAGGAATATGATGATTGTATGCCCGTAGTACCCTTAGGTTGAGAAAACCGGTCGAAAACTTGTTTCGGTCCAATAACGCTTTATAGCGATGTTTCACGATCGGAAATTGGCAGCGCAACAAGAATATGATTATTATAAGCCCTTAGATTGACAATATCGGTCAAATTTTGTTTCGTTCAATAAGGCTTTGTAGCAATGTTGCACAATCGGAAATTTCCCGCGCAATACGAATATGATGATTATAAGCCCGTAGTACCCTTAGGTTGAGAAAATCGGTCGAAATTTTGTTTTGGTCCAGCAACGCTTTACAGCGATGTTGCACAATCGTAAATTCGCAGCGCAACAAGAATATGATGATTATAAGACCGTAGTACCCTTAGGTTGACAAAATCGGTCTAAATTTTGTTTTCGTCCAATAACGCGTTATAGCGATGTTGCACAATGGGACACTTCCAGCGCAACACGAATATGATGATTATAAGCCCGTAGTACCCTTATGTTGATAAAATTGGTTAAATTTTGTTGAGTTCAATAACGCTTTGTTGCGATGTTGAACAATCGGAAACTTCCCGCACAACACGAGTATCATGATTTCAAGCCCGTAGTATCCTTAGATTGAGAAAATTGGTTAAATTTTGTTTTCATTCAATACGGCTTTGTAGCGATGTTGGACAATCGGGCACTTGCAGCGCAACACGAATATGATGATTATAAGCCCGTAGTACGCTTAGGTTGAAAAAATCGGTCGAATTTTTTTTTTCGTTCAATAAGGCTTTGTAGCGATGTTGCACAATCGGAAATTCCCCGCGCAACGCGAATATGATGATTATAAGCCCGTAGTACCCTTGGGTTGAGAAAATCGGTCGAAAATTTGTTTCGGTCCAATAACGCTTTATAGCGATGCTGCACGATCGGAAATTGGCAGCGCAACACGAATATGATGGTTATAAGTCCGTAGTACCCTTAGGTTGAGAAAATCGGTCGAAATTTTGTTTTCGTCCAATAACGCTTTATAGCGATGTTGCACAATCGGAAATTTGCAGCGCAACACGAATATGATGATTATAAGCCCGTAGTACCCTTAGGTTGAGAAAATCGGTTGAAATTTTGTTTTCGTCCAACAACGCTTTACAGCGATGTTGCACAATCGGAAATTCGCAGCGCAACACGAATATGATGATTATAAGCCTGTAGTATCCTTAGGTTGAGAAAGTCGGTCGAAATTTTTTTGCGTCCAATAAGGCTTTGCAGCGATTATGCGGAATCGGAAATTTCTCGCGCAACGAGAATATGATAATTATAAGCCCGTAGTACCCTTAGGTTGAGAAAATCGGTCGAAATTTTGTTTTCGTCCAATAACGCTTTATAGCGACGTTGCACGATCGGAAATTTGCAGCGCAACAAGAATATGATGATTATAAGCCCGTAGTACCCTTAGGTTGAGGAAATTGGGTAAATTCTTTTTTCGTTCAATAAGGCTTTGTAGCGATGTTGCACAATCGGAAATTTCCCGCGCAACGCGAATATGATGATTATAAGCCCGGAGTATCCTTAGGTTGAGAAAATTGGGTAAATTCTTTTTTCGTTCAATAAGGCTTTGTAGCGATCTTGCACAATCGGAAATTTGCAGCACAACACGAATAAGACGATTATAAGCCCGTAGTACCCTTAGGTTGAAAAAATCGGTCGAATTTGTTTTTCGTTCAATAAGGCTTTGTAGCGATGTTGCACAATCGGACACTTGCAGCGCAACGCGAATATGATGATTATAAGCCCGTAGTATCCTTAGGTTGAGAAAATCGGACGAAATTTTGTTTTCGTCCAATAACGCTTTATAACGATGTTGCACAATCGGAAATTCGCAGCGCAACACGAATATGATGATTATAAGCCTGTAGTATCCTTAGGTTGAGAAAGCCGGTCGAAATTTTTTTGCGTCCAATAAGGCTTTGCAGCGATTATGCGGAATCGGAAATGTTCCGCACAACACGAATATCATGATTATAAGCCCGTAGTACCCTTAGGTTGAGAAAACCGGTCGAAAATTTGTTTCGGTCCAATGACGCTTTATAGCGATGTTGCACGATCGGAAATTGGCAGCGCAACAAGAATATGATTATTATAAGCCCTTAGATTGACAATATCGGTCCAATTTTGTTTTCGTTCAAGAAGGCTTTGAAGCGATTTTGCGCAGTCGGAAATTTTCCGCACAACACGAATATCATGATTATAAGCCCGTAGTATCCTTAGATTGAGAAAATCGGTTGAAATTTTTGTTTCGTCCAATATGGCTTTGTAGCGATGTTGCGCAATCGGGAATTTCTCGCGCAACAATATTATGATAATTATAAGCCCGTAGTACCCTTAGGTTGAGAAAATCGGTCGAAATTTTGTTTTGGTCCAGCAACGCTTTACAGCGATGTTGCACAATCGGAAATTCGCAGCGCAACAAGAATATGATGATTATAAGACCGTAGTACCCTTAGGTTGACAAAATCGGTCTAAATTTTGTTTTCGTCCAATAACGCGTTATAGCGATCTTGCACAATCGGACACTTCCAGCGCAACACGAATATGATGATTATAAGCCCGTAGTACCCTTATGTTGATAAAATTGGTTAAATTTTGTTGAGTTCAATAACGCTTTGTTGCGATGTTGAACAATCGGAAACTTCCCGCACAACACGGGTATCATGATTTCAAGCCCGTAGTATCCTTAGATTGAGAAAATTGGTTAAATTTTGTTTTCATTCAATACGGCTTTGTAGCGATGTTGGACAATCAGGCACTTGCAGCGCAACACGAATATGATGATTATAAGCCCGTAGTACGCTTAGGTTGAAAAAATCGGTCGAATTTTTTTTTTCGTTCAATAAGGCTTTGTAGCGATGTTGCACAATCGGAAATTCCCCGCGCAACGCGAATATGATGATTATAAGCCCGGAGTATCCTTAGGTTGAGAAAATTGGGTAAATTCTTTTTTCGTTCAATAAGGCTTTGTAGCGATGTTGCACAATCGGAAATAACGCTTTATAGCGATGTTGCACAATCGGAAATTTGCAGCGCAACACGAATATGATGATTGTAAGCCCGTAGTACCCTTAGGTTGAGAAAATCGGTCGAAAATTTGTTTCGGTCCAATGACGCTTTATAGCGATGTTGCACGATCGGAAATTGGCAGCGCAACAAGAATATGATTATTATAAGCCCTTAGATTGACAATATCGGTCCAATTTTGTTTTCGTTCAAGAAGGCTTTGAAGCGATTTTGCGCAGTCGGAAATTTTCCGCACAACACGAATATCATGATTATAAGCCCGTAGTATCCTTAGATTGAGAAAATCGGTTGAAATTTTTGTTTCGTCCAATATGGCTTTGTAGCGATGTTGCGCAATCGGGAATTTCTCGCGCAACAATATTATGATAATTATAAGCCCGTAGTACCCTTAGGATGAGAAAATCGGTCGAAATTTTGTTTTCGTCCAATAACGCTTTGTAGCGATGTTGCACGATCGGAAATTTGCAGCGCAACAAGAATATGATGATTATAAGCCCCTAGATTGACAATATCGGTCAAATTTTTTTTTCGTTCAATAAGGCTTTGTAGCGATTTTGCGCAATCGGAAATTTTCCGCACAACAGGAATATCATGATTATAAGCCCGTAGTATCCTTAGATTGAGAAAATTGGTTAAATTTTGTTTTCATTCAATACGGCTTTGTAGCAATGTTGGACAATCGGGCACTTGCAGCGCAACACGAATATGATGGATATAAGCCCGTAGTACGCTTAGGTTGAAAAAATCGGTCGAATTTTTTTTTTCGTTCAATAAGGCTTTGTAGCGATGTTGCACAATCGGACACTTGCAGCGCAACACGAATATGATGATTATAAGCCCGTAGTACCCTTAGGTTGATAAAATTGGTTAATTTTTTTTTTCGCTCAATAAGGCTTTGTAGCGATGTTGCACAATCGGACACTTGCAGCGCAACGCGAATATGATGATTATAAGCCCGTAGTACCCTTAGGTTGAGAAAATTGGGTAAATTTTGTTTTCGTTCAATAAGGCTTTGTAGCGATGTTGCACAATCAGAAACTTCCCGCGCAACACGAATATCATGATTATAAGCCCGTAGTACCCTTAGGTTGAGAAAATCGGTCGAAATTTTGTTTTCGTCCAATAACCTTTTATAGCGATGTTGCGAAATCGGAAATTTGCAGCGCAACACGAATATGATGATTATAAGCCCGTAGTACCCTTAGGTTGAGAAAATCGGTCGAAATTTTGTTTTCGTCCAATAACGCTTTATAGCGATGTTGCATAATCGGAAATTTGCAGCGCAACACGAATATGATGATTATAAGTCCGTAGTACCCTTAGGTTCAGAAAATCGGTCGAAATGTTGTTTCGGTCCAATAACGCTTTATAGCGATGTTGCACGATCGGAAATTGGCAGCGCAACAAGAATGTGATGATTATAAGGCCTTAGATTGACAATATCGGTCAAATTTTTGTTTCGTTCAATAAGGGTTTGTAGCGATTTTGCGCATTCGGAAATTTTCCGCACAACACGAATATCATGATTATAAGCCCGTAGTATCCTTAGATTGAGAAAATCGGTGGAAATTTTTGTTTCGTCCAATATGGCTTTGTAGCGATGTTGCGCAATCGGAAATTTCCCGCGCAACACGCATATGATGATTATAAGCCCGTAGTATCCTTAGGTTGAGAAAATTGGTTAAATTTTGTTTTCGTTCAATAAGGCTTTGTAGCGATGTTGCACAATCGGAAATTTCCCGCGCAACACGAATATGATGATTATATGCCCGTAGTACCCTTAGGTTGAGAAAATCGGTCAATTTTTTTTCTCGTTCAATAAGGCTTTGCAGCGATGTTGTGCAATCGGACACTTGCAGCGCAACACGAATATAATGATTATAAGCCCGTAGTACCATTAGAATGAGAAAATCGGTCGAAACTTATGTTTCGTCCAATAACACTTTATAGCGATGGTGCACAATCGGAAATTTGCAGCGCAACGCGAATATGATGATTATAAGTCTGTAGTACCCTTAGGTTGAGAAAATCGGTCGAAATTTTGTTTTCGTCCAATAACACTTTATAGCGATGTTGCACGATCGGAAATTTGCAGCGCAACACGAATATTATGATTGTAAGCCCGTAGTACCCTTAGGTTGAGAAAATCGGTCGAAATTTTGTTTTCGTCCAATAACACTTTATAGCGATGTTGCACAATCGGAAATTTGCAGCGCAACACGAATATGATGATTATAAGTCCGTAGTACCCTTAGGTTGAGAAAATCCGTCGAAAATTTGTTTCGGTCCAATAACGCTTTATAGCGATGTTGCACAATCGGAAATTTGCAGCGCAACAAGAATGTGATGATTATAAGCCCTTAGATTGACAATATCGGTCAAATTTTTTTTTCGTTCAATAAGGCTTTGTAGCGATTTTGCGCAATCGGACACTTGCAGCGCAACACGAATATGATAATTATAAGCCCGTAGTACCCTTAGGTTGAGAAAATTGGTTAATTTTTTTTTTCGCTCAATAAGGCTTTGTAGCGATGTTGCACAATCGGACACTTGCAGCGCAACGCGATTATGATGATTATAAGCCCGTAGTACCCTTAGGTTGAGAAAATTGGGTAAATTTTGTTTTCGTTCAATACGGCTTTGTAGCGATGTTGCACAATCGGAAATTTCCCGCGCATCACGACTATGATGATTATAAGCCCGTAGTACCCTTAGGTTGAGAAAATTGGTTAAATTTCGTTTTCATTCAATACGGCTTTGTAGCGATGTTGCACAATCGGACACTTGCAGCGCAACACGAATATATTGATTATAAGCCCGTAGTACCATTAGATTGAGAAAATCGGTCGAAACTTTTGTTTCGTCCAATAACACTTTATAGCGATGTTGCACAATCGGAAATTTGCAGCGCAACGCGAATATGATGATTATAAGTCCGTAGTACCCTTAGGTTGAGAAAATTGGGTAAATTTTGTTTTCGTTCAATACGGCTTTGCAGCGATGTTGCACAATCGGAAATTTCCCGCGCATCACGACTATGATGATTATAAGCCCGTAGTACCCTTAGGTTGAGAAAATTGGTTAAATTTGTTTTTCGTTCAATAAGGCTTTGTAGCGATGTTGCACAATCGGACACTTGCACCGCAACACGAATATGATAATTATAAGCCCGTAGTACCCTTAGGTTGATAAAATTGGTTAATTTTGTTTTTTGATCAATAAGGCTTTGTAGCGATGTTGCACAATCGGGCACTTGCAGCGCAACGCGATTATGATGATTATAAGTCCGTAGTACCCTTAGGTTGAAAAAATTGGGTAAATTTTGTTTTCGTTCAATACGGCTTTGTAGCGATGTTGCACAATCGGACACTTGCAGCGCAACACGAATATAATGATTATAAGCCCGTAGTACCATTAGATTGAGAAAATCGGTCGAAACTTTTGTTTCGTCCAATAACACTTTATAGCGATGTTGCACAATCGGAAATTTGCAGCGCAACGCGAATATGATGATTATAAGCCCGGAGTATCCTTAGGTTGAGAAAATTGGGTAAATTCTTTTTTCGTTCAATAAGGCTTTGTAGCGATGTTGCACAATCGGAAATAACGCTTTATAGCGATGTTGCACAATCGGAAATTTGCAGCGCAACACGAATATGATGATTGTAAGCCCGTAGTACCCTTAGGTTGAGAAAATCGGTCGAAAATTTGTTTCGGTCCAATAACGCTTTATAGCGATGCTGCACGATCGGAAATTTGCAGCGCAACAAGAATATGATGATTATAAGCCCGTAGTACCCTTAGGTTGAGGAAATTGGGTAAATTCTTTTTTCGTTCAATAAGGCTTTGTAGCGATGTTGCACAATCGGAAATTTCCCGCGCAACGCGAATATGATGATTATAAGCCCGGAGTATCCTTAGGTTGAGAAAATTGGGTAAATTCTTTTTTCGTTCAATAAGGCTTTGTAGCGATCTTGCACAATCGGAAATTTGCAGCACAACACGAATAAGACGATTATAAGCCCGTAGTACCCTTAGGTTGAAAAAATCGGTCGAATTTGTTTTTCGTTCAATAAGGCTTTGTAGCGATGTTGCACAATCGGACACTTGCAGCGCAACGCGAATATGATGATTATAAGCCCGTAGTATCCTTAGGTTGAGAAAATCGGACGAAATTTTGTTTTCGTCCAATAACGCTTTATAACGATGTTGCCCAATCGGAAATTCGCAGCGCAACACGAATATGATGATTATAAGCCTGTAGTATCCTTAGGTTGAGAAAGCCGGTCGAAATTTTTTTGCGTCCAATAAGGCTTTGCAGCGATTATGCGGAATCGGAAATGTTCCGCACAACACGAATATCATGATTATAAGCCCGTAGTATCCTTAGATTGAGAAAATCGTTTGAAATTTTTGTTTCGTCCAATATGGCTTTGTAGCGATGTTGCGCAATCGGGAATTTCTCGCGCAACAATATTATGATAATTATAAGCCCGTAGTACCCTTAGGATGAGAAAATCGGTCGAAATTTTGTTTTCGTCCAATAACGCTTTGTAGCGATGTTGCACGATCGGAAATTTGCAGCGCAACAAGAATATGATGATTATAAGCCCCTAGATTGACAATATCGGTCAAATTTTTTTTTCGTTCAATAAGGCTTTGTAGCGATTTTGCGCAATCGGAAATTTTCCGCACAACAGGAATATCATGATTATAAGCCCGTAGTATCCTTAGATTGAGAAAATTGGTTAAATTTTGTTTTCATTCAATACGGCTTTGTAGCAATGTTGGACAATCGGGCACTTGCAGCGCAACACGAATATGATGGATATAAGCCCGTAGTACGCTTAGGTTGAAAAAATCGGTCGAATTTTTTTTTTCGTTCAATAAGGCTTTGTAGCGATGTTGCACAATCGGACACTTGCAGCGCAACACGAATATGATGATTATAAGCCCGTAGTACCCTTAGGTTGAGAAAATCGGTCGAAATTTTGTTTTGGTCCAGCAACGCTTTACAGCGATGTTGCACAATCGGAAATTCGCAGCGCAACAAGAATATGATGATTATAAGACCGTAGTACCCTTAGGTTGACAAAATCGGTCTAAATTTTGTTTTCGTCCAATAACGCGTTATAGCGATGTTGCACAATCGGACACTTCCAGCGCAACACGAATATGATGATTATAAGCCCGTAGTACCCTTATGTTGATAAAATTGGTTAAATTTTGTTGAGTTCAATAACGCTTTGTTGCGATGTTGAACAATCGGAAACTTCCCGCACAACACGGGTATCATGATTTCAAGCCCGTAGTACCCTTAGGTTGAGGAAATTGGGTAAATTCTTTTTTCGTTCAATAAGGCTTTGTAGCGATGTTGCACAATCGGAAATTTCCCGCGCAACGCGAATATGATGATTATAAGCCCGGAGTATCCTTAGGTTAAGAAAATTGGGTAAATTCTTTTTTCGTTCAATAAGGCTTTGTAGCGATCTTGCACAATCGGAAATTTGCAGCACAACACGAATAAGACGATTATAAGCCCGTAGTACCCTTAGGTTGAAAAAATCGGTCGAATTTGTTTTTGCGTCCAATAAGGCTTTGCAGCGATTATGCGGAATCGGAAATGTTCCGCACAACACGAATATCATGATTATAAGCCCGTAGTACCCTTAGGTTGAGAAAACCGGTCGAAAATTTGTTTCGGTCCAATGACGCTTTATAGCGATGTTGCACGATCGGAAATTGGCAGCGCAACAAGAATATGATTATTATAAGCCCTTAGATTGACAATATCGGTCCAATTTTGTTTTCGTTCAAGAAGGCTTTGAAGCGATTTTGCGCAGTCGGAAATTTTCCGCACAACACGAATATCATGATTATAAGCCCGTAGTATCCTTAGATTGAGAAAATCGGTTGAAATTTTTGTTTCGTCCAATATGGCTTTGTAGCGATGTTGCGCAATCGGGAATTTCTCGCGCAACAATATTATGATAATTATAAGCCCGTAGTACCCTTAGGATGAGAAAATCGGTCGAAATTTTGTTTTCGTCCAATAACGCTTTGTAGCGATGTTGCACGATCGGAAATTTGCAGCGCAACAAGAATATGATGATTATAAGCCCCTAGATTGACAATATCGGTCAAATTTTTTTTTCGTTCAATAAGGCTTTGTAGCGATTTTGCGCAATCGGAAATTTTCCGCACAACAGGAATATCATGATTATAAGCCCGTAGTATCCTTAGATTGAGAAAATTGGTTAAATTTTGTTTTCATTCAATACGGCTTTGTAGCAATGTTGGACAATCGGGCACTTGCAGCGCAACACGAATATGATGGATATAAGCCCGTAGTACGCTTAGGTTGAAAAAATCGGTCGAATTTTTTTTTTCGTTCAATAAGGCTTTGTAGCGATGTTGCACAATCGGACACTTGCAGCGCAACACGAATATGATGATTATAAGCCCGTAGTACCCTTAGGTTGATAAAATTGGTTAATTTTTTTTTTCGCTCAATAAGGCTTTGTAGCGATGTTGCACAATCGGACACTTGCAGCGCAACGCGAATATGATGATTATAAGCCCGTAGTACCCTTAGGTTGAGAAAATTGGGTAAATTTTGTTTTCGTTCAATAAGGCTTTGTAGCGATGTTGCACAATCAGAAACTTCCCGCGCAACACGAATATCATGATTATAAGCCCGTAGTACCCTTAGGTTGAGAAAATCGGTCGAAATTTTGTTTTCGTCCAATAACCTTTTATAGCGATGTTGCGAAATCGGAAATTTGCAGCGCAACACGAATATGATGATTATAAGCCCGTAGTACCCTTAGGTTGAGAAAATCGGTCGAAATTTTGTTTTCGTCCAATAACGCTTTATAGCGATGTTGCATAATCGGAAATTTGCAGCGCAACACGAATATGATGATTATAAGTCCGTAGTACCCTTAGGTTCAGAAAATCGGTCGAAATGTTGTTTCGGTCCAATAACGCTTTATAGCGATGTTGCACGATCGGAAATTGGCAGCGCAACAAGAATGTGATGATTATAAGGCCTTAGATTGACAATATCGGTCAAATTTTTGTTTCGTTCAATAAGGGTTTGTAGCGATTTTGCGCATTCGGAAATTTTCCGCACAACACGAATATCATGATTATAAGCCCGTAGTATCCTTAGATTGAGAAAATCGGTGGAAATTTTTGTTTCGTCCAATATGGCTTTGTAGCGATGTTGCGCAATCGGAAATTTCCCGCGCAACACGCATATGATGATTATAAGCCCGTAGTATCCTTAGGTTGAGAAAATTGGTTAAATTTTGTTTTCGTTCAATAAGGCTTTGTAGCGATGTTGCACAATCGGAAATTTCCCGCGCAACACGAATATGATGATTATATGCCCGTAGTACCCTTAGGTTGAGAAAATCGGTCAATTTTTTTTCTCGTTCAATAAGGCTTTGCAGCGATGTTGTGCAATCGGACACTTGCAGCGCAACACGAATATAATGATTATAAGCCCGTAGTACCATTAGAATGAGAAAATCGGTCGAAACTTATGTTTCGTCCAATAACACTTTATAGCGATGGTGCACAATCGGAAATTTGCAGCGCAACGCGAATATGATGATTATAAGTCTGTAGTACCCTTAGGTTGAGAAAATCGGTCGAAATTTTGTTTTCGTCCAATAACACTTTATAGCGATGTTGCACGATCGGAAATTTGCAGCGCAACACGAATATTATGATTGTAAGCCCGTAGTACCCTTAGGTTGAGAAAATCGGTCGAAATTTTGTTTTCGTCCAATAACACTTTATAGCGATGTTGCACAATCGGAAATTTGCAGCGCAACACGAATATGATGATTATAAGTCCGTAGTACCCTTAGGTTGAGAAAATCCGTCGAAAATTTGTTTCGGTCCAATAACGCTTTATAGCGATGTTGCACAATCGGAAATTTGCAGCGCAACAAGAATGTGATGATTATAAGCCCTTAGATTGACAATATCGGTCAAATTTTTTTTTCGTTCAATAAGGCTTTGTAGCGATTTTGCGCAATCGGACACTTGCAGCGCAACACGAATATGATAATTATAAGCCCGTAGTACCCTTAGGTTGAGAAAATTGGTTAATTTTTTTTTTCGCTCAATAAGGCTTTGTAGCGATGTTGCACAATCGGACACTTGCAGCGCAACGCGATTATGATGATTATAAGCCCGTAGTACCCTTAGGTTGAGAAAATTGGGTAAATTTTGTTTTCGTTCAATACGGCTTTGTAGCGATGTTGCACAATCGGAAATTTCCCGCGCATCACGACTATGATGATTATAAGCCCGTAGTACCCTTAGGTTGAGAAAATTGGTTAAATTTCGTTTTCATTCAATACGGCTTTGTAGCGATGTTGCACAATCGGACACTTGCAGCGCAACACGAATATATTGATTATAAGCCCGTAGTACCATTAGATTGAGAAAATCGGTCGAAACTTTTGTTTCGTCCAATAACACTTTATAGCGATGTTGCACAATCGGAAATTTGCAGCGCAACGCGAATATGATGATTATAAGTCCGTAGTACCCTTAGGTTGAGAAAATTGGGTAAATTTTGTTTTCGTTCAATACGGCTTTGCAGCGATGTTGCACAATCGGAAATTTCCCGCGCATCACGACTATGATGATTATAAGCCCGTAGTACCCTTAGGTTGAGAAAATTGGTTAAATTTGTTTTTCGTTCAATAAGGCTTTGTAGCGATGTTGCACAATCGGACACTTGCACCGCAACACGAATATGATAATTATAAGCCCGTAGTACCCTTAGGTTGATAAAATTGGTTAATTTTGTTTTTTGATCAATAAGGCTTTGTAGCGATGTTGCACAATCGGGCACTTGCAGCGCAACGCGATTATGATGATTATAAGTCCGTAGTACCCTTAGGTTGAAAAAATTGGGTAAATTTTGTTTTCGTTCAATACGGCTTTGTAGCGATGTTGCACAATCGGACACTTGCAGCGCAACACGAATATAATGATTATAAGCCCGTAGTACCATTAGATTGAGAAAATCGGTCGAAACTTTTGTTTCGTCCAATAACACTTTATAGCGATGTTGCACAATCGGAAATTTGCAGCGCAACGCGAATATGATGATTATAAGTCCGTAGTACCCTTAGGTTGAGAAAATAGGGTAAATTTTGTTTTCGTTCAATACGGCTTTGCAGCGATGTTGCACAATCGGAAATTTCCCGCGCATCACGACTATGATGATTATAAGCCCGTAGTACCCTTAGGTTGAGAAAATTGGTTAAATTTTGTTTTCATTCAATACGGCTTTGTAGCGATGTTGCACAATCGGACACTTGCAGCGCAACACGAATATGATGATTATAAGCCCGTAGTACCCTTAGGTTGAGAAAATCGGTCGATATTTTGTTTTCGTCCAATAACGCTTTATAGCGATGTTGCACGATCGGAAATTTGCAGCGCAACACGAATATTATGATTGTAAGCCCGTAGTACCCTTAGGTTGAGAAAATCGGTCGAAATTTTGTTTTCGTCCATAACACTTTATAGCGATGTTGCACAATCGGAAATTTGCAGCGCAACACGAATATGATGATTATAAGTCCGTAGTACCCTTAGGTTGAGAAAATCGGTCGAAATTTTGTTTTCGTCCAATAACGCTTTATAGCGATGTCGCACAATCGGAAATTTGCAGCGCAACACGAATATGATGATTGTAAGCCCGTAGTACCCTTAGGTTGAGAAAATTGGTCGAAAATTTGTTTCGGTCCAATAACACTTTATAGCGATGGTGCACAATCGGAAATTTGCAGCGCAACAAGAATGTGATGATTATAAGCCCTTAGGATGACAATATCGGTCAAATTTTGTTTTCGTTCAATAAGGCTTTGTAGCGATTTTGCGCAATCGGACACTTGCAGCGCAACGCGAATATGATGATTATAAGCCCGTAGTACCCTTAGGTTGAGAAAATTGGTTAAATTTGTTTTTCGTTCAATAAGGCTTTGTAGCGATGTTGCACAATCGGACACTTGCACCGCAACACGAATATGATAATTATAAGCCCGTAGTACCCTTAGGTTGATAAAATTGGTTAATTTTGTTTTTTGATCAATAAGGCTTTGTAGCGATGTTGCACAATCGGGCACTTGCAGCGCAACGCGATTATGATGATTATAAGTCCGTAGTACCCTTAGGTTGAAAAAATTGGGTAAATTTTGTTTTCGTTCAATACGGCTTTGTAGCGATGTTGCACAATCGGAAATTTCCCGCGCATCACGACTATGATGATTATAAGCCCGTAGTACCCTTAGGTTGAGAAAATTGGTTAAATTTTGTTTTCATTCAATACGGCTTTGTAGCGATGTTGCACAATCGGACACTTGCAGCGCAACACGAATATGATGATTATAAGCCCGTAGTACCCTTAGGTTGAGAAAATTGGTTAAATTTTGTTTTCATTCAATACGGCTTTGTAGCGATGTTGCACAATCGGACACTTGCAGCGCAACACGAATATGATGATTATAAGCCCGTAGTACCCTTAGGTTGAGAAAATCGGTCGAAATTTTGTTTTCGTCCAATAACGCTTTATAGCGATGTTGCACGATCGGAAATTTGCAGCGCAACACGAATATTATGATTGTAAGCCCGTAGTACCCTTAGGTTGAGAAAATCGGTCGAAATTTTGTTTTCGTCCATAACACTTTATAGCGATGTTGCACAATCGGAAATTTGCAGCGCAACACGAATATGATGATTATAAGTCCGTAGTACCCTTAGGTTGAGAAAATCGGTCGAAATTTTGTTTTCGTCCAATAACGCTTTATAGCGATGTCGCACAATCGGAAATTTGCAGCGCAACACGAATATGATGATTGTAAGCCCGTAGTACCCTTAGGTTGAGAAAATCGGTCGAAAATTTGTTTCGGTCCAATAACGCTTTATAGCGATGGTGCACAATCGGAAATTTGCAGCGCAACAAGAATGTGATGATTATAAGCCCTTAGGATGACAATATCGGTCAAATTTTGTTTTCGTTCAATAAGGCTTTGTAGCGATTTTGCGCAATCGGACACTTGCAGCGCAACGCGAATATGATGATTATAAGCCCGTAGTACCCTTAGGTTGAGAAAATTGGTTAAATTTGTTTTTCGTTCAATAAGGCTTTGTAGCGATGTTGCACAATCGGACACTTGCACCGCAACACGAATATGATAATTATAAGCCCGTAGTACCCTTAGGTTGATAAAATTGGTTAATTTTGTTTTTTGATCAATAAGGCTTTGTAGCGATGTTGCACAATCGGGCACTTGCAGCGCAACGCGATTATGATGATTATAAGTCCGTAGTACCCTTAGGTTGAAAAAATTGGGTAAATTTTGTTTTCGTTCAATACGGCTTTGTAGCGATGTTGCACAATCGGAAATTTCCCGCGCATCACGACTATGATGATTATAAGCCCGTAGTACCCTTAGGTTGAGAAAATTGGTTAAATTTTGTTTTCATTCAATACGGCTTTGTAGCGATGTTGCACAATCGGACACTTGCAGCGCAACACGAATATGATGATTATAAGCCCGTAGTACCCTTAGGTTGAGAAAATTGGGTAAATTTTTTTTTCGTTCAATAAGGCTTTGTAGCGATGTTGCACAATCGGAAATTTCCCGCGCATCACGAATATGATGATTATAAGCCCGTAGTACCCTTAGGTTGAGAAAATCGGTCAATTTTTTTTCTCGTTCAATAAGGCTTTGCAGCGATGTTGTGCAATCGGACACTTGCAGCGCAACACGAATATAATGATTATAAGCCCGTAGTACCATTAGATTGAGAAAATCGGTCGAAACTTTTGTTTCGTCCAATAACACTTTATAGCGATGGTGCACAATCGGAAATTTGCAGCGCAACGCGAATATGATGATTATAAGTCTGTAGTACCTTTAGGTTGAGAAAATCGGTCGAAATTTTGTTTTCGTCCAATAACGCTTTATAGCGATGTTGCACGATCGGAAATTTGCAGCGCAACACGAATATTATGATTGTAAGCCCGTAGTACCCTTAGGTTGAGAAAATCGGTCGAAATTTTGTTTTCGTCCAATAACACTTTATAGCGATGTTGCACAATCGGAAATTTGCAGCGCAACAGGAATATGATGATTAGAAGTCCGTAGTACCCTTAGGTTGAGAAAATCGGTCGAAATTTTGTTTTCGTCCAATAACGCTTTATAGCGATGTTGCACAATCGGAAATTTGCAGCGCAACACGAATATGATGATTGTAAGCCCGTAGTACCCTTAGGTTGAGAAAATCGGTCGAAAATTTGTTTCGGTCCAATAACGCTTTATAGCGATGTTGCACAATCGGAAATTTGCAGCGCAACAAGAATGTGATGATTATAAGCCCTTAGATTGACAATATCGGTCAAATTTTTTTTTCGTTCAATAAGGCTTTGTAGCGATTTTGCGCAATCGGACACTTGCAGCGCAACGCGAATATGATGATTATAACCCCGTAGTACCCTTAGGTTGAGAAAATTGGTTAAATTTGTTTTTCGTTCAATAAGGCTTTGTAGCGATGTTGCACAATCGGACACTTGCACCGCAATACGAATATGATAATTATAAGCCCGTAGTACCCTTAGGTTGATAAAATTGGTTAATTTTTTTTTTCGCTCAATAAGGCTTTGTAGCGATGTTGCACAATCGGACACTTGCAGCGCAACGCGATTATGATGATTATAAGCCCGTAGTACCATTAGATTGAGAAAATTGGGTAAATTTTGTTTTCGTTCAATACGGCTTTGTAGCGATGTTGCACAATCGGAAATTTCCCGCGCATCACGACTATGATGATTATAAGCCCGTAGTACCCTTAGGTTGAGAAAATTGGTTAAATTTCGTTTTCATTCAATACAGCTTTGTAGCGATGTTGCACAATCGGACACTTGCAGCGCAACACGAATATAATGATTATAAGCCCGTAGTACCATTAGATTGAGAAAATCGGTCGAAACTTTTGTTTCGTCCAATAACACTTTATAGCGATGTTGCACAATCGGAAATTTGCAGCGCAACGCGAATATGATGATTATAAGTCCGTAGTACCCTTAGGTTGAGAAAATTGGGTAAATTTTGTTTTCGTTCAATACGGCTTTGCAGCGATGTTGCACAATCGGAAATTTCCCGCGTATCACGACTATGATGATTATAAGCCCGTAGTACCCTTAGGTTGAGAAGATTGGTTAAATTTTGTTTTCATTCAATACGGCTTTGTAGCGATGTTGCACAATCGGACACTTGCAGCGCAACACGAATATGATGATTTTAAGCCCGTAGTACCCTTAGGTTGAGAAAATCGGTCGAAATTTTGTTTTCATCCAATAACGCTTTATAGCGATGTTGCACGATCGGAAATTTGCAGCGCAACACGAATATTATTATTGTAAGCCCGTAGTACCCTTAGGTTGAGAAAATCGGTCGAAATTTTGTTTTCGTCCAATAACACTTTATAGCGATGTTGCACAATCGGAAATTTGCAGCGCAACACGAATATGATGATTATAAGTCCGTAGTGCCCTTAGGTTGAGAAAATCGGTCGAAATTTTGTTTTCGTCCAATAACGCTTTATAGCGATGTCGCACAATCGGAAATTTGCAGCGCAACACGAATATGATGATTGTAAGCCCGTAGTACCCTTAGGTTGAGAAAATCGGTCGAAATTTTGTTTCGGTCCAATAACGCTTTATAGCGATGTTGCACAATCGGAAATTTGCAGCGCAACAAGAATGTGATGATTATAAGCCCTTAGATTGACAATATCGGTCAAATTTTGTTTTCGTTCAATAAGGCTTTGTAGCGATTTTGCGCAATCGGACACTTGCAGCGCAACGCGAATATGATGATTATAAGCCCGTAGTACCCTTAGGTTGAGAAAATTGGTTAAATTTGTTTTTCGTTCAATAAGGCTTTGTAGCGATGTTGCACAATCGGACACTTGCACCGCAACACGAATATGATAATTATAAGCCCGTAGTACCCTTAGGTTGATAAAATTGGTTAATTTTGTTTTTCGATCAATAAGGCTTTGTAGCGATGTTGCACAATCGGACACTTGCAGCGCAACACGAATATGATGATTATAAGCCCGTAGTACCCTTAGGTTGATAAAATTGGTTAATTTTTTTTTTCGCTCAATAAGGCTTTGTAGCGATGTTGCACAATCGGACACTTGCAGCGCAACGCGAATATGATGATTATAAGCCCGTAGTACCCTTAGGTTGAGAAAATTGGGTAAATTTTGTTTTCGTTCAATAAGGCTTTGTAGCGATGTTGCACAATCAGAAACTTCCCGCGCAACACGAATATCATGATTATAAGCCCGTAGTACCCTTAGGTTGAGAAAATCGGTCGAAATTTTGTTTTCGTCCAATAACCTTTTATAGCGATGTTGCGAAATCGGAAATTTGCAGCGCAACACGAATATGATGATTATAAGCCCGTAGTACCCTTAGGTTGAGAAAATCGGTCGAAATTTTATTTTCGTCCAATAACGCTTTATAGCGATGTTGCATAATCGGAAATTTGCAGCGCAACACGAATATGATGATTATAAGTCCGTAGTACCCTTAGGTTCAGAAAATCGGTCGAAATGTTGTTTCGGTCCAATAACGCTTTATAGCGATGTTGCACGATCGGAAATTGGCAGCGCAACAAGAATGTGATGATTATAAGGCCTTAGATTGACAATATCGGTCAAATTTTTGTTTCGTTCAATAAGGGTTTGTAGCGATTTTGCGCATTCGGAAATTTTCCGCGCAACACGAATATCATGATTATAAGCCCGTAGTATCCTTAGATTGAGAAAATCGGTTGAAATTTTTGTTTCGTCCAATATGGCTTTGTAGCGATGTTGCGCAATCGGAAATTTCCCGCGCAACACGCATATGATGATTATAAGCCCGTAGTATCCTTAGGTTGAGAAAATTGGTTAAATTTTGTTTTCGTTCAATAAGGCTTTGTAGCGATGTTGCACAATCGGAAATTTCCCGCGCAACACGAATATGATGATTATAAGCCCGTAGTACCCTTAGGTTGAGAAAATCGGTCAATTTTTTTTCTCGTTCAATAAGGCTTTGCAGCGATGTTGTGCAATCGGACACTTGCAGCGCAACACGAATATAATGATTATAAGCCCGTAGTACCATTAGATTGAGAAAATCGGTCGAAACTTATGTTTCGTCCAATAACACTTTATAGCGATGGTGCACAATCGGACACTTGCACCGCAACACGAATATGATAATTATAAGCCCGTAGTACCCTTAGGTTGATAAAATTGGTTAATTTTTTTTTTCGCTCAATAAGGCTTTGTAGCGATGTTGCACAATCGGACACTTGCAGCGCAACGCGATTATGATGATTATAAGCCCGTAGTACCCTTAGGTTGAGAAAATTGGGTAAATTTTGTTTTCGTTCAATACGGCTTTGTAGCGATGTTGCACAATCGGAAATTTCCCGCGCATCACGACTATGATGATTATAAGCCCGTAGTACCCTTAGGTTGAGAAAATTGGTTAAATTTCGTTTTCATTCAATACGGCTTTGTAGCGATGTTGCACAATCGGACACTTGCAGCGCAACACGAATATAATGATTATAAGCCCGTAGTACCATTAGATTGAGAAAATCGGTCGAAACTTTTGTTTCGTCCAATAACACTTTATAGCGATGTTGCACAATCGGAAATTTGCAGCGCAACGCGAATATGATGATTATAAGTCCGTAGTACCCTTAGGTTGAGAAAATTGGGTAAATTTTGTTTTCGTTCAATACGGCTTTGCAGCGATGTTGCACAATCGGAAATTTCCCGCGCATCACGACTATGATGATTATAAGCCCGTAGTACCCTTAGGTTGAGAAAATTGGTTAAATTTTGTTTTCATTCAATACGGCTTTGTAGCGATGTTGCACAATCGGACACTTGCAGCGCAACACGAATATGATGATTATAAGCCCGTAGTACCCTTAGGTTGAGAAAATCGGTCGAAATTTTGTTTTCGTCCAATAACGCTTTATAGCGATGTTGCACGATCGGAAATTTGCAGCGCAACACGAATATTATGATTGTAAGCCCGTAGTACCCTTAGGTTGAGAAAATCGGTCGAAATTTTGTTTTCGTCCATAACACTTTATAGCGATGTTGCACAATCGGAAATTTGCAGCGCAACACGAATATGATGATTATAAGTCCGTAGTACCCTTAGGTTGAGAAAATCGGTCGAAATTTTGTTTTCGTCCAATAACGCTTTATAGCGATGTCGCACAATCGGAAATTTGCAGCGCAACACGAATATGATGATTGTAAGCCCGTAGTACCCTTAGGTTGAGAAAATCGGTCGAAAATTTGTTTCGGTCCAATAACGCTTTATAGCGATGGTGCACAATCGGAAATTTGCAGCGCAACAAGAATGTGATGATTACAAGCCCTTAGGATGACAATATCGGTCAAATTTTGTTTTCGTTCAATAAGGCTTTGTAGCGATTTTGCGCAATCGGACACTTGCAGCGCAACGCGAATATGATGATTATAAGCCCGTAGTACCCTTAGGTTGAGAAAATTGGTTAAATTTGTTTTTCGTTCAATAAGGCTTTGTAGCGATGTTGCACAATCGGACACTTGCACCGCAACACGAATATGATAATTATAAGCCCGTAGTACCCTTAGGTTGATAAAATTGGTTAATTTTTTTTTTCGCTCAATAAGGCTTTGTAGCGATGTTGCACAATCGGACACTTGCAGCGCAACGCGATTATGATGATTATAAGCCCGTAGTACCCTTAGGTTGAGAAAATTGGGTAAATTTTGTTTTCGTTCAATACGGCTTTGTAGCGATGTTGCACAATCGGAAATTTCCCGCGCATCACGACTATGATGATTATAAGCCCGTAGTACCCTTAGGTTGAGAAAATTGGTTAAATTTCGTTTTCATTCAATACGGCTTTGTAGCGATGTTGCACAATCGGACACTTGCAGCGCAACACGAATATAATGATTATAAGCCCGTAGTACCATTAGATTGAGAAAATCGGTCGAAACTTTTGTTTCGTCCAATAACACTTTATAGCGATGTTGCACAATCGGAAATTTGCAGCGCAACGCGAATATGATGATTATAAGTCCGTAGTACCCTTAGGTTGAGAAAATTGGGTAAATTTTGTTTTCGTTCAATACGGCTTTGCAGCGATGTTGCACAATCGGAAATTTCCCGCGCATCACGACTATGATGATTATAAGCCCGTAGTACCCTTAGGTTGAGAAAATTGGTTAAATTTTGTTTTCATTCAATACGGCTTTGTAGCGATGTTGCACAATCGGACACTTGCAGCGCAACACGAATATGATGATTATAAGCCCGTAGTACCCTTAGGTTGAGAAAATCGGTCGAAATTTTGTTTTCGTCCAATAACGCTTTATAGCGATGTTGCACGATCGGAAATTTGCAGCGCAACACGAATATTATGATTGTAAGCCCGTAGTACCCTTAGGTTGAGAAAATCGGTCGAAATTTTGTTTTCGTCCAATAACACTTTATAGCGATGTTGCACAATCGGAAATTTGCAGCGCAACAGGAATATGATGATTAGAAGTCCGTAGTACCCTTAGGTTGAGAAAATCGGTCGAAATTTTGTTTTCGTCCAATAACGCTTTATAGCGATGTTGCACAATCGGAAATTTGCAGCGCAACACGAATATGATGATTGTAAGCCCGTAGTACCCTTAGGTTGAGAAAATCGGTCGAAAATTTGTTTCGGTCCAATAACGCTTTATAGCGATGTTGCACAATCGGAAATTTGCAGCGCAACAAGAATGTGATGATTATAAGCCCTTAGATTGACAATATCGGTCAAATTTTTTTTTCGTTCAATAAGGCTTTGTAGCGATTTTGCGCAATCGGACACTTGCAGCGCAACGCGAATATGATGATTATAAGCCCGTAGTACCCTTAGGTTGAGAAAATTGGTTAAATTTGTTTTTCGTTCAATAAGGCTTTGTAGCGATGTTGCACAATCGGACACTTGCACCGCAACACGAATATGATAATTATAAGCCCGTAGTACCCTTAGGTTGATAAAATTGGTTAATTTTTTTTTTCGCTCAATAAGGCTTTGTAGCGATGTTGCACAATCGGACACTTGCAGCGCAACGCGATTATGATGATTATAAGCCCGTAGTACCCTTAGGTTGAGAAAATTGGGTAAATTTTGTTTTCGTTCAATACGGCTTTGTAGCGATGTTGCACAATCGGAAATTTCCCGCGCATCACGACTATGATGATTATAAGCCCGTAGTACCCTTAGGTTGAGAAAATTGGTTAAATTTCGTTTTCATTCAATACGGCTTTGTAGCGATGTTGCACAATCGGACACTTGCAGCGCAACACGAATATAATGATTATAAGCCCGTAGTACCATTAGATTGAGAAAATCGGTCGAAACTTTTGTTTCGTCCAATAACACTTTATAGCGATGTTGCACAATCGGAAATTTGCAGCGCAACGCGAATATGATGATTATAAGTCCGTAGTACCCTTAGGTTGAGAAAATTGGGTAAATTTTGTTTTCGTTCAATACGGCTTTGCAGCGATGTTGCACAATCGGAAATTTCCCGCGCATCACGACTATGATGATTATAAGCCCGTAGTACCCTTAGGTTGAGAAAATTGGTTAAATTTTGTTTTCATTCAATACGGCTTTGTAGCGATGTTGCACAATCGGACACTTGCAGCGCAACACGAATATGATGATTATAAGCCCGTAGTACCCTTAGGTTGAGAAAATCGGTCGAAATTTTGTTTTCGTCCAATAACGCTTTATAGCGATGTTGCACGATCGGAAATTTGCAGCGCAACACGAATATTATGATTGTAAGCCCGTAGTACCCTTAGGTTGAGAAAATCGGTCGAAATTTTGTTTTCGTCCAATAACACTTTATAGCGATGTTGCACAATCGGAAATTTGCAGCGCAACAGGAATATGATGATTAGAAGTCCGTAGTACCCTTAGGTTGAGAAAATCGGTCGAAATTTTGTTTTCGTCCAATAACGCTTTATAGCGATGTTGCACAATCGGAAATTTGCAGCGCAACACGAATATGATGATTGTAAGCCCGTAGTACCCTTAGGTTGAGAAAATCGGTCGAAAATTTGTTTCGGTCCAATAACGCTTTATAGCGATGTTGCACAATCGGAAATTTGCAGCGCAACAAGAATGTGATGATTATAAGCCCTTAGATTGACAATATCGGTCAAATTTTTTTTTCGTTCAATAAGGCTTTGTAGCGATTTTGCGCAATCGGACACTTGCAGCGCAACGCGAATATGATGATTATAAGCCCGTAGTACCCTTAGGTTGAGAAAATTGGTTAAATTTGTTTTTCGTTCAATAAGGCTTTGTAGCGATGTTGCACAATCGGACACTTGCACCGCAATACGAATATGATAATTATAAGCCCGTAGTACCCTTAGGTTGATAAAATTGGTTAATTTTTTTTTTCGCTCAATAAGGCTTTGTAGCGATGTTGCACAATCGGACACTTGCAGCGCAACGCGATTATGATGATTATAAGCCCGTAGTACCATTAGATTGAGAAAATTGGGTAAATTTTGTTTTCGTTCAATACGGCTTTGTAGCGATGTTGCACAATCGGAAATTTCCCGCGCATCACGACTATGATGATTATAAGCCCGTAGTACCCTTAGGTTGAGAAAATTGGTTAAATTTCGTTTTCATTCAATACGGCTTTGTAGCGATGTTGCACAATCGGACACTTGCAGCGCAACACGAATATAATGATTATAAGCCCGTATTACCATTAGATTGAGAAAATCGGTCGAAACTTTTGTTTCGTCCAATAACACTTTATAGCGATGTTGCACAATCGGAAATTTGCAGCGCAACGCGAATATGATGATTATAAGTCCGTAGTACCCTTAGGTTGAGAAAATTGGGTAAATTTTGTTTTCGTTCAATACGGCTTTGCAGCGATGTTGCACAATCGGAAATTTCCCGCGCATCACGACTATGATGATTATAAGCCCGTAGTACCCTTAGGTTGAGAAAATTGGTTAAATTTTGTTTTCATTCAATACGGCTTTGTAGCGATGTTGCACAATCGGACACTTGCAGCGCAACACGAATATGATGATTATAAGCCCGTAGTACCCTTAGGTTGAGAAAATCGGTCGAAATTTTGTTTTCGTCCAATAACGCTTTATAGCGATGTTGCACGATCGGAAATTTGCAGCGCAACACGAATATTATGATTGTAAGCCCGTAGTACCCTTAGGTTGAGAAAATCGGTCGAAATTTTGTTTTCGTCCATAACACTTTATAGCGATGTTGCACAATCGGAAATTTGCAGCGCAACACGAATATGATGATTATAAGTCCGTAGTACCCTTAGGTTGAGAAAATCGGTCGAAATTTTGTTTTCGTCCAATAACGCTTTATAGCGATGTCGCACAATCGGAAATTTGCAGCGCAACACGAATATGATGATTGTAAGCCCGTAGTACCCTTAGGTTGAGAAAATCGGTCGAAAATTTGTTTCGGTCCAATAACGCTTTATAGCGATGGTGCACAATCGGAAATTTGCAGCGCAACAAGAATGTGATGATTACAAGCCCTTAGGATGACAATATCGGTCAAATTTTGTTTTCGTTCAATAAGGCTTTGTAGCGATTTTGCGCAATCGGACACTTGCAGCGCAACGGGAATATGATGATTATAAGCCCGTAGTACCCTTAGGTTGATAAAATTGGTTAATTTTGTTTTTTGATCAATAAGGCTTTGTAGCGATGTTGCACAATCGGGCACTTGCAGCGCAACGCGATTATGATGATTATAAGTCCGTAGTACCCTTAGGTTGAAAAAATTGGGTAAATTTTGTTTTCGTTCAATACGGCTTTGTAGCGATGTTGCACAATCGGAAATTTCCCGCGCATCACGACTATGATGATTATAAGCCCGTAGTACCCTTAGGTTGAGAAAATTGGTTAAATTATGTTTTCATTCAATACGGCTTTGTAGCGATGTTGCACAATCGGACACTTGCAGCGCAACACGAATATGATGATTATAAGCCCGTAGTACCCTTAGGTTGAGAAAATTGGGTAAATTTTTTTTTCGTTCAATAAGGCTTTGTAGCGATGTTGCACAATCGGAAATTTCCCGCGCATCACGAATATGATGATTATAAGCCCGTAGTACCCTTAGGTTGAGAAAATCGGTCAATTTTTTTTCTCGTTCAATAAGGCTTTGCAGCGATGTTGTGCAATCGGACACTTGCAGCGCAACACGAATATAATGATTATAAGCCCGTAGTACCATTAGATTGAGAAAATCGGTCGAAACTTTTGTTTCGTCGAATAACACTTTATAGCGATGGTGCACAATCGGAAATTTGCAGCGCAACGCGAATATGATGATTATAAGTCTGTAGTACCCTTAGGTTGAGAAAATCGGTCGAAATTTTGTTTTCGTCCAATAACGCTTTATAGCGATGTTGCACGATCGGAAATTTGCAGCGCAACACGAATATTATGATTGTAAGCCCGTAGTACCCTTAGGTTGAGAAAATCGGTCGAAATTTTGTTTTCGTCCAATAACACTTTATAGCGATGTTGCACAATCGGAAATTTGCAGCGCAACAAGAATATGATGATTAGAAGTCCGTAGTACCCTTAGGTTGAGAAAATCGGTCGAAATTTTGTTTTCGTCCAATAACGCTTTATAGCGATGTTGCACAATCGGAAATTTGCAGCGCAACACGAATATGATGATTGTAAGCCCGTAGTACCCTTAGGTTGAGAAAATCGGTCGAAAATTTGTTTCGGTCCAATAACGCTTTATAGCGATGTTGCACAATCGGAAATTTGCAGCGCAACAAGAATGTGATGATTATAAGCCCTTAGATTGACAATATCGGTCAAATTTTTTTTTCGTTCAATAAGGCTTTGTAGCGATTTTGCGCAATCGGACACTTGCAGCGCAACGCGAATATGATGATTATAAGCCCGTAGTACCCTTAGGTTGAGAAAATTGGTTAAATTTGTTTTTCGTTCAATAAGGCTTTGTAGGGATGTTGCACAATCGGACACTTGCACCGCAATACGAATATGATAATTATAAGCCCGTAGTACCCTTAGGTTGATAAAATTCGTTAATTTTTTTTTTCGCTCAATAAGGCTTTGTAGCGATGTTGCACAATCGGACACTTGCAGCGCAACGCGATTATGATGATTATAAGCCCGTAGTACCATTAGATTGAGAAAATTGGGTAAATTTTGTTTTCGTTCAATACGGCTTTGTAGCGATGTTGCACAATCGGAAATTTCCCGCGCATCACGACTATGATGATTATAAGCCCGTAGTACCCTTAGGTTGAGAAATTTGGTTAAATTTCGTTTTCATTCAATACGGCTTTGTAGCGATGTTGCACAATCGGACACTTGCAGCGCAACACGAATATAATGATTATAAGCCCGTAGTACCATTAGATTGAGAAAATCGGTCGAAACTTTTGTTTCGTCCAATAACACTTTATAGCGATGTTGCACAATCGGAAATTTGCAGCGCAACGCGAATATGATGATTATAAGTCCGTAGTACCCTTAGGTTGAGAAAATTGGGTAAATTTTGTTTTCGTTCAATACGGCTTTGCAGCGATGTTGCACAATCGGAAATTTCCCGCGTATCACGACTATGATGATTATAAGCCCGTAGTACCCTTAGGTTGAGAAAATTGGTTAAATTTTGTTTTCATTCAATACGGCTTTGTAGCGATGTTGCACAATCGGACACTTGCAGCGCAACACGAATATGATGATTTTAAGCCCGTAGTACCCTTAGGTTGAGAAAATCGGTCGAAATTTTGTTTTCGTCCAATAACGCTTTATAGCGATGTTGCACGATCGGAAATTTGCAGCGCAACACGAATATTATTATTGTAAGCCCGTAGTACCCTTAGGTTGAGAAAATCGGTCGAAATTTTGTTTTCGTCCAATAACACTTTATAGCGATGTTGCACAATCGGAAATTTGCAGCGCAACACGAATATGATGATTATAAGTCCGTAGTGCCCTTAGGTTGAGAAAATCGGTCGAAATTTTGTTTTCGTCCAATAACGCTTTATAGCGATGTCGCACAATCGGAAATTTGCAGCGCAACACGAATATGATGATTGTAAGCCCGTAGTACCCTTAGGTTGAGAAAATCGGTCGAAATTTTGTTTCGGTCCAATAACGCTTTATAGCGATGTTGCACAATCGGAAATTTGCAGCGCAACAAGAATGTGATGATTATAAGCCCTTAGATTGACAATATCGGTCAAAGTTTGTTTTCGTTCAATAAGGCTTTGTAGCGATTTTGCGCAATCGGACACTTGCAGCGCAACGCGAATATGATGATTATAAGCCCGTAGTACCCTTAGGTTGAGAAAATTGGTTAAATTTGTTTTTCGTTCAATAAGGCTTTGTAGCGATGTTGCACAATCGGACACTTGCACCGCAAGACGAATATGATAATTATAAGCCCGTAGTACCCTTAGGTTGATAAAATTGGTTAATTTTTTTTTTCGATCAATAAGGATTTGTAGCGATGTTGCACAATCGGACACTTGCAGCGCAACGCGATTATGATGATTATAAGTCCGTAGTACCCTTAGGTTGAAAAAATTGGGTAAATTTTGTTTTCGTTCAATACGGCTTTGTAGCGATGTTGCACAATCGGAAATTTCCCGCGCATCACGACTATGATGATTATAAGCCCGTAGTACCCTTAGGTTGAGAAAATTGGTTAAATTTTGTTTTCATTCAATACGGCTTTGTAGCGATGTTGCACAATCGGACACTTGCAGCGCAACACGAATATGATGATTATAAGCCCGTAGTACCCTTAGGTTGAGAAAATTGGGTAAATTTTTTTTTCGTTCAATAAGGCTTTGTAGCGACGTTGCACAATCGGAAATTTCCCGCGCATCACGAATATGATGATTATAAGCCCGTAGTACCCTTAGGTTGAGAAAATCGGTCAATTTTGTTTTCGTCCAATAACGCTTTATAGCGATGTTGCACGATCGGAAATTTGCAGCGCAACACGAATATTATGATTGTAAGCCCGTAGTACCCTTAGGTTGAGAAAATCGGTCGAAATTTTGTTTTCGTCCATAACACTTTATAGCGATGTTGCACAATCGGAAATTTGCAGCGCAACACGAATATGATGATTATAAGTCCGTAGTACCCTTAGGTTGAGAAAATCGGTCGAAATTTTGTTTTCGTCCAATAACGCTTTATAGCGATGTCGCACAATCGGAAATTTGCAGCGCAACACGAATATGATGATTGTAAGCCCGTAGTACCCTTAGGTTGAGAAAATCGGTCGAAAATTTGTTTCGGTCCAATAACGCTTTATAGCGATGGTGCACAATCGGAAATTTGCAGCGCAACAAGAATGTGATGATTACAAGCCCTTAGGATGACAATATCGGTCAAATTTTGTTTTCGTTCAATAAGGCTTTGTAGCGATTTTGCGCAATCGGACACTTGCAGCGCAACGCGAATATGATGATTATAAGCCCGTAGTACCCTTAGGTTGAGAAAATTGGTTAAATTTGTTTTTCGTTCAATAAGGCTTTGTAGCGATGTTGCACAATCGGACACTTGCACCGCAACACGAATATGATAATTATAAGCCCGTAGTACCCTTAGGTTGATAAAATTGGTTAATTTTGTTTTTTGATCAATAAGGCTTTGTAGCGATGTTGCACAATCGGGCACTTGCAGCGCAACGCGATTATGATGATTATAAGTCCGTAGTACCCTTAGGTTGAAAAAATTGGGTAAATTTTGTTTTCGTTCAATACGGCTTTGTAGCGATGTTGCACAATCGGAAATTTCCCGCGCATCACGACTATGATGATTATAAGCCCGTAGTACCCTTAGGTTGAGAAAATTGGTTAAATTTTGTTTTCATTCAATACGGCTTTGTAGCGATGTTGCACAATCGGACACTTGCAGCGCAACACGAATATGATGATTATAAGCCCGTAGTACCCTTAGGTTGAGAAAATTGGGTAAATTTTTTTTTCGTTCAATAAGGCTTTGTAGCGATGTTGCACAATCGGAAATTTCCCGCGCATCACGAATATGATGATTATAAGCCCGTAGTACCCTTAGGTTGAGAAAATCGGTCAATTTTTTTTCTCGTTCAATAAGGCTTTGCAGCGATGTTGTGCAATCGGACACTTGCAGCGCAACACGAATATAATGATTATAAGCCCGTAGTACCATTAGATTGAGAAAATCGGTCGAAACTTTTGTTTCGTCCAATAACACTTTATAGCGATGGTGCACAATCGGAAATTTGCAGCGCAACGCGAATATGATGATTATAAGTCTGTAGTACCCTTAGGTTGAGAAAATCGGTCGAAATTTTGTTTTCGTCCAATAACGCTTTATAGCGATGTTGCACGATCGGAAATTTGCAGCGCAACACGAATATTATGATTGTAAGCCCGTAGTACCCTTAGGTTGAGAAAATCGGTCGAAATTTTGTTTTCGTCCAATAACACTTTATAGCGATGTTGCACAATCGGAAATTTGCAGCGCAACAGGAATATGATGATTAGAAGTCCGTAGTACCCTTAGGTTGAGAAAATCGGTCGAAATTTTGTTTTCGTCCAATAACGCTTTATAGCGATGTTGCACAATCGGAAATTTGCAGCGCAACACGAATATGATGATTGTAAGCCCGTAGTACCCTTAGGTTGAGAAAATCGGTCGAAAATTTGTTTCGGTCCAATAACGCTTTATAGCGATGTTGCACAATCGGAAATTTGCAGCGCAACAAGAATGTGATGATTATAAGCCCTTTGATTGACAATATCGGTCAAATTTTTTTTTCGTTCAATAAGGCTTTGTAGCGATTTTGCGCAATCGGACACTTGCAGCGCAACGCGAATATGATGATTATAAGCCCGTAGTACCCTTAGGTTGATAAAATTGGTTAATTTTTTTTTTCGCTCAATAAGGCTTTGTAGCGATGTTGGACAATCGGACACTTGCAGCGCAACGCGATTATGATGATTATAAGCCCGTAGTACCATTAGATTGAGAAAATTGGGTAAATTTTGTTTTCGTTCAATACGGCTTTGTAGCGATGTTGCACAATCGGAAATTTCCCGCGCATCACGACTATGATGATTATAAGCCCGTAGTACCCTTAGGTTGAGAAAATTGGTTAAATTTCGTTTTCATTCAATACGGCTTTGTAGCGATGTTGCACAATCGGACACTTGCAGCGCATCACGAATATAATGATTATAAGCCCGTAGTACCATTAGATTGAGAAAATCGGTCGAAACTTTTGTTTCGTCCAATAACACTTTATAGCGATGTTGCACAATCGGAAATTTGCAGCGCAACGCGAATATGATGATTATAAGTCCGTAGTACCCTTAGGTTGAGAAAATTGGGTAAATTTTGTTTTCGTTCAATACGGCTTTGCAGCGATGTTGCACAATCGGAAATTTCCCGCGCATCACGACTATGATGATTATAAGCCCGTAGTACCCTTAGGTTGAGAAAATTGGTTAAATTTTGTTTTCATTCAATACGGCTTTGTAGCGATGTTGCACAATCGGACACTTGCAGCGCAACACGAATATGATGATTATAAGCCCGTAGTACCCTTAGGTTGAGAAAATCGGTCGAAATTTTGTTTTCGTCCAACAACGCTTTATAGCGATGTTGCACGATCGGAAATTTGCAGCGCAACACGAATATTATGATTGTAAGCCCGTAGTACCCTTAGGTTGAGAAAATCGGTCGAAATTTTGTTTTCGTCCATAACACTTTATAGCGATGTTGCACAATCGGAAATTTGCAGCGCAACACGAATATGATGATTATAAGTCCGTAGTACCCTTAGGTTGAGAAAATCGGTCGAAATTTTGTTTTCGTCCAATAACGCTTTATAGCGATGTCGCACAATCGGAAATTTGCAGCGCAACACGAATATGATGATTGTAAGCCCGTAGTACCCTTAGGTTGAGAAAATCGGTCGAAAATTTGTTTCGGTCCAATAACGCTTTATAGCGATGGTGCACAATCGGAAATTTGCAGCGCAACAAGAATGTGATGATTACAAGCCCTTAGGATGACAATATCGGTCAAATTTTGTTTTCGTTCAATAAGGCTTTGTAGCGATTTTGCGCAATCGGACACTTGCAGCGCAACGGGAATATGATGATTATAAGCCCGTAGTACCCTTATGTTGAGAAAATTGGTTAAATTTGTTTTTCGTTCAATAAGGCTTTGTAGCGATGTTGCACAATCGGACACTTGCACCGCAACACGAATATGATAATTATAAGCCCGTAGTACCCTTAGGTTGATAAAATTGGTTAATTTTGTTTTTTGATCAATAAGGCTTTGTAGCGATGTTGCACAATCGGGCACTTGCAGCGCAACGCGATTATGATGATTATAAGTCCGTAGTACCCTTAGGTTGAAAAAATTGGGTAAATTTTGTTTTCGTTCAATACGGCTTTGTAGCGATGTTGCACAATCGGAAATTTCCCGCGCATCACGACTATGATGATTATAAGCCCGTAGTACCCTTAGGTTGAGAAAATTGGTTAAATTTTGTTTTCATTCAATACGGCTTTGTAGCGATGTTGGACAATCGGACACTTGCAGCGCAACGCGATTATGATGATTATAAGCCCGTAGTACCATTAGATTGAGAAAATTGGGTAAATTTTGTTTTCGTTCAATACGGCTTTGTAGCGATGTTGCACAATCGGAAATTTCCCGCGCATCACGACTATGATGATTATAAGCCCGTAGTACCCTTAGGTTGAGAAAATTGGTTAAATTTCGTTTTCATTCAATACGGCTTTGTAGCGATGTTGCACAATCGGACACTTGCAGCGCATCACGAATATAATGATTATAAGCCCGTAGTACCATTAGATTGAGAAAATCGGTCGAAACTTTTGTTTCGTCCAATAACACTTTATAGCGATGTTGCACAATCGGAAATTTGCAGCGCAACGCGAATATGATGATTATAAGTCCGTAGTACCCTTAGGTTGAGAAAATTGGGTAAATTTTGTTTTCGTTCAATACGGCTTTGCAGCGATGTTGCACAATCGGAAATTTCCCGCGCATCACGACTATGATGATTATAAGCCCGTAGTACCCTTAGGTTGAGAAAATTGGTTAAATTTTGTTTTCATTCAATACGGCTTTGTAGCGATGTTGCACAATCGGACACTTGCAGCGCAACACGAATATGATGATTATAAGCCCGTAGTACCCTTAGGTTGAGAAAATCGGTCGAAATTTTGTTTTCGTCCAACAACGCTTTATAGCGATGTTGCACGATCGGAAATTTGCAGCGCAACACGAATATTATGATTGTAAGCCCGTAGTACCCTTAGGTTGAGAAAATCGGTCGAAATTTTGTTTTCGTCCATAACACTTTATAGCGATGTTGCACAATCGGAAATTTGCAGCGCAACACGAATATGATGATTATAAGTCCGTAGTACCCTTAGGTTGAGAAAATCGGTCGAAATTTTGTTTTCGTCCAATAACGCTTTATAGCGATGTCGCACAATCGGAAATTTGCAGCGCAACACGAATATGATGATTGTAAGCCCGTAGTACCCTTAGGTTGAGAAAATCGGTCGAAAATTTGTTTCGGTCCAATAACGCTTTATAGCGATGGTGCACAATCGGAAATTTGCAGCGCAACAAGAATGTGATGATTACAAGCCCTTAGGATGACAATATCGGTCAAATTTTGTTTTCGTTCAATAAGGCTTTGTAGCGATTTTGCGCAATCGGACACTTGCAGCGCAACGGGAATATGATGATTATAAGCCCGTAGTACCCTTATGTTGAGAAAATTGGTTAAATTTGTTTTTCGTTCAATAAGGCTTTGTAGCGATGTTGCACAATCGGACACTTGCACCGCAACACGAATATGATAATTATAAGCCCGTAGTACCCTTAGGTTGATAAAATTGGTTAATTTTGTTTTTTGATCAATAAGGCTTTGTAGCGATGTTGCACAATCGGGCACTTGCAGCGCAACGCGATTATGATGATTATAAGTCCGTAGTACCCTTAGGTTGAAAAAATTGGGTAAATTTTGTTTTCGTTCAATACGGCTTTGTAGCGATGTTGCACAATCGGAAATTTCCCGCGCATCACGACTATGATGATTATAAGCCCGTAGTACCCTTAGGTTGAGAAAATTGGTTAAATTTTGTTTTCATTCAATACGGCTTTGTAGCGATGTTGCACAATCGGACACTTGCAGCGCAACACGAATATGATGATTATAATCCCGTAGTACCCTTAGGTTGAGAAAATTGGGTAAATTTTTTTTTCGTTCAATAAGGCTTTGTAGCGATGTTGCACAATCGGAAATTTCCCGCGCATCACGAATATGATGATTATAAGCCCGTAGTACCCTTAGGTTGAGAAAATCGGTCAATTTTTTTTCTCGTTCAATAAGGCTTTGCAGCGATGTTGTGCAATCGGACACTTGCAGCGCAACACGAATATAATGATTATAAGCCCGTAGTACCATTAGATTGAGAAAATCGGTCGAAACTTTTGTTTCGTCCAATAACACTTTATAGCGATGGTGCACAATCGGAAATTTGCAGCGCAACGCGAATATGATGATTATAAGTCTGTAGTACCCTTAGGTTGAGAAAATCGGTCGAAATTTTGTTTTCGTCCAATAACGCTTTATAGCGATGTTGCACGATCGGAAATTTGCAGCGCAACACGAATATTATGATTGTAAGCCCGTAGTACCCTTAGGTTGAGAAAATCGGTCGAAATTTTGTTTTCGTCCAATAACACTTTATAGCGATGTTGCACAATCGGAAATTTGCAGCGCAACAGGAATATGATGATTAGAAGTCCGTAGTACCCTTAGGTTGAGAAAATCGGTCGAAATTTTGTTTTCGTCCAATAACGCTTTATAGCGATGTTGCACAATCGGAAATTTGCAGCGCAACACGAATATGATGATTGTAAGCCCGTAGTACCCTTAGGTTGAGAAAATCGGTCGAAAATTTGTTTCGGTCCAATAACGCTTTATAGCGATGTTGCACAATCGGAAATTTGCAGCGCAACAAGAATGTGATGATTATAAGCCCTTTGATTGACAATATCGGTCAAATTTTTTTTTCGTTCAATAAGGCTTTGTAGCGATTTTGCGCAATCGGACACTTGCAGCGCAACGCGAATATGATGATTATAAGCCCGTAGTACCCTTAGGTTGAGAAAATTGGTTAAATTTGTTTTTCGTTCAATAAGGCTTTGTAGCGATGTTGCACAATCGGACACTTGCACCGCAATACGAATATGATAATTATAAGCCCGTAGTACCCTTAGGTTGATAAAATTGGTTAATTTTTTTTTTCGCTCAATAAGGCTTTGTAGCGATGTTGGACAATCGGACACTTGCAGCGCAACGCGATTATGATGATTATAAGCCCGTAGTACCATTAGATTGAGAAAATTGGGTAAATTTTGTTTTCGTTCAATACGGCTTTGTAGCGATGTTGCACAATCGGAAATTTCCCGCGCATCACGACTATGATGATTATAAGCCCGTAGTACCCTTAGGTTGAGAAAATTGGTTAAATTTCGTTTTCATTCAATACGGCTTTGTAGCGATGTTGCACAATCGGACACTTGCAGCGCAACACGAATATAATGATTATAAGCCCGTAGTACCATTAGATTGAGAAAATCGGTCGAAACTTTTGTTTCGTCCAATAACACTTTATAGCGATGTTGCACAATCGGAAATTTGCAGCGCAACGCGAATATGATGATTATAAGTCCGTAGTACCCTTAGGTTGAGAAAATTGGGTAAATTTTGTTTTCGTTCAATACGGCTTTGCAGCGATGTTGCACAATCGGAAATTTCCCGCGCATCACGACTATGATGATTATAAGCCCGTAGTACCCTTAGGTTGAGAAAATTGGTTAAATTTTGTTTTCATTCAATACGGCTTTGTAGCGATGTTGCACAATCGGAAATTTTCAGCGCAACAGGAATATGATGATTCTATGCCCGTAGTACCCTTAGGTTGAGAAAACCGGTCGAAAATTTGTTTCGGTCCAATAACGCTTTATAGCGATGTTTCACGATCGGAAATTGGCAGCGCAACAAGAATATGATTATTATAAGCCCTTAGATTGACAATATCGGTCAAATTTTTTTTCGTTCAATAAGGCTTTGTAGCAATGTTGCACAATCGGAAATTTCCCGCGCAATACGAATATGATGATTATAAGCCCGTAGTACCCTTAGGTTGAGAAAATCGGTCGAAATTTTGTTTTGGTCCAGCAACGCTTTACAGCGATGTTGCACAATCGGAAATTCGCAGCGCAACAGGAATATGATGATTATAAGACCGTAGTACCCTTAGGTTGACAAAATCGGTCTAAATTTTGTTTTCGTCCAATAACGCGTTATAGCGATGTTGCACAATCGGACACTTCCAGCGCAACACGAATATGATGATTATAAGCCCGTAGTACCCTTATGTTGATAAAATTGGTTAAATTTTGTTGAGTTCAATAACGCTTTGTTGCGATGTTGAACAATCGGAAACTTCCCGCACAACACGAGTATCATGATTTCAAGCCCGTAGTATCCTTAGATTGAGAAAATTGGTTAAATTTTGTTTTCATTCAATACGGCTTTGTAGCGATGTTGGACAATCGGGCACTTGCAGCGCAACACGAATATGATGATTATAAGCCCGTAGTACGCTTAGGTTGAAAAAATCGGTCGAATTTTTTTTTTCGTTCAATAAGGCTTTGTAGCGATGTTGCACAATGGGACACTTGCAGGGCAACGCGAATATGATGATTATAAGCCCGGAGTATCCTTAGGTTGAGAAAATTGGATAAATTCTTTTTTCGTTCAATAAGGCTTTGTAGCGATGTTGCACAATCGGAAATTCCCCGCGCAACGCGAATATGATGATTATAAGCCCGGAGTATCCTTAGGTTGAGAAAATTGGGTAAATTCTTTTTTCGTTCAATAAGGCTTTGTAGCGATGTTGCACAATCGGAAATTTGCAGCGCAACACGAATAAGACGATTATAAGCCTGTAGTACCCTTAGGTTGAAAAAATCGGTCGAAAATTTGTTTCGGTCCAATAACGCTTTATAGCGATGTTGCACAATCGGAAATTTGCAGCGCAACAAGAATGTGATGATTATAAGCCCTTAGATTGACAATATCGGTCAAATTTTTTTTTCGTTCAATAAGGCTTTGTAGCGATTTTGCGCAATCGGACACTTGCAGCGCAACGCGAATATGATGATTATAAGCCCGTAGTACCCTTAGGTTGAGAAAATTGGTTAAATTTGTTTTTCGTTCAATAAGGCTTTGTAGCGATGTTGCACAATCGGACACTTGCAGCGCAACGCGATTATGATGATTATAAGCCCGTAGTACCCTTAGGTTGAGAAAATTGGTTAAATTTCGTTTTCATTCAATACGGCTTTGTAGCGATGTTGCACAATCGGACACTTGCAGCGCAACACGAATATAATGATTATAAGCCCGTAGTACCATTAGATTGAGAAAATCGGTCGAAACTTTTGTTTCGTCCAATAACACTTTATAGCGATGGTGCACAATCGGAAATTTGCAGCGCAACGCGAATATGATGATTATAAGTCTGTAGTACCCTTAGGTTGAGAAAATCGGTCGAAATTTTGTTTTCGTCCAATAACGCTTTATAGCGATGTTGCACGATCGGAAATTTGCAGCGCAACACGAATATTATGATTGTAAGCCCGTAGTACCCTTAGGTTGAGAAAATCGGTCGAAATTTTGTTTTCGTCCAATAACACTTTATAGCGATGTTGCACAATCGGAAATTTGCAGCGCAACAAGAATGTGATGATTATAAGCCCTTAGATTGACAATATCGGTCAAATTTTGTTTTCGTTCAATAAGGCTTTGTAGCGATTTTGCGCAATCGGACACTTGCAGCGCAACGCGAATATGATGATTATAAGCCCGTAGTACCCTTAGGTTGAGAAAATTGGTTAAATTTGTTTTTCGTTCAATAAGGCTTTGTAGCGATGTTGCACAATCGGACACTTGCACCGCAACACGAATATGATAATTATAAGCCCGTAGTACCCTTAGGTTGATAAAATTGGTTAATTTTTTTTTTCGCTCAATAAGGATTTGTAGCGATGTTGCACAATCGGACACTTGCAGCGCAACGCGATTATGATGATTATAAGCCCGTAGTACCCTTAGGTTGAGAAAATTGGGTAAATTTTGTTTTCGTTCAATACGGCTTTGTAGCGATGTTGCACAATCGGAAATTTCCCGCGCATCACGACTATGATGATTATAAGCCCGTAGTACCCTTAGGTTGAGAAAATTGGTTAAATTTCGTTTTCATTCAATACGGCTTTGTAGCGATGTTGCACAATCGGACACTTGCAGCGCAACACGAATATAATGATTATAAGCCCGTAGTACCATTAGATTGAGAAAATCGGTCGAAACTTTTGTTTCGTCCAATAACACTTTATAGCGATGTTGCACAATCGGAAATTTGCAGCGCAACACGAATATGATGATTATAAGCCCGTAGTACCCTTAGGTTGAGAAAATCGGTCGAAATTTTGTTTTCGTCCAATAACGCTTTATAGCGATGTTGCACGATCGGAAATTTGCAGCGCAACACGAATATTATGATTGTAAGCCCGTAGTACCCTTAGGTTGAGAAAATCGGTCGAAATTTTGTTTTCGTCCAATAACGCTTTATAGCGATGTTGCACAATCGGAAATTTGCAGCGCAACACGAATATGATGATTGTAAGCCCGTAGTACCCTTAGGTTGAGAAAATCGGTCGAAAATTTGTTTCGGTCCAATAACGCTTTATAGCGATGTTGCACAATCGGAAATTTGCAGCGCAACAAGAATGTGATGATTATAAGCCCTTAGATTGACAATATCGGTCAAATTTTTTTTTCGTTCAATAAGGCTTTGTAGCGATTTTGCGCAATCGGACACTTGCAGCGCAACGCGAATATGATGATTATAAGCCCGTAGTACCCTTAGGTTGAGAAAATTGGTTAAATTTGTTTTTCGTTCAATAAGGCTTTGTAGCGATGTTGCACAATCGGACACTTGCACCGCAATACGAATATGATAATTATAAGCCCGTAGTACCCTTAGGTTGATAAAATTGGTTAATTTTTTTTTTCGCTCAATAAGGCTTTGTAGCGATGTTGCACAATCGGACACTTGCAGCGCAACGCGATTATGATGATTATAAGCCCGTAGTACCATTAGATTGAGAAAATTGGGTAAATTTTGTTTTCGTTCAATACGGCTTTGTAGCGATGTTGCACAATCGGAAATTTCCCGCGCATCACGACTATGATGATTATAAGCCCGTAGTACCCTTAGGTTGAGAAAATTGGTTAAATTTCGTTTTCATTCAATACGGCTTTGTAGCGATGTTGCACAATCGGACACTTGCAGCGCAACACGAATATAATGATTATAAGCCCGTAGTACCATTAGGTTGAGAAAATCGGTCGAAATTTTGTTTTGGTCCAGCAACGCTTTACAGCGATGTTGCACAATCGGAAATTCGCAGCGCAACAAGAATATGATGATTATAAGACCGTAGTACCCTTAGGTTGACAAAATCGGTCTAAATTTTGTTTTCGTCCAATAACGCGTTATAGCGATGTTGCACAATCGGACACTTCCAGCGCAACACGAATATGATGATTATAAGCCCGTAGTACCCTTATGTTGATAAAATTGGTTAAATTTTGTTGAGTTCAATAACGCTTTGTTGCGATGTTGAACAATCGGAAACTTCCCGCACAACACGAGTATCATGATTTCAAGCCCGTAGTATCCTTAGATTGAGAAAATTGGTTAAATTTTGTTTTCATTCAATACGGCTTTGTAGCGATGTTGGACAATCGGGCACTTGCAGCGCAACACGAATATGATGATTATAAGCCCGTAGTACCATTAGATTGAGAAAATCGGTCGAAACTTTTGTTTCGTCCAATAACACTTTATAGCGATGTTGCACAATCGGAAATTTGCAGCGCAACGCGAATATGATGATTATAAGTCCGTAGTACCCTTAGGTTGAGAAAATTGGGTAAATTTTGTTTTCGTTCAATACGGCTTTGCAGCGATGTTGCACAATCGGAAATTTCCCGCGCATCACGACTATGATGATTATAAGCCCGTAGTACCCTTAGGTTGAGAAAATTGGTTAAATTTTGTTTTCATTCAATACGGCTTTGTAGCGATGTTGCACAATCGGACACTTGCAGCGCAACACGAATATGATGATTATAAGCCCGTAGTACCCTTAGGTTGAGAAAATCGGTCGAAATTTTGTTTTCGTCCAATAACGCTTTATAGCGATGTTGCACAATCGGAAATTTGCAGCGCAACACGAATATGATGATTATAAGCCTGTAGTATCCTTAGGTTGAGAAAGTCGGTCGAAATTTTTTTGCGTCCAATAAGGCTTTGCAGCGATTATGCGGAATCGGAAATGTTCCGCACAACACGAATATCATGATTATAAGCCCGTAGTACCCTCAGGTTGAGAAAACCGGTCGAAAATTTGTTTCGGTCCAATGACGCTTTATAGCGATGTTGCACGATCGGAAATTTGCAGCGCAACACGAATATTATGATTGTAAGCCCGTAGTACCCTTAGGTTGAGAAAATCGGTCGAAATTTTGTTTTCGTCCATAACACTTTATAGCGATGTTGCACAATCGGAAATTTGCAGCGCAACACGAATATGATGATTGTAAGCCCGTAGTACCCTTAGGTTGAGAAAATCGGTCGAAAATTTGTTTCGGTCCAATAACGCTTTATAGCGATGGTGCACAATCGGAAATTTGCAGCGCAACAAGAATGTGATGATTACAAGCCCTTAGGATGACAATATCGGTCAAATTTTGTTTTCGTTCAATAAGGCTTTGTAGCGATTTTGCGCAATCGGACACTTGCAGCGCAACGCGAATATGATGATTATAAGCCCGTAGTACCCTTAGGTTGATAAAATTGGTTAATTTTGTTTTTTGATCAATAAGGCTTTGTAGCGATGTTGCACAATCGGGCACTTGCAGCGCAACGCGATTATGATGATTATAAGTCCGTAGTACCCTTAGGTTGAAAAAATTGGGTAAATTTTGTTTTCGTTCAATACGGCTTTGTAGCGATGTTGCACAATCGGAAATTTCCCGCGCATCACGACTATGATGATTATAAGCCCGTAGTACCCTTAGGTTGAGAAAATTGGTTAAATTTTGTTTTCATTCAATACGGCTTTGTAGCGATGTTGCACAATCGGACACTTGCAGCGCAACACGAATATGATGATTATAAGCCCGTAGTACCCTTAGGTTGAGAAAATTGGGTAAATTTTTTTTTCGTTCAATAAGGCTTTGTAGCGATGTTGCACAATCGGAAATTTCCCGCGCATCACGAATATGATGATTATAAGCCCGTAGTACCCTTAGGTTGAGAAAATCGGTCAATTTTTTTTCTCGTTCAATAAGGCTTTGCAGCGATGTTGTGCAATCGGACACTTGCAGCGCAACACGAATATAATGATTATAAGCCCGTAGTACCATTAGATTGAGAAAATCGGTCGAAACTTTTGTTTCGTCCAATAACACTTTATAGCGATGGTGCACAATCGGAAATTTGCAGCGCAACGCGAATATGATGATTATAAGTCTGTAGTACCCTTAGGTTGAGAAAATCGGTCGAAATTTTGTTTTCGTCCAATAACGCTTTATAGCGATGTTGCACGATCGGAAATTTGCAGCGCAACACGAATATTATGATTGTAAGCCCGTAGTACCCTTAGGTTGAGAAAATCGGTCGAAATTTTGTTTTCGTCCAATAACACTTTATAGCGATGTTGCACAATCGGAAATTTGCAGCGCAACACGAATATGATGATTATAAGTCCGTAGTACCCTTAGGTTGAGAAAATCGGTCGAAATTTTGTTTTCGTCCAATAACGCTTTATAGCGATGTTGCACAATCGGAAATTTGCAGCGCAACACGAATATGATGATTGTAAGCCCGTAGTACCCTTAGGTTGAGAAAATTGGTTAAATTTTGTTTTCATTCAATACGGCTTTGTAGCGATGTTGCACAATCGGACACTTGCAGCACAACACGAATATGATGATTATAAGCACGTAGTACCCTTAGGTTGAGAAAATTGGGTAAATTTTGTTTTCGTTCAATAAGGCTTTGTAGCGATGTTGCACAATCGGAAATTTCCCGCGCATCACGAATATGATGATTATAAGCCCGTAATACCCTTAGGTTGAGAAAATCGGTCAATTTTTTTTCTCATTCAATAAGGCTTTGCAGCGATGTTGTGCAATCGGACACTTGCAGCGCAACACGAATATAATGATTATAAGCCCGTAGTACCATTAGATTGAGAAAATCGGTCGAAACTTTTGTTTCGTCCAATAACACTTTATAGCGATGGTGCACGATCGGAAATTGGCAGCGCAACACGAATATGATGATTATAAGTCCGTAGTACCCTTAGGTTGAGAAAATCGGTCGAAATTTTGTTTTCGTCCAATAACGCTTTATAGCGATGTTGCACAATCGGAAATTTGCAGCGCAACACGAATATGAAGATTGTAAGCCCGTAGTACCCTTAGGTTGAGAAAATTGGGTAAATTTTTTTTTCGTTCAATAAGGCTTTGTAGCGATGTTGCACAATCGGACACTTGCAGCGCAACACGAATATGATGATTATAAGCCCGTAGTACGCTTAGGTTGAAAAAATCGGTCGATCTTTTGTTTGTTCAACAAGGATTTGCAGCGAAGTTGTGCAATCGGACACTTGCAGCGCAAAGCGAATATGATGATTATAAGCCCGTAGTATCCTTAGGTAGAGAAAAATGGGTAAATTCTTTTTTCGTTCAATAAGGCTTTGTAGCGATGTTGCACAATCGGAAATTTCCCGCGCATCACGACTATGATGATTATAAGCCCGTAGTACCCTTAGGTTGAGATAACTGGTAAAATTTTTTTTTCGTTCAATATGGCTTTGTAGCCATGTTGCACAATCGGACACTTGCAGCGCAACACGAATATGAAGATTATAAGCCCGTAGTACCCTTAGGTTGAGAAAATCCCTCGAAAATTTGTTTTCGTCCAATAACGCTTTATAGCGATGTTGCACAATCGGAAATTTGCAGCGCAACACGAATATGATGATTGTAAGCCCGTAGTACCCTTAGGTTGAGAAAATCGCTCGAAAATTTGTTTTCGTCCAATAACGCTTTATAGCGATGTTGCACGATCAGAAATTTGCAGCGCAACACGAATATGATGATCATAAGCCCGTAGTACCCTTAGGTTGAGAAAATCGGTCGAAATTTTTTTGCGCCCAATAAGGGTTTGCAGCGATTATGCGGAATCGGAAATGTTCCGCACAACACGAATATCATGATTATAAGCCCGTAGTACCCTTAGGTTGAAAAAATCGGTCGAAATTTTGTTTTCGTCCAAAAACGCTTTATAGCGATGTTGCACAATCGGAAATTTGCAGCGCAACACGAATATGATGATTGTAAGCCCGTAGTACCCTTAGGTTGATAAAATCGGTCGAAGTTTTGTTTTCGTCCAATAACGCTTTATAGCGATGTTGCACAATCGGAAATTTTCAGCGCAACAGGAATATGATGATTCTATGCCCGTAGTACCCTTAGGTTGAGAAAACCGGTCGAAAATTTGTTTCGGTCCAATAACGCTTTATAGCGATGTTTCACGATCGGAAATTGGCAGCGCAACAAGAATATGATTATTATAAGCCCTTAGATTGACAATATCGGTCAAATTTTGTTTCGTTCAATAAGGCTTTGTAGCAATGTTGCACAATCGGAAATTTCCCGCGCAATACGAATATGATGATTATAAGCCCGTAGTACCCTTAGGTTGAGAAAATCGGTCGAAATTTTGTTTTGGTCCAGCAACGCTTTACAGCGATGTTGCACAATCGGAAATTCGCAGCGCAACAAGAATATGATGATTATAAGACCGTAGTACCCTTAGGTTGACAAAATCGGTCTAAATTTTGTTTTCGTCCAATAACGCGTTATAGCGATGTTGCACAATCGGACACTTCCAGCGCAACACGAATATGATGATTATAAGCCCGTAGTACCCTTATGTTGATAAAATTGGTTAAATTTTGTTGAGTTCAATAACGCTTTGTTGCGATGTTGAACAATCGGAAACTTCCCGCACAACACGAGTATCATGATTTCAAGCCCGTAGTATCCTTAGATTTAGAAAATTGGTTAAATTTTGTTTTCATTCAATACGGCTTTGTAGCGATGTTGGACAATCGGGCACTTGCAGCGCAACACGAATATGATGATTATAAGCCCGTAGTACGCTTAGGTTGAAAAAATCGGTCGAATTTTTTTTTTCGTTCAATAAGGCTTTGTAGTGATGTTGCACAATGGGACACTTGCAAGGCAACGCGAATATGATGATTATAAGCCCGGAGTATCCTTAGGTTGAGAAAATTGGATAAATTCTTTTTTCGTTCAATGAGGCTTTGTAGCGATGTTGCACAATCGGAAATTCCCCGCGCAACGCGAATATGATGATTATAAGCCCGGAGTATCCTTAGGTTGAGAAAATTGGGTAAATTCTTTTTTCGTTCAATAAGGCTTTGTAGCGATGTTGCACAATCGGAAATTTGCAGCGCAACACGAATAAGACGATTATAAGCCTGTAGTACCCTTAGGTTGAAAAAATCGGTCGAATTTTTTTTTCGGTCAATAAGGTTTTGTAGCGATGTTGCACAATCGGACACTTGCAGCGCAACGCGAATATGATGATTATAAGCCCGTAATATCCTTAGGTTGAGAAAATTGGGTAAATTCTTTTTTCGTTCAATAAGGCTTTGTAGCGATGTTGCACAATCGGAAATAACGCTTTATAGCGATGTTGCACAATCGGAAATTTGCAGCGCAACACGAATATGATGATTGTAAGCCCGTAGTACCCTTAGGTTGAGAAAATCGGTCGAAAATTTGTTTCGGTCCAATAACGCTTTATAGCGATGCTGCACGATCGGAAATTGGCAGCGCAACACGAATATGATGATTATAAGTCCGTAGTACCCTTAGGTTGAGAAAATCGGTCGAAATTTTGTTTTCGTCCAATAACGCTTTATAGCGATGTTGCACAATCGGAAATTTGCAGCGCAACACGAATATGATGATTATAAGCCCGTAGTACCCTTAGGTTGAGAAAATCGGTTGAAATTTTGTTTTCGTCCAACAACGCTTTACAGCGATGTTGCACAATCGGAAATTCGCAGCGCAACAGGAATATGATGATTCTATGCCCGTAGTACCCTTAGGTTGAGAAAACCGGTCGAAAATTTGTTTCGGTCCAATAACGCTTTATAGCGATGTTTCACGATCGGAAATTGGCAGCGCAACAAGAATATGATTATTATAAGCCCTTAGATTGACAATATCGGTCAAATTTTTTTTCGTTCAATAAGGCTTTGTAGCAATGTTGCACAATCGGAAATTTCCCGCGCAATACGAATATGATGATTATAAGACCGTAGTACCCTTAGGTTGACAAAATCGGTCTAAATTTTGTTTTCGTCCAATAACGCGTTATAGCGATGTTGCACAATCGGACACTTCCAGCGCAACACGAATATGATGATTATAAGCCCGTAGTACCCTTATGTTGATAAAATTGGTTAAATTTTGTTGAGTTCAATAACGCTTTGTTGCGATGTTGAACAATCGGAAACTTCCCGCACAACACGAGTATCATGATTTCAAGCCCGTAGTATCCTTAGATTGAGAAAATTGGTTAAATTTTGTTTTCATTCAATACGGCTTTGTAGCGATGTTGGACAATCGGGCACTTGCAGCGCAACACGAATATGATGATTATAAGCCCGTAGTACGCTTAGGTTGAAAAAATCGGTCGAATTTTTTTTTTCGTTCAATAAGGCTTTGTAGCGATGTTGCACAATGGGACACTTGCAGGGCAACGCGAATATGATGATTATAAGCCCGGAGTATCCTTAGGTTGAGAAAATTGGATAAATTCTTTTTTCGTTCAATAAGGCTTTGTAGCGATGTTGCACAATCGGAAATTCCCCGCGCAACGCGAATATGATGATTATAAGCCCGGAGTATCCTTAGGTTTAGAAAATTGGGTAAATTCTTTTTTCGTTCAATAAGGCTTTGTAGCGATGTTGCACAATCGGAAATTTGCAGCGCAACACGAATAAGACGATTATAAGCCTGTAGTACCCTTAGGTTGAAAAAATCGGTCGAATTTTTTTTTCGTTCAATAAGGTTTTGTAGCGATGTTGCACAATCGGACACTTGCAGCGCAACGCGAATATGATGATTATAAGCCCGTAATATCCTTAGGTTGAGAAAATTGGGTAAATTCTTTTTTCGTTCAATAAGGCTTTGTAGCGATGTTGCACAATCGGAAATAACGCTTTATAGCGATGTTGCACAATCGGAAATTTGCAGCGCAACACGAATATGATGATTGTAAGCCCGTAGTACCCTTAGGTTGAGAAAATCGGTCGAAAATTTGTTTCGGTCCAATAACGCTTTATAGCGATGCTGCACGATCGGAAATTGGCAGCGCAACACGAATATGATGATTATAAGTCCGTAGTACCCTTAGGTTGAGAAAATCGGTCGAAATTTTGTTTTCGTCCAATAACGCTTTATAGCGATGTTGCACAATCGGAAATTTGCAGCGCAACACGAATATGATGATTGTAAGCCCGTAGTACCCTTAGGTTGAGAAAATCGGTCGAAAATTTGTTTCGGTCCAATAACGCTTTATAGCGATGTTGCACAATCGGAAATTTGCAGCGCAACAAGAATGTGATGATTATAAGCCCTTAGATTGACAATATCGGTCAAATTTTTTTTTCGTTCAATAAGGCTTTGTAGCGATTTTGCGCAATCGGACACTTGCAGCGCAACGCGAATATGATGATTATAAGCCCGTAGTACCCTTAGGTTGAGAAAATTGGTTAAATTTGTTTTTCGTTCAATAAGGCTTTGTAGCGATGTTGCACAATCGGACACTTGCACCGCAACACGAATATGATAATTATAAGCCCGTAGTACCCTTAGGTTGATAAAATTGGTTAATTTTTTTTTTCGCTCAATAAAGCTTTGTAGCGATGTTGCACAATCGGACACTTGCAGCGCAACGCGATTATGATGATTATAAGCCCGTAGTACCCTTAGGTTGAGAAAATTGGGTAAATTTTGTTTTCGTTCAATACGGCTTTGTAGCGATGTTGCACAATCGGAAATTTCCCGCGCATCACGACTATGATGATTATAAGCCCGTAGTACCCTTAGGTTGAGAAAATTGGTTAAATTTCGTTTTCATTCAATACGGCTTTGTAGCGATGTTGCACAATCGGACACTTGCAGCGCAACACGAATATAATGATTATAAGCCCGTAGTACCATTAGATTGAGAAAATCGGTCGAAACTTTGGTTTCGTCCAATAACACTTTATAGCGATGGTGCACAATCGGAAATTTGCAGCGCAACGCGAATATGATGATTATAAGTCTGTAGTACCCTTAGGTTGAGAAAATCGGTCGAAATTTTGTTTTCGTCCAATAACGCTTTATAGCGATGTTGCACGATCGGAAATTTGCAGCGCAACACGAATATTATGATTGTAAGCCCGTAGTACCCTTAGGTTGAGAAAATCGGTCGAAATTTTGTTTTCGTCCAATAACACTTTATAGCGATGTTGCACAATCGGAAATTTGCAGCGCAACACGAATATGATGATTATAAGTCCGTAGTACCCTTAGGTTGAGAAAATCGGTCGAAATTTTGTTTTCGTCCAATAACGCTTTATAGCGATGTTGCACAATCGGAAATTTGCAGCGCAACACGAATATGATGATTGTAAGCCCGTAGTACCCTTAGGTTGAGAAAATCGGTCGAAAATTTGTTTCGGTCCAATAACGCTTTATAGCGATGTTGCACAATCGGAAATTTGCAGCGCAACAAGAATGTGATGATTATAAGCCCTTAGATTGACAATATCGGTCAAATTTTGTTTTCGTTCAATAAGGCTTTGTAGCGATTTTGCGCAATCGGACACTTGCAGCGCAACGCGAATATGATGATTATAAGCCCGTAGTACCCTTAGGTTGAGAAAATTGGTTAAATTTGTTTTTCGTTCAATAAGGCTTTGTAGCGATGTTGCACAATCGGACACTTGCACCGCAACACGAATATGATAATTATAAGCCCGTAGTACCCTTAGGTTGATAAAATTGGTTAATTTTTTTTTTCGCTCAATAAGGCTTTGTAGCGATGTTGCACAATCGGACACTTGCAGCGCAACGCGATTATGATGATTATAAGCCCGTAGTACCCTTAGGTTGAGAAAATTGGGTAAATTTTGTTTTCGTTCAATACGGCTTTGTAGCGATGTTGCACAATCGGAAATTTCCCGCGCATCACGACTATGATGATTATAAGCCCGTAGTACCCTTAGGTTGAGAAAATTGGTTAAATTTCGTTTTCATTCAATACGGCTTTGTAGCGATGTTGCACAATCGGACACTTGCAGCGCAACACGAATATAATGATTATAAGCCCGTAGTACCATTAGATTGAGAAAATCGGTCGAAACTTTTGTTTCGTCCAATAACACTTTATAGCGATGTTGCACAATCGGAAATTTGCAGCGCAACGCGAATATGATGATTATAAGTCCGTAGTACCCTTAGGTTGAGAAAATCGGTCGAAATTTTGTTTTCGTCTAATAACGCTTTATAGCGAAGTTGCACGATCGGAAATTTGCAGCGCAACACGAATATGATGATTGTAAGCCCGTAGTACCCTTAGGTTGAGAAAATCGGTCGAAAATTTGTTTCGGTCCAATAACGCTTTATAGCGATGTTGCACAATCGGAAATTTGCAGCGCAACAAGAATGTGATGATTATAAGCCCTTAGATTGACAATATCGGTCAAATTTTGTTTTCGTTCAATAAGGCTTTGTAGCGATGTTGCACAATCGGACACTTGCACCGCAACACGAATATGATAATTATAAGCCCGTAGTACCCTTAGGTTGATAAAATTGGTTAATTTTTTTTTTCGCTCAATAAGGCTTTGTAGCGATGTTGCATAATCGGACACTTGCAGCGCAACGCGATTATGATGATTATAAGCCCGTAGTACCCTTAGGTTGAGAAAATTGGGTAAATTTTGTTTTCGTTCAATACGGCTTTGCAGCGATGTTGCACAATCGGACACTTGCAGCGCAACGCGATTATAATGATTATAAGCCCGTAGTACCCTTAGGTTGAGAAAATTGGGTAAATTTTGTTTTCGTTCAATACGGCTTTGTAGCGATGTTGCACAATCGGAAATTTCCCGCGCATCACGACTATGATGATTATAAGCCCGTAGTACCCTTAGGTTGAGAAAATTGTTTAAATTTCGTTTTCATTCAATACGGCTTTGTAGCGATGTTGCACAATCGGACACTTGCAGCGCAACACGAATATTATGATTGTAAGCCCGTAGTACCCTTAGGTTGAGAAAATCGGTCGAAATTTTGTTTTCGTCCAATAACACTTTATAGCGATGTTGCACAATCGGAAATTTGCAGCGCAACACGAATATGATGATTATAAGTCCGTAGTACCCTTAGGTTGAGAAAATCGGTCGAAAATTTGTTTCGGTCCAATAACGCTTTATAGCGATGTTGCACAATCGGAAATTTGCAGCGCAACAAGAATGTGATGATTATAAGCTTTTAGATTGACAATATCGGTCAAATTTTGTTTTCGTTCAATAAGGCTTTGTAGCGATTTTGCGCAATCGGACACTTGCAGCGCAACGCGAATATGATGATTATAAGCCCGTAGTACCCTTAGGTTGAGAAAATTGGTTAAATTTGTTTTTCGTTCAATAAGGCTTTGTAGCGATGTTGCACAATCGGACACTTGCACCGCAACACGAATATGATAATTATAAGCCCGTAGTACCCTTAGGTTGATAAAATTGGTTAATTTTTTTTTTCGCTCAATAAGGCTTTGTAGCGATGTTGCACAATCGGACACTTGCAGCGCAACGCGATTATGATGATTATAAGCCCGTAGTACCCTTAGGTTGAGAAAATTGGGTAAATTTTGTTTTCGTTCAATACGGCTTTGTAGCGATGTTGCACAATCGGAAATTTCCCGCGCATCACGACTATGATGATTATAAGCCCGTAGTACCCTTAGGTTGAGAAAATTGGTTAAATTTCGTTTTCATTCAATACGGCTTTGTAGCGATGTTGCACAATCGGAAATTTGCAGCGCAACGCGAATATGATGATTATAAGTCCGTAGTACCCTTAGGTTGAGAAAATCGGTCGAAATTTTGTTTTCGTCCAATAACGCTTTATAGCGATGTTGCACGATCGGAAATTTGCAGCGCACCACGAATATGATGATTGTAAGCCCGTAGTACCCTTAGGTTGAGAAAATCGGTCGAAAATTTGTTTCGGTCCAATAACGCTTTATAGCGATGTTGCACAATCGGAAATTTGCAGCGCAACGCGAATATGATGATTATAAGTCCGTAGTACCCTTAGGTTGAGAAAATCGGTCGAAATTTTGTTTTCGTCTAATAACGCTTTATAGCGAAGTTGCACGATCGGAAATTTGCAGCGCAACACGAATATGATGATTGTAAGCCCGTAGTACCCTTAGGTTGAGAAAATCGGTCGAAAATTTGTTTCGGTCCAATAACGCTTTATAGCGATGTTGCACAATCGGAAATTTGCAGCGCAACAAGAATGTGATGATTATAAGCCCTTAGATTGACAATATCGGTCAAATTTTGTTTTCGTTCAATAAGGCTTTGTAGCGATGTTGCACAATCGGACACTTGCACCGCAACACGAATATGATAATTATAAGCCCGTAGTACCCTTAGGTTGATAAAATTGGTTAATTTTTTTTTTCGCTCAATAAGGCTTTGTAGCGATGTTGCATAATCGGACACTTGCAGCGCAACGCGATTATGATGATTATAAGCCCGTAGTACCCTTAGGTTGAGAAAATTGGGTAAATTTTGTTTTCGTTCAATACGGCTTTGCAGCGATGTTGCACAATCGGACACTTGCAGCGCAACGCGATTATAATGATTATAAGCCCGTAGTACCCTTAGGTTGAGAAAATTGGGTAAATTTTGTTTTCGTTCAATACGGCTTTGTAGCGATGTTGCACAATCGGAAATTTCCCGCGCATCACGACTATGATGATTATAAGCCCGTAGTACCCTTAGGTTGAGAAAATTGTTTAAATTTCGTTTTCATTCAATACGGCTTTGTAGCGATGTTGCACAATCGGACACTTGCAGCGCAACACGAATATTATGATTGTAAGCCCGTAGTACCCTTAGGTTGAGAAAATCGGTCGAAATTTTGTTTTCGTCCAATAACACTTTATAGCGATGTTGCACAATCGGAAATTTGCAGCGCAACACGAATATGATGATTATAAGTCCGTAGTACCCTTAGGTTGAGAAAATCGGTCGAAAATTTGTTTCGGTCCAATAACGCTTTATAGCGATGTTGCACAATCGGAAATTTGCAGCGCAACAAGAATGTGATGATTATAAGCTTTTAGATTGACAATATCGGTCAAATTTTGTTTTCGTTCAATAAGGCTTTGTAGCGATTTTGCGCAATCGGACACTTGCAGCGCAACGCGAATATGATGATTATAAGCCCGTAGTACCCTTAGGTTGAGAAAATTGGTTAAATTTGTTTTTCGTTCAATAAGGCTTTGTAGCGATGTTGCACAATCGGACACTTGCACCGCAACACGAATATGATAATTATAAGCCCGTAGTACCCTTAGGTTGATAAAATTGGTTAATTTTTTTTTTCGCTCAATAAGGCTTTGTAGCGATGTTGCACAATCGGACACTTGCAGCGCAACGCGATTATGATGATTATAAGCCCGTAGTACCCTTAGGTTGAGAAAATTGGGTAAATTTTGTTTTCGTTCAATACGGCTTTGTAGCGATGTTGCACAATCGGAAATTTCCCGCGCATCACGACTATGATGATTATAAGCCCGTAGTACCCTTAGGTTGAGAAAATTGGTTAAATTTCGTTTTCATTCAATACGGCTTTGTAGCGATGTTGCACAATCGGAAATTTGCAGCGCAACGCGAATATGATGATTATAAGTCCGTAGTACCCTTAGGTTGAGAAAATCGGTCGAAATTTTGTTTTCGTCCAATAACGCTTTATAGCGATGTTGCACGATCGGAAATTTGCAGCGCACCACGAATATGATGATTGTAAGCCCGTAGTACCCTTAGGTTGAGAAAATCGGTCGAAAATTTGTTTCGGTCCAATAACGCTTTATAGCGATGTTGCACAATCGGAAATTTGCAGCGCAACAAGAATGTGATGATTATAAGCCCTTAGATTGACAATATCGGTCAAATTTTGTTTTCGTTCAATAAGGCTTTGTAGCGATGTTGCACAATCGGACACTTGCACCGCAACACGAATATGATAATTATAAGCCCGTAGTACCCTTAGGTTGATAAAATTGGTTAATTTTTTTTTTCGCTCAATAAGGCTTTGTAGCGATGTTGCATAATCGGACACTTGCAGCGCAACGCGATTATGATGATTATAAGCCCGTAGTACCCTTAGGTTGAGAAAATTGGGTAAATTTTGTTTTCGTTCAATACGGCTTTGCAGCGATGTTGCACAATCGGACACTTGCAGCGCAACGCGATTATAATGATTATAAGCCCGTAGTACCCTTAGGTTGAGAAAATTGGGTAAATTTTGTTTTCGTTCAATACGGCTTTGTAGCGATGTTGCACAATCGGAAATTTCCCGCGCATCACGACTATGATGATTATAAGCCCGTAGTACCCTTAGGTTGAGAAAATTGTTTAAATTTCGTTTTCATTCAATACGGCTTTGTAGCGATGTTGCACAATCGGACACTTGCAGCGCAACACGAATATTATGATTGTAAGCCCGTAGTACCCTTAGGTTGAGAAAATCGGTCGAAATTTTGTTTTCGTCCAATAACACTTTATAGCGATGTTGCACAATCGGAAATTTGCAGCGCAACACGAATATGATGATTATAAGTCCGTAGTACCCTTAGGTTGAGAAAATCGGTCGAAAATTTGTTTCGGTCCAATAACGCTTTATAGCGATGTTGCACAATCGGAAATTTGCAGCGCAACAAGAATGTGATGATTATAAGCTTTTAGATTGACAATATCGGTCAAATTTTGTTTTCGTTCAATAAGGCTTTGTAGCGATTTTGCGCAATCGGACACTTGCAGCGCAACGCGAATATGATGATTATAAGCCCGTAGTACCCTTAGGTTGAGAAAATTGGTTAAATTTGTTTTTCGTTCAATAAGGCTTTGTAGCGATGTTGCACAATCGGACACTTGCACCGCAACACGAATATGATAATTATAAGCCCGTAGTACCCTTAGGTTGATAAAATTGGTTAATTTTTTTTTTCGCTCAATAAGGCTTTGTAGCGATGTTGCACAATCGGACACTTGCAGCGCAACGCGATTATGATGATTATAAGCCCGTAGTACCCTTAGGTTGAGAAAATTGGGTAAATTTTGTTTTCGTTCAATACGGCTTTGTAGCGATGTTGCACAATCGGAAATTTCCCGCGCATCACGACTATGATGATTATAAGCCCGTAGTACCCTTAGGTTGAGAAAATTGGTTAAATTTCGTTTTCATTCAATACGGCTTTGTAGCGATGTTGCACAATCGGAAATTTGCAGCGCAACGCGAATATGATGATTATAAGTCCGTAGTACCCTTAGGTTGAGAAAATCGGTCGAAATTTTGTTTTCGTCCAATAACGCTTTATAGCGATGTTGCACGATCGGAAATTTGCAGCGCACCACGAATATGATGATTGTAAGCCCGTAGTACCCTTAGGTTGAGAAAATCGGTCGAAAATTTGTTTCGGTCCAATAACGCTTTATAGCGATGTTGCACAATCGGAAATTTGCAGCGCAACAAGAATGTGATGATTATAAGCCCTTAGATTGACAATATCGGTCAAATTTTTTTTTCGTTCAATAAGGCTTTGTAGCGATTTTGCGCAATCGGACACTTGCAGCGCAACGCGAATATGATGATTATAAGCCCGTAGAACCCTTAGGTTGAGAAAATTGGTTAAATTTGTTTTTCGTTCAATAAGGCTTTGTAGCGATGTTGCACAATCGGACACTTGCACCGCAACACGAATATGATAATTATAAGCCCGTAGTACCCTTAGGTTGAGAAAATCGGTCGAAAATTTGTTTCGGTCCAATAACGCTTTATAGCGATGTTGCACAATCGGAAATTTGCAGCGCAACAAGAATGTGATGATTATAAGCCCTTAGATTGACAATATCGGTCAAATTTGTTTTTCGTTCAATAAGGCTTTGTAGCGATGTTGCACAATCGGACACTTGCACCGCAACACGAATATGATAATTATAAGCCCGTAGTACCCTTAGGTTGATAAAATTGGTTAATTTTTTTTTTCGCTCAATAAGGCTTTGTAGCGATGTTGCACAATCGGACACTTGCAGCGCAACGCGATTATGATGATTATAAGCCCGTAGTACCATTAGGTTGAGAAAATTGGGTAAATTTTGTTTTCGTTCAATACGGCTTTGTAGCGATGTTGCACAATCGGAAATTTCCCGCGCATCACGACTATGATGATTATAAGCCCGTAGTACCCTTAGGTTGAGAAAATTGGTTAAATTTCGTTTTCATTCAATACGGCTTTGTAGCGATGTTGCACAATCGGACACTTGCAGCGCAACACGAATATAATGATTATAAGCCCGTAGTACCATTAGATTGAGAAAATCGGTCGAAACTTTTGTTTCGTCCAATAACACTTTATAGCGATGTTGCACAATCGGAAATTTGCAGCGCAACGCGAATATGATGATTATAAGTCCGTAGTACCCTTAGGTTGAGAAAATTGGGTAAATTTTGTTTTCGTTCAATACGGCTTTGCAGCGATGTTGCACAATCGGAAATTTCCCGCGCATCACGACTATGATGATTATAAGCCCGTAGTACCCTTAGGTTGAGAAAATTGGTTAAATTTTGTTTTCATTCAATACGGCTTTGTAGCGATGTTGCACAATCGGACACTTGCAGCGCAACACGAATATGATGATTATAAGCCCGTAGTACCCTTAGGTTGAGAAAATCGGTCGAAATTTTGTTTTCGTCCAATAACGCTTTATAGCGATGTTGCACGATCGGAAATTTGCAGCGCAACACGAATATTATGATTGTAAGACCGTAGTACCCTTAGGTTGAGAAAATCGGTCGAAATTTTGTTTTCGTCCAATAACACTTTATAGCGATGTTGCACAATCGGAAATTTGCAGCGCAACACGAATATGATGATTATAAGTCCGTAGTACCCTTAGGTTGAGAAAATCGGTCGAAATTTTGTTTTCGTCCAATAACGCTTTATAGCGATGTCGCACAATCGGAAATTTGCAGCGCAACACAAATATGATGATTGTAAGCCCGTAGTACCCTTAGGTTGAGAAAATCGGTCGAAAATTTGTTTCGGTCCAATAACGCTTTATAGCGATGGTGCACAATCGGAAATTTGCAGCGCAACAAGAATGTGATGATTATAAGCCCTTAGGATGACAATATCGGTCAAATTTTGTTTTCGTTCAATAAGGCTTTGTAGCGATTTTGCGCAATCGGACACTTGCAGCGCAACGCGAATATGATGATTATAAGCCCGTAGTACCCTTAGGTTGAGAAAATTGGTTAAATTTGTTTTTCGTTCAATAAGGCTTTGTAGCGATGTTGCACAATCGGACACTTGCACCGCAACACGAATATGATAATTATAAGCCCGTAGTACCCTTAGGTTGATAAAATTGGTTAATTTTGTTTTTCGATCAATAAGGCTTTGTAGCGATGTTGCACAATCGGGCACTTGCAGCGCAACGCGATTATGATGATTATAAGTCCGTAGTACCCTTAGGTTGAAAAAATTGGGTAAATTTTGTTTTCGTTCAATACGGCTTTGTAGCGATGTTGCACAATCGGAAATTTCCCGCGCATCACGAATATGATGATTATAAGCCCGTAGTACCCTTAGGTTGAGAAAATCGGTCAATTTTTTTTCTCGTTCAATAAGGCTTTGCAGCGATGTTGTGCAATCGGACACTTGCAGCGCAACACGAATATAATGATTATAAGTCCGTAGTACCCTTAGGTTGAGAAAATTGGGTAAATTTTGTTTTCGTTCAATACGGCTTTGCAGCGATGTTGCACAATCGGAAATTTCCCGCGCATCACGACTATGATGATTATAAGCCCGTAGTACCCTTAGGTTGAGAACATCGGTCGAAAATTTGTTTCGGTCCAATAACGCTTTATAGCGATGTTGCACAATCGGAAATTTGCAGCGCAACAAGAATGTGATGATTATAAGCCCTTAGATTGACAATATCGGTCAAATTTTGTTTTCGTTCAATAAGGCTTTATAGCGATGTCGCACAATCGGAAATTTGCAGCGCAACACGAATATGATGATTGTAAGCCCGTAGTACCCTTAGGTTGAGAAAATTGGTTAAATTTTGTTTTCATTCAATGCGGCTTTGCAGCGATGTTGCACAATCGGACACTTGCAGCGCAACACGAATATGATGATTATAAGCCCGTAGTCCGCTTAGGTTGAAAAAATCGGTCGATTTTTTTTTGTTCAATAAGGATTTGCAGCGAAGTTGTGCAATCGGACACTTGCAGCGCAACGCGAATATGATGATTATAAGCCCGTAGTATCTTTAGGTTGAGAAAAATGGGTAAATTCTTTTTTCGTTCAATAAGGCTTTGTAGCGATGTTGCACAATCGGAAATTTCCCGCGCATCACGACTATGATGATTATAAGCCCGTAGTACCCTTAGGTTGAGAAAATCGGTCGAAATTTTGTTTTCGTCCAATAACGCTTTATAGCGATGTCGCACAATCGGAAATTTGCAGCGCAACACGAATATGATGATTGTAAGCCCGTAGTACCCTTAGGTTGAGAAAATCGGTCGAAAATTTGTTTCGGTCCAATAACGCTTTATAGCGATGTTGCACAATCGGAAATTTGCAGCGCAACAAGAATGTGATGATTATAAGCCCTTAGATTGACAATATCGGTCAAATTTTGTTTTCGTTCAATAAGGCTTTGTAGCGATTTTGCGCAATCGGACACTTGCAGCGCAACGCGAATATGATGATTATAAGCCCGTAGTACCCTTAGGTTGAGAAAATTGGTTAAATTTTGTTTTCATTCAATACGGCTTTGTAGCGATGTTGCACAATCGGACACTTGCAGCGCAACACGAATATGATGATTATAAGCCCGTAGTACCCTTAGGTTGAGAAAATTGGGTAAATTTTTTTTTCGTTCAATAAGGCTTTGTAGCGATGTTGCACAATCGGAAATTTCCCGCGCATCACGAATATGATGATTATAAGCCCGTAGTACCCTTAGGTTGAGAAAATCGGTCAATTTTTTTTCTCGTTCAATAAGGCTTTGCAGCGATGTTGTGCAATCGGACACTTGCAGCGCAACACGAATATAATGATTATAAGCCCGTAGTACCATTAGATTGAGAAAATCGGTCGAAACTTTTGTTTCGTCCAATAACAATTTATAGCGATGGTGCACAATCGGAAATTTGCAGCGCAACGCGAATATGATGATTATAAGTCTGTAGTACCCTTAGGTTGAGAAAATCGGTCGAAATTTTGTTTTCGTCCAATAACGCTTTATAGCGATGTTGCACGATCGGAAATTTGCAGCGCAACACGAATATTATGATTGTAAGCCCGTAGTACCCTTAGGTTGAGAAAATCGGTCGAAATTTTCTTTTCGTCCAATAACGCTTTATAGCGATGTTGCACAATCGGAAATTTGCAGCGCAACACGAATATGATGATTGTAAGCCCGTAGTACCCTTAGGTTGAGAAAATCGGTCGAAAATTTGTTTCGGTCCAATAACGCTTTATAGCGATGTTGCACAATCGGAAATTTGCAGCGCAACAAGAATGTGATGATTATAAGCCCTTAGATTGACAATATCGGTCAAATTTTTTTTTCGTTCAATAAGGCTTTGTAGCGATTTTGCGCAATCGGACACTTGCAGCGCAACGCGAATATGATGATTATAAGCCCGTAGTACCCTTAGGTTGAGAAAATTGGTTAAATTTGTTTTTCGTTCAATAAGGCTTTGTAACGTTTTTGCGCAATCGGACACTTGCAGCGCAACGCGATTATGATGATTATAAGCCCGTAGTACCCTTAGGTTGAGAAAATTGGGTAAATTTTGTTTTCGTTCAATACGGCTTTGTAGCGATGTTGCACAATCGGAAATTTCCCGCGCATCACGACTATGATGATTATAAGCCCGTAGTACCCTTAGGTTGAGAAAATTGGTTAAATTTTGTTTTCATTCAATGCGGCTTTGCAGCGATGTTGCACAATCGGACACTTGCAGCGCAACACGAATATGATGATTATAAGCCCGTAGTCCGCTTAGGTTGAAAAAATCGGTCGATTTTTTTTTGTTCAATAAGGATTTGCAGCGAAGTTGTGCAATCGGACACTTGCAGCGCAACGCGAATATGATGATTATAAGCCCGTAGTATCTTTAGGTTGAGAAAAATGGGTAAATTCTTTTTTCGTTCAATAAGGCTTTGTAGCGATGTTGCACGATCGGAAATTTCCCGCGCATCACGACTATGATGATTATAAGCCCGTAGTACCCTTAGGTTGAGATAATTGGTAAAATTTTTTTTTCGTTCAATATGGCTTTGTAGCCATGTTGCACAATCGGACACTTGCACCGCAACACGAATATGATAATTATAAGCCCGTAGTACCGTTAGGTTGATAAAATTGGTTAATTTTTTTTTCGCTCAATAAGGCTTTGTAGCGATGTTGCACAATCGGACACTTGCAGCGCAACGTGATTATGATGATTATAAGCCCGTAGTACCCTTAGGTTGAGAAAATTGGGTAAATTTTGTTTTCGTTCAATACGGCTTTGTAGCGATGTTGCACAATCGGAAATTTCCCACGCATCACGACTATGATGATTATAAGCCCGTAGTACCCTTAGGTTGAGAAAATTGGGTAAATTTTGTTTTCGTTCAATACGGCTTTGTAGCGATGTTGCACAATCGGACACTTGCAGCGCAACACGAATATGATGATTATAAGCCCGTAGTCCGCTTAGGTTGAAAAAATCGGTCGATTTTTTTTTGTTCAATAAGGATTTGCAGCGAAGTTGTGCAATCGGACACTTGCAGCGCAACGCGAATATGATGATTATAAGCCCGTAGTACCATTAGATTGAGAAAATCGGTCGAAACTTTTGTTTCGTCCAATAACACTTTATAGCGATGGTGCACAATCGGAAATTTGCAGCGCAACGCGAATATGATGATTATAAGTCTGTAGTACGCTTAGGTTGAGAAAATCGGTCGAAATTTTGTTTTCGTCCAATAACGCTTTATAGCGATGTTGCACGATCGGAAATTTGCAGCGCAACACGAATATTATGATTGTAAGCCCGTAGTACCCTTAGGTTGAGAAAATCGGTCGAAATTTTGTTTTCGTCCAATAACGCTTTATAGCGATGTTGCACGATCGGAAATTTGCAGCGCAACACGAATATTATGATTGTAAGCCCGTAGTACCCTTAGGTTGAGAAAATCGGTCGAAATTTTGTTTTCGTCCAATAACACTTTATAGCGATGTTGCACAATCGGAAATTTGCAGCGCAACACGAATATGATGATTATAAGTCCGTAGTACCCTTAGGTTGAGAAAATCGGTCGAAATTTTGTTTTCGTCCAATAACGCTTTATAGCGATGTTGCACAATCGGAAATTTGCAGCGCAACGCGAATATGATGATTGTAAGCCCGTAGTACCCTTAGGTTGCGAAAATCGCTCGAAAATTTGTTTCGGTCCAATAACGCTTTATAGCGATGTTGCACAATCGGAAATTTGCAGCGCAACAAGAATGTGATGATTATAAGCCCTTAGATTGACAATATCGGTCAAATTTTTTTTTCGTTCAATAAGGCTTTGTAGCGATTTTGCGCAATCGGACACTTGCAGCGCAACGCGAATATGATGATTATAAGCCCGTAGTACCCTTAGGTTGAGAAAATTGGTTAAATTTGTTTTTCGTTCAATAAGGCTTTGTAGCGATTTTGCGCAATCGGACACTTGCAGCGCAACGCGATTATGATGATTATAAGCCCGTAGTACCCTTAGGTTGAGAAAATTGGGTAAATTTTGTTTTCGTTCAATACGGCTTTGTAGCGATGTTGCACAATCGGAAATTTCCCGCGCATCACGACTATGATGATTATAAGCCCGTAGTACCCTTAGGTTGAGAAAATTGGTTAAATTTTGTTTTCATTCAATACGGCTTTGTAGCGATGTTGCACAATCGGACACTTGCAGCGCAACACGAATATGATGATTATAAGCCCGTAGTCCGCTTAGGTTGAAAAAATCGGTCGATTTTTTTTTGTTCAATAAGGATTTGCAGCGAAGTTGTGCAATCGGACACTTGCAGCGCTACGCGAATATGATGATTATAAGCCCGTAGTATCTTTAGGTTGAGAAAAATGGGTCAATTCTTTTTTTCGTTCAATAAGGCTTTGTAGCGATTTTGCGCAATCGGACACTTGCAGCGCAACGCGAATATGATGATTATAAGCCCGTAGTACCCTTAGGTTGAGAAAATTGGTTAAATTTGTTTTTCGTTCAATAAGGCTTTGTAGCGATTTTGCGCAATCGGACACTTGCAGCGCAACGCGATTATGATGATTATAAGCCCGTAGTACCCTTAGGTTGAGAAAATTGGGTAAATTTTGTTTTCGTTCAATACGGCTTTGTAGCGATGTTGCACAATCGTAAATTTCCCGCGCATCACGACTATGATGATTATAAGCCCGTAGTACCCTTAGGTTGAGAAAATTGGTTAAATTTTGTTTTCATTCAATACGGCTTTGTAGCGATGTTGCACAATCGGACACTTGCAGCGCAACACGAATATGATGATTATAAGCCCGTAGTCCGCTTAGGTTGAAAAAATCGGTCGATTTTTTTTTGTTCAATAAGGATTTGCAGCGAAGTTGTGCAATCGGACACTTGCAGCGTAACGCGAATATGATGATTATAAGCCCGTAGTATCTTTAGGTTGAGAAAAATGGGTCAATTCTTTTTTTCGTTCAATAAGCCTTTGTAGCGATTTTGCGCAATCGGACACTTGCGGCGCAACGCGAATATGATGATTATAAGCCCGTAGTACCCTTAGGTTGAGAAAATTGGTTAAATTTGTTTTTCGTTCAATAAGGCTTTGTAGCGATGTTGCACAATCGGAAATTTCCCGCGCATCACGACTATGATGATTATAAGCCCGTAGTACCCTTAGGTTGAGAAAATCGGTCAATTTTGTTTCTCGTTCAATAAGGCTTTGCAGCGATGTTGTGCAATCGGACACTTGCAGCGCAACACGAATATAATGATTATAAGCACGTAGTACCATTAGATTGAAAAAATCGGTCGAAACTTTAGCGATGGTGCACAATCGGAAATTTGCAGCGCAACGCGAATATGATGATTATAAGTCCGTAGTACCCTTAGGTTGAGAAAATCGGTCGAAATTTTGTTTTCGTCCAATAACGCTTTATAGCGATGTTGCACGATCGGAAATTTGCAGCGCAACACGAATATGATGATTGTAAGCCCGTAGTACCCTTAGGTTGAGAAAATCGGTCGAAAATTTGTTTCGGTCCAATAATGCTTTATAGCGATGTTGCACAATCGGAAATTTGCAGCGCAACAAGAATGTGATGATTATAAGCCCTTAGATTGACAATATCGGTCAAATTTTTGTTTCGTTCAATAAGGCTTTGTAGCGATTTTGCGCAATCGGACACTTGCAGCGCAACGCGAATATGATGATTATAAGCCCGTAGTATCTTTAGGTTGAGAAAAATGGGTCAATTCTTTTTTTCGTTCAATAAGGCTTTGTAGCGATTTTGCGCAATCGGACACTTGCAGCGCAACGCGATTATGATGATTATAAGCCCGTAGTACCCTTAGGTTGAGAAAATTGGGTAAATTTTGTTTTCGTTCAATACGGCTTTGTAGCGATGTTGCACAATCGGAAATTTCCCGCGCATCACGACTATGATGATTATAAGCCCGTAGTACCCTTAGGTTGAGAAAATTGGTTAAATTTTTTTCTCGTTCAATAAGGCTTTGCAGCGATGTTGTGCAATCGGACACTTGCAGCGCAACACGAATATAATGATTATAAGCCCGTAGTATCTTTAGGTTGAGAAAAATGGGTAAATTCTTTTGTCGTTCAATAAGGCTTTGTAGCGATGTTGCACAATCGGAAATTTCCCGCGCATCACGACTATGATGATTATAAGCCCGTAGTACCCTTAGGTTGAGAAAATCGGTCAATTTTGTTTCTCGTTCAATAAGGCTTTGCAGCGATGTTGTGCAATCGGACACTTGCAGCGCAACACGAATATAATGATTATAAGCACGTAGTACCATTAGATTGAAAAAATCGGTCGAAACTTTAGCGATGGTGCACAATCGGAAATTTGCAGCGCAACGCGAATATGATGATTATAAGTCCGTAGTACCCTTAGGTTGAGAAAATCGGTCGAAATTTTGTTTTCGTCCAATAACGCTTTATAGCGATGTTGCACGATCGGAAATTTGCAGCGCAACACGAATATGATGATTGTAAGCCCGTAGTACCCTTAGGTTGAGAAAATCGGTCGAAAATTTGTTTCGGTCCAATAACGCTTTATAGCGATGTTGCACAATCGGAAATTTGCAGCGCAACAAGAATGTGATGATTATAAGCCCTTAGATTGACAATATCGGTCAAATTTTTGTTTCGTTCAATAAGGCTTTGTAGCGATTTTGCGCAATCGGACACTTGCAGCGCAACACGAATATGATGATTATAAGCCCGTAGTACCCTTAGGTTGAGAAAATTGGTTAAATTTGTTTTTCGTTCAATAAGGCTTTGTAGCGATGTTGCACAATCGGACACTTGCACCGCAACACGAATATGATAATTATAAGCCCGTAGTACCCTTAGGTTGATAAAATTGGTTAATTTTTTTTTTCGCTCAATAAGGCTTTGTAGCGATGTTGCACAATCGGACACTTGCAGCGCAACGCGATTATGATGATTATAAGCCCGTAGTACCCTTCGGTTGAGAAAATTGGGTAAATTTTGTTTTCGTTCAATACGGCTTTGCAGCGATGTTGCACAATCGGAAATTTCCCGCGCATCACGACTATGATGATTATAAGCCCGTAGTACCCTGAGGTTGAGAAAATTGGTTAAATTTTGTTTTCATTCAATACGGCTTTGGAGCGATGTTGCACAATCGGACAGTTGCAGCGCAACACGAATATGATGATTATAAGCCCGTAGTACCCTTAGGTTGAGAAAATTGGGTAAATTTTGGTTTCGTCCAATAACGCTTTATAGCGATGTTGCACGATCGGAAATTTGCAGCGCAACACGAATATGATGATTGTAAGCCCGTAGTACCCTTAGGTTGAGAAAATCGGTCGAAAATTTGTTTCGGTCCAATAACGCTTTATAGCGATGTTGCACAATCGGAAATTTGCAGCGCAACAAGAATGTGATGATTATAAGCCCTTAGATTGACAATATCGGTCAAATTTGTTTTTCGTTCAATAAGGCTTTGTAGCGATTTTGCGCAATCGGACACTTGCAGCGCAACGCGAATATGATGATTATAAGCCCGTAGTACCCTTAGGTTGAGAAAATTGGTTAAATTTGTTTTTCGTTCAATAAGGCTTTGTAGCGGTGTTGCACAATCGGACACTTGCACCGCAACACGAATATGATAATTATAAGCCCGTAGTACCCTTAGGTTGATAAAATTGGTTAATTTTTTTTTTCGCTCAATAAGGCTTTGTAGCGATGATGCACAATCGGACACTTGCAGCGCAACGCGATTATGATGATTATAAGCCCGTAGTACCCTTAGGTTGAGAAAATTGGGTAAATTTTGTTTTCGTTCAATACGGCTTTGCAGCGATGTTGCACAATCGGAAATTTCCCGCGCATCACGACTATGATGATTATAAGCCCGTAGTACCCTGAGGTTGAGAAAATTGGTTAAATTTTGTTTTCATTCAATACGGCTTTGTAGCGATGTTGCACAATCGGACACTTGCAGCGCAACACGAATATGATGATTATAAGCCCGTAGTACCCTTAGGTTGAGAAAATTGGGTAAATTTTTGTTTCGTTCAATAAGGCTTTGTAGCGATGTTGCACAATCGGAAATTTCCCGCGCATCACGAATATGATGATTATAAGCCCGTAGTACCCTTAGGTTGAGAAAATTGGTTAAATTTTTTTCTCGTTCAATAAGGCTTTGCAGCGATGTTGTGCAATCGGACACTTGCAGCGCAACACGAATATAATGATTATAAGCCCGTAGTATCTTTAGGTTGAGAAAAATGGGTAAATTCTTTTGTCGTTCAATAAGGCTTTGTAGCGATGTTGCACAATCGGAAATTTCCCGCGCATCACGACTATGATGATTATAAGCCCGTAGTACCCTTAGGTTGAGAAAATCGGTCAATTTTGTTTCTCGTTCAATAAGGCTTTGCAGCGATGTTGTGCAATCGGACACTTGCAGCGCAACACGAATATAATGATTATAAGCACGTAGTACCATTAGATTGAAAAAATCGGTCGAAACTTTAGCGATGGTGCACAATCGGAAATTTGCAGCGCAACGCGAATATGATGATTATAAGTCCGTAGTACCCTTAGGTTGAGAAAATCGGTCGAAATTTTGTTTTCGTCCAATAACGCTTTATAGCGATGTTGCACGATCGGAAATTTGCAGCGCAACACGAATATGATGATTGTAAGCCCGTAGTACCCTTAGGTTGAGAAAATCGGTCGAAAATTTGTTTCGGTCCAATAACGCTTTATAGCGATGTTGCACAATCGGAAATTTGCAGCGCAACAAGAATGTGATGATTATAAGCCCTTAGATTGACAATATCGGTCAAATTTTTGTTTCGTTCAATAAGGCTTTGTAGCGATTTTGCGCAATCGGACACTTGCAGCGCAACACGAATATGATGATTATAAGCCCGTAGTACCCTTAGGTTGAGAAAATTGGTTAAATTTGTTTTTCGTTCAATAAGGCTTTGTAGCGATGTTGCACAATCGGAAATTTCCCGCGCATCACGAATATGATGATTATAAGCCCGTAGTACCCTTAGGTTGAGAAAATCGGTCAAATTTTTTTCTCGTTCAATAAGGCTTTGCAGCGATGTTGTGCAATCGGACACTTGCAGCGCAACACGAATATAATGATTATAAGCCCGTAGTACCATTAGATTGAAAAAATCGGTCGAAACTTTTGTTTTCGTCCAATAACACTTTATAGCGATGTTGCACAATCGGAAATTTGCAGCGCAACAAGAATGTGATGATTATAAGCCCTTAGATTGACAATATCGGTCAAATTTTTTTTTCGTTCAATAAGGCTTTGTAGCGATTTTGCGCAATCGGACACTTGCAGCGCAACGCGAATATGATGATTATAAGCCCGTAGTACCCTTAGGTTGAGAAAATTGGTTAAATTTGTTTTTCGTTCAATAAGGCTTTGTAGCGATGTTGCACAATCGGACACTTGCACCGCAACACGAATATGATAATTATAAGCCCGTAGTACCCCTAGGTTGATAAAATTGGTTAATTTTTTTTTTCGCTCAATAAGGCTTTGTAGTGATGTTGCACAATCGGAAATTTCCCGCGCATCACGACTATGATGATTATAAGCCCGTAGTACCCTGAGGTTGAGAAAATTGGTTAAATTTTGTTTTCATTCAATACGGCTTTGCAGCGATGTTGTGCAATCGGACACTTGCAGCGCAACACGAATATAATGATTATAAGCCCGTAGTACCCTTAGGTTGAGAAAATCGGTCGAAATTTTGTTTTCGTCCAATAACACTTTATAGCGATGTTGCACAATCGGAAATTTGCAGCGCAACACGAATATGATGATTATAAGTCCGTAGTACCCTTAGGTTGAGAAAATCGGTCGAAATTTTGTTTCGGTCCAATAACGCTTTATAGCGATGTTGCACAATCGGAAATTTGCAGCGCAACAAGAATGTGATGATTATAAGCCCTTAGATTGACAATATCGGTCAAATTTGTTTTTCGTTCAATAAGGCTTTGTAGCGATTTTGCGCAATCGGACACTTGCAGCGCAACGCGAATATGATGATTATAAGCCCGTAGTACCCTTAGGTTGAGAAAATTGGTTAAATTTGTTTTTCGTTCAATAAGGCTTTGTAGCGATGTTGCACAATCGGACACTTGCACCGCAACACGAATATGATAATTATAAGCCCGTAGTACCCTTAGGTTGATAAAATTGGTTAATTTTTGTTTTCGCTCAATAAGGCTTTGTAGCGATGTTGCACAATCGGACACTTGCAGCGCAACGCGATTATGATGATTATAAGCCCGTAGTACCCTTAGGTTGAGAAAATTGGGTAAATTTTGTTTTCGTTCAATACGGCTTTGTAGCGATGTTGCACAATCGGAAATTTCCCGCGCATCACGACTATGATGATTATAAGCCCGTAGTACCCTTAGGTTGAGAAAATTGGTTAAATTTGTTTTTCGTTCAATAAGGCTTTGTAGCGATGTTGCACAATCGGACACTTGCACCGCAACACGAATATGATAATTATAAGCCCGTAGTACCCTTAGGTTGATAAAATTGGTTAATTTTTGTTTTCGCTCAATAAGGCTTTGTAGCGATGTTGCACAATCGGACACTTGCAGCGCAACGCGATTATGATGATTATAAGCCCGTAGTACCCTTAGGTTGAGAAAATTGGGTAAATTTTGTTTTCGTTCAATACGGCTTTGTAGCGATGTTGCACAATCGGACACTTGCAGCGCAACACGAATATAATGATTATAAGCCCGTAGTACCATTAGATTGAGAAAATCGGTCGAAACTTTTGTTTCGTCCAATAACACTTTATAGCGATGTTGCACAATCGGAAATTTGCAGCGCAACGCGAATATGATGATTATAAGTCCGTAGTACCCTTAGGTTGAGAAAATTGGGTAAATTTTGTTTTCGTTCAATACGGCTTTGCAGCGATGTTGCACAATCGGAAATTTCCCGCGCATCACGACTATGATGATTATAAGCCCGTAGTACCCTTAGGTTGAGAAAATTGGTTAAATTTTGTTTTCATTCAATACGGCTTTGTAGCGATGTTGCACAATCGGACACTTGCAGCGCAACGCGAATATGATGATTATAAGCCCGTAGTACCCTTAGGTTGAGAAAATTGGTTAAATTTGTTTTTCGTGCAATAAGGCTTTGTAGCGATGTTGCACAATCGGACACTTGCACCGCAACACGAATATGATAATTATAAGCCCGTAGTACCCTTAGGTTGATAAAATTGGTTAATTTTGTTTTTCGCTCAATAAGGCTTTGTAGCGATGATGCACAATCGGACACTTGCAGCGCAACGCGATTATGATGATTATAAGCCCGTAGTACCCTTAGGTTGAGAAAATTGGGTAAATTTTGTTTTCGTTAAATACGGCTTTGCAGCGATGTTGCACAATCAGAAATTTCCCGCGCATCACGACTATGATGATTATAAGCCCGTAGTACCCTGAGGTTGAGAAAATTGGTTAAATTTTGTTTTCATTCAATACGGCTTTGTAGCGATGTTGCACAATCGGACACTTGCAGCGCAACACGAATATGATGATTATAAGCCCGTAGTACCCTTAGGTTGAGAAAATTGGGTAAATTTTTGTTTCGTTCAATAAGGCTTTATAGCGATGGTGCACAATCGGAAATTTGCAGCGCAACGCGAATATGATGATTATAAGTCTGTAGTACCCTTAGGTTGAGAAAATCGGTCGAAATTTTGTTTTCGTCCAATAACGCTTTATAGCGATGTTGCACGATCGGAAATTTGCAGCGCAACACGAATATTATGATTGTAAGCCCGTAGTACCCTTAGGTTGAGAAAATCGGTCGAAATTTTGTTTTCGTCCAATAACACTTTATAGCGATGTTGCACAATCGGAAATTTGCAGCGCAACACGAATATGATGATTATAAGTCCGTAGTACCCTTAGGTTGAGAAAATCGGTCGAAATTTTGTTTCGGTCCAATAACGCTTTATAGCGATGTTGCACAATCGGAAATTTGCAGCGCAACAAGAATGTGATGATTATAAGCCCTTAGATTGACAATATCGGTCAAATTTGTTTTTCGTTCAATAAGGCTTTGTAGCGATTTTGCGCAATCGGACACTTGCAGCGCAACGCGAATATGATGATTATAAGCCCGTAGTACCCTTAGGTTGAGAAAATTGGTTAAATTTGTTTTTCGTTCAATAAGGCTTTGTAGCGATGTTGCACAATCGGACACTTGCACCGCAGCACGAATATGATAATTATAAGCCCGTAGTACCCTTAGGTTGATAAAATTGGTTAATTTTTGTTTTCGCTCAATAAGGCTTTGTAGCGATGTTGCACAATCGGACACTTGCAGCGCAACGCGATTATGATGATTATAAGCCCGTAGTACCCTTAGGTTGAGAAAATTGGGTAAATTTTGTTTTCGTTCAATACGGCTTTGTAGCGATGTTGCACAATCGGAAATTTCCCGCGCATCACGACTATGATGATTATAAGCCCGTAGTACCCTTAGGTTGAGAAAATTGGTTAAATTTGTTTTTCGTTCAATAAGGCTTTGTAGCGATGTTGCACAATCGGACACTTGCACCGCAACACGAATATGATAATTATAAGCCCGTAGTACCCTTAGGTTGATAAAATTGGTTAATTTTTGTTTTCGCTCAATAAGGCTTTGTAGCGATGTTGCACAATCGGACACTTGCAGCGCAACGCGATTATGATGATTATAAGCCCGTAGTACCCTTAGGTTGAGAAAATTGGGTAAATTTTGTTTTCGTTCAATACGGCTTTGTAGCGATGTTGCACAATCGGACACTTGCAGCGCAACACGAATATAATGATTATAAGCCCGTAGTACCATTAGATTGAGAAAATCGGTCGAAACTTTTGTTTCGTCCAATAACACTTTATAGCGATGTTGCACAATCGGAAATTTGCAGCGCAACGCGAATATGATGATTATAAGTCCGTAGTACCCTTAGGTTGAGAAAATTGGGTAAATTTTGATTTCGTTCAATACGGCTTTGCAGCGATGTTGCACAATCGGACACTTGCAGCGCAACGCGAATATGATGATTATAAGCCCGTAGTACCCTTAGGTTGAGAAAATTGGTTAAATTTGTTTTTCGTGCAATAAGGCTTTGTAGCGATGTTGCACAATCGGACACTTGCACCGCAACACGAATATGATAATTATAAGCCCGTAGTACCCTTAGGTTGATAAAATTGGTTAATTTTGTTTTTCGCTCAATAAGGCTTTGTAGCGATGATGCACAATCGGACACTTGCAGCGCAACGCGATTATGATGATTATAAGCCCGTAGTACCCTTAGGTTGAGAAAATTGGGTAAATTTTGTTTTCGTTAAATACGGCTTTGCAGCGATGTTGCACAATCGGAAATTTCCCGCGCATCACGACTATGATGATTATAAGCCCGTAGTACCCTGAGGTTGAGAAAATTGGTTAAATTTTGTTTTCATTCAATACGGCTTTGTAGCGATGTTGCACAATCGGACACTTGCAGCGCAACACGAATATGATGATTATAAGCCCGTAGTACCCTTAGGTTGAGAAAATTGGGTAAATTTTTGTTTCGTTCAATAAGGCTTTGTAGCGATGTTGCACAATCGGAAATTTCCCGCGCATCACGAATATGATGATTATAAGCCCGTAGTACCCTTAGGTTGAGAAAATCGGTCAATTTTGTTTCTCGTTCAATAAGGCTTTGCAGCGATGTTGTGCAATCGGACACTTGCACCGCAACACGAATATGATAATTATAAGCCCGTAGTACCCTTAGGTTGATAAAATTGGTTAATTTTTGTTTTCGCTCAATAAGGCTTTGTAGCGATGTTGCACAATCGGACACTTGCAGCGCAACGCGATTATGATGATTATAAGCCCGTAGTACCCTTAGGTTGAGAAAATTGGGTAAATTTTGTTTTCGTTCAATACGGCTTTGTAGCGATGTTGCACAATCGGAAATTTCCCGCGCATCACGACTATGATGATTATAAGCCCGTAGTACCCTTAGGTTGAGAAAATTGGTTAAATTTCGTTTTCATTCAATACGGCTTTGTAGCGATGTTGCACAATCGGACACTTGCAGCGCAACACGAATATAATGATTATAAGCCCGTAGTACCATTAGATTGAGAAAATCGGTCGAAACTTTTGTTTCGTCCAATAACACTTTATAGCGATGTTGCACAATCGGAAATTTGCAGCGCAACGCGAATATGATGATTATAAGTCCGTAGTACCCTTAGGTTGAGAAAATTGGGTAAATTTTGTTTTCGTTCAATACGGCTTTGCAGCGATGTTGCACAATCGGAAATTTCCCGCGCATCACGACTATGATGATTATAAGCCCGTAGTACCCTTAGGTTGAGAAAATTGGTTAAATTTTGTTTTCATTCAATACGGCTTTGTAGCGATGTTGCACAATCGGACACTTGCAGCGCAACACGAATATAATGATTATAAGCCCGTAGTACCATTAGATTGAGAAAATCGGTCGAAACTTTTGTTTCGTCCAATAACACTTTATAGCGATGTTGCACAATCGGAAATTTGCAGCGCAACACGAATATGATGATTATAAGCCCGTAGTACCCTTAGGTTGAGAAAATTGGGTAAATTTTTGTTTCGTTCAATAAGGCTTTGTAGCGATGTTGCACAATCGGAAATTTCCCGCGCATCACGAATATGATGATTATAAGCCCGTAGTACCCTTAGGTTGAGAAAATCGGTCAAATTTTTGTCTCGTTCAATAAGGCTTTGCAGCGATGTTGTGCAATCGGACACTTGCAGCGCAACACGAATATAATGATTATAAGCCCGTAGTATCTTTAGGTTGAGAAAAATGGGTAAATTCTTTTTTCGTTCAATAAGGCTTTGTAGCGATGTTGCACAATCGGAAATTTCCCGCGCATCACGACTATGATGATTATAAGCCCGTAGTACCCTTAGGTTGAGAAAATCGGTCAATTTTGTTTCTCGTTCAATAAGGCTTTGCAGCGATGTTGTGCAATCGGACACTTGCAGCGCAACACGAATATAATGATTATAAGCCCGTAGTACCATTAGATTGAAAAAATCGGTCGAAACTTTTGTTTCGTCCAATAACACTTTATAGCGATGGTGCACAATCGGAAATTTGCAGCGCAACGCGAATATGATGATTATAAGTCCGTAGTACCCTTAGGTTGAGAAAATTGGTTAAATTTGTTTTTCGTTCAATAAGGCTTTGTAGCGATGTTGCACAATCGGACACTTGCACCGCAACACGAATATGATAATTATAAGCCCGTAGTACCCTTAGGTTGATAAAATTGGTTAATTTTTGTTTTCGCTCAATAAGGCTTTGTAGCGATGTTGCACAATCGGACACTTGCAGCGCAACGCGATTATGATGATTATAAGCCCGTAGTACCCTTAGGTTGAGAAAATTGGGTAAATTTTGTTTTCGTTCAATACGGCTTTGTAGCGATGTTGCACAATCGGAAATTTCCCGCGCATCACGACTATGATGATTATAAGCCCGTAGTACCCTTAGGTTGAGAAAATTGGTTAAATTTCGTTTTCATTCAATACGGCTTTGTAGCGATGTTGCACAATCGGACACTTGCAGCGCAACACGAATATAATGATTATAAGCCCCTAGTACCATTAGATTGAGAAAATCGGTCGAAACTTTTGTTTCGTCCAATAACACTTTATAGCGATGTTGCACAATCGGAAATTTGCAGCGCAACGCGAATATGATGATTATAAGTCCGTAGTACCCTTAGGTTGAGAAAATTGGGTAAATTTTGTTTTCGTTCAATACGGCTTTGCAGCGATGTTGCACAATCGGAAATTTCCCGCGCATCACGACTATGATGATTATAAGCCCGTAGTACCCTTAGGTTGAGAAAATTGGTTAAATTTTGTTTTCATTCAATACGGCTTTGTAGCGATGTTGCACAATCGGACACTTGCAGCGCAACACGAATATGATGATTATAAGCCCGCAGTACCCTTAGGTTGAGAAAATCGGTCGAAATTTTGTTTTCGTCCAATAACGCTTTATAGCGATGTTGCACAATCGGACACTTGCAGCGCAACGCGATTATGATGATTATAAGCCCGTAGTATCCTTAGGTTGAGAAAATTGGGTAAATTTTGTTTTCGTTCAATACGGCTTTGTAGCGATGTTGCACAATCGGAAATTTCCCGCGCATCACGACTATGATGATTATAAGCCCATTGTACCCTTAGGTTGAGAAAATTGGTTAAATTTTGTTTTCATTCAATACGGCTTTGTAGCGATGTTGCACAATCGGACACTTGCAGGGCAACGCGAATATGATGATTATAAGCCCGGAGTATCCTTAGGTTGAGAAAATTGGATAAATTCTTTTTTCGTTCAATAAGGCTTTGTAGCGACGTTGCACAATCGGAAATTCCCCGCGCAACGCGAATATGATGATTATAAGCCCGGAGTATCCTTAGGTTGAGAAAATTGGGTAAATTCTTTTTTCGTTCAATAAGGCTTTGTAGCGATGTTGCACAATCGGACACTTGCAGCGCAACGCGAATATGATGATTATAAGCCCGTAATATCCTTAGGTTGAGAAAATTGGGTAAATTCTTTTTTCGTTCAATAAGGCTTTGTAGCGATGTTGCACAATCGGAAATAACGCTTTATAGCGATGTTGCACGATCGGAAATTGGCAGCGCAACACGAATATGATGATTATAAGTCCGTAGTACCCTTAGGTTGAGAAAATCAGTCGAAATTTTGTTTTCGTCCAATAACGCTTTATAGCGATGTTGCACAATCGGAAATTTGCAGCGCAACACGAATATGATGATTGTATGCCCGTAGTACCCTTAGGTTGAGAAAATCGGTCGAAAATTTGTTTCGGTCCAATAACGCTTTATAGCGATGCTGCACGATCGGAAATTGGCCGCGCATCACGACTATGATGATTATAAGCCCGTAGTACCCTTAGGTTGAGAAAATTGGTTAAATTTTGTTTTCATTCAATACGGCTTTGTAGCGATGTTGCACAATCGGACACTTGCAGCGCAACACGAATATGATGATTATAAGCCCGTAGTACCCTTAGGTTGAGAAAATTGGGTAAATTTTTGTTTCGTTCAATAAGGCTTTGTAGCGATGTTGCACAATCGGAAATTTCCCGCGCATCACGAATATGATGATTATAAGCCCGTAGTACCCTTAGGTTGAGAAAATCGGTCAATTTTGTTTCTCGTTCAATAAGGCTTTGCAGCGATGTTGTGCAATCGGACACTTGCACCGCAACACGAATATGATAATTATAAGCCCGTAGTACCCTTAGGTTGATAAAATTGGTTAATTTTTGTTTTCGCTCAATAAGGCTTTGTAGCGATGTTGCACAATCGGACACTTGCAGCGCAACGCGATTATGATGATTATAAGCCCGTAGTACCCTTAGGTTGAGAAAATTGGGTAAATTTTGTTTTCGTTCAATACGGCTTTGTAGCGATGTTGCACAATCGGAAATTTCCCGCGCATCACGACTATGATGATTATAAGCCCGTAGTACCCTTAGGTTGAGAAAATTGGTTAAATTTCGTTTTCATTCAATACGGCTTTGTAGCGATGTTGCACAATCGGACACTTGCAGCGCAACACGAATATAATGATTATAAGCCCGTAGTACCATTAGATTGAGAAAATCGGTCGAAACTTTTGTTTCGTCCAATAACACTTTATAGCGATGTTGCACAATCGGAAATTTGCAGCGCAACGCGAATATGATGATTATAAGTCCGTAGTACCCTTAGGTTGAGAAAATTGGGTAAATTTTGTTTTCGTTCAATACGGCTTTGCAGCGATGTTGCACAATCGGAAATTTCCCGCGCATCACGACTATGATGATTATAAGCCCGTAGTACCCTTAGGTTGAGAAAATTGGTTAAATTTTGTTTTCATTCAATACGGCTTTGTAGCGATGTTGCACAATCGGACACTTGCAGCGCAACACGAATATAATGATTATAAGCCCGTAGTACCATTAGATTGAGAAAATCGGTCGAAACTTTTGTTTCGTCCAATAACACTTTATAGCGATGTTGCACAATCGGAAATTTGCAGCGCAACACGAATATGATGATTATAAGCCCGTAGTACCCTTAGGTTGAGAAAATTGGGTAAATTTTTGTTTCGTTCAATAAGGCTTTGTAGCGATGTTGCACAATCGGAAATTTCCCGCGCATCACGAATATGATGATTATAAGCCCGTAGTACCCTTAGGTTGAGAAAATCGGTCAAATTTTTGTCTCGTTCAATAAGGCTTTGCAGCGATGTTGTGCAATCGGACACTTGCAGCGCAACACGAATATAATGATTATAAGCCCGTAGTATCTTTAGGTTGAGAAAAATGGGTAAATTCTTTTTTCGTTCAATAAGGCTTTGTAGCGATGTTGCACAATCGGAAATTTCCCGCGCATCACGACTATGATGATTATAAGCCCGTAGTACCCTTAGGTTGAGAAAATCGGTCAATTTTGTTTCTCGTTCAATAAGGCTTTGCAGCGATGTTGTGCAATCGGACACTTGCAGCGCAACACGAATATAATGATTATAAGCCCGTAGTACCATTAGATTGAAAAAATCGGTCGAAACTTTTGTTTCGTCCAATAACACTTTATAGCGATGGTGCACAATCGGAAATTTGCAGCGCAACGCGAATATGATGATTATAAGTCCGTAGTACCCTTAGGTTGAGAAAATTGGTTAAATTTGTTTTTCGTTCAATAAGGCTTTGTAGCGATGTTGCACAATCGGACACTTGCACCGCAACACGAATATGATAATTATAAGCCCGTAGTACCCTTAGGTTGATAAAATTGGTTAATTTTTGTTTTCGCTCAATAAGGCTTTGTAGCGATGTTGCACAATCGGACACTTGCAGCGCAACGCGATTATGATGATTATAAGCCCGTAGTACCCTTAGGTTGAGAAAATTGGGTAAATTTTGTTTTCGTTCAATACGGCTTTGTAGCGATGTTGCACAATCGGAAATTTCCCGCGCATCACGACTATGATGATTATAAGCCCGTAGTACCCTTAGGTTGAGAAAATTGGTTAAATTTCGTTTTCATTCAATACGGCTTTGTAGCGATGTTGCACAATCGGACACTTGCAGCGCAACACGAATATAATGATTATAAGCCCCTAGTACCATTAGATTGAGAAAATCGGTCGAAACTTTTGTTTCGTCCAATAACACTTTATAGCGATGTTGCACAATCGGAAATTTGCAGCGCAACGCGAATATGATGATTATAAGTCCGTAGTACCCTTAGGTTGAGAAAATTGGGTAAATTTTGTTTTCGTTCAATACGGCTTTGCAGCGATGTTGCACAATCGGAAATTTCCCGCGCATCACGACTATGATGATTATAAGCCCGTAGTACCCTTAGGTTGAGAAAATTGGTTAAATTTTGTTTTCATTCAATACGGCTTTGTAGCGATGTTGCACAATCGGACACTTGCAGCGCAACACGAATATGATGATTATAAGCCCGCAGTACCCTTAGGTTGAGAAAATCGGTCGAAATTTTGTTTTCGTCCAATAACGCTTTATAGCGATGTTGCACAATCGGACACTTGCAGCGCAACGCGATTATGATGATTATAAGCCCGTAGTATCCTTAGGTTGAGAAAATTGGGTAAATTTTGTTTTCGTTCAATACGGCTTTGTAGCGATGTTGCACAATCGGAAATTTCCCGCGCATCACGACTATGATGATTATAAGCCCATTGTACCCTTAGGTTGAGAAAATTGGTTAAATTTTGTTTTCATTCAATACGGCTTTGTAGCGATGTTGCACAATCGGACACTTGCAGGGCAACGCGAATATGATGATTATAAGCCCGGAGTATCCTTAGGTTGAGAAAATTGGATAAATTCTTTTTTCGTTCAATAAGGCTTTGTAGCGACGTTGCACAATCGGAAATTCCCCGCGCAACGCGAATATGATGATTATAAGCCCGGAGTATCCTTAGGTTGAGAAAATTGGGTAAATTCTTTTTTCGTTCAATAAGGCTTTGTAGCGATGTTGCACAATCGGACACTTGCAGCGCAACGCGAATATGATGATTATAAGCCCGTAATATCCTTAGGTTGAGAAAATTGGGTAAATTCTTTTTTCGTTCAATAAGGCTTTGTAGCGATGTTGCACAATCGGAAATAACGCTTTATAGCGATGTTGCACGATCGGAAATTGGCAGCGCAACACGAATATGATGATTATAAGTCCGTAGTACCCTTAGGTTGAGAAAATCAGTCGAAATTTTGTTTTCGTCCAATAACGCTTTATAGCGATGTTGCACAATCGGAAATTTGCAGCGCAACACGAATATGATGATTGTATGCCCGTAGTACCCTTAGGTTGAGAAAATCGGTCGAAAATTTGTTTCGGTCCAATAACGCTTTATAGCGATGCTGCACGATCGGAAATTGGCAGCGCAACACGAATATGATGATTATAAGCCCGTAGTACCCTTAGGTTGAGAAAATCGGTTGAAATTTTGTTTTCGTCCAACAACGCTTTACAGCGATGTTGCACAATCGGAAATTCGCAGCGCAACACGAATATGATGATTATAAGCCTGTAGTATCCTTAGGTTGAGAAAGTCGGTCGAAATTTTTTTGGGTCCAATAAGGCTTTGCAGCGATTATGCGGAATCGGAAATTTCTCGCGCAACGAGAATATGATAATTATAAGCCCGTAGTACCCTTAGGTTGAGAAAATCGGTCGAAATTTTGTTTTCGTCCAATAACGCTTTATAGCGACGTTGCACGATCGGAAATTTGCAGCGCAACAAGAATATGATCATTATAAGCCCGTAGTACCCTTAGGTTGAGGAAATTGGGTAAATTCTTTTTTCGTTCAATAAGGCTTTGTAGCGATGTTGCACAATCGGAAATTTCCCGCGCAACGCGAATATGATGATTATAAGCCCGGAGTATCCTTAGGTTGAGAAAATTGGGTAAATTCTTTTTTCGTTCAATAAGGCTTTGTAGCGATGTTGCACAATCGGAAATTTGCAGCGCAACACGAATAAGACGATTATAAGCCCGTAGTACCCTTAGGTTGAAAAAATCGGTCGAATTTGTTTTTCGTTCAATAAGGCTTTGTAGCGATGTTGCACAATCGGACGCTTGCAGCGCAACGCGAATATGATGATTATAAGCCCGTAGTATCCTTAGGTTGAGAAAATCGGACGAAATTTTGTTTTCGTCCAATAACGCTTTATAACGATGTTGCATAATCGGAAATTGGCAGCGCAACACGAATATGATGATTATAAGCCTGTAGTATCCTTAGGTTGAGAAAGCCGGTCGAAATTTTTTTGCGTCCAATAAGGCTTTGCAGCGATTATGCGGAATCGGAAATGTTCCGCACAACACGAATATCATGATTATAAGCCCGTAGTACCCTTAGGTTGAGAAAACCGGTCGAAAATTTGTTTCGGTCCAATGACGCTTTATAGCGATGTTGCACGATCGGAAATTGGCAGCGCAACAAGAATATGATTATTATAAGCCCTTAGATTGACAATATCGGTCCAATTTTGTTTTCGTTCAAGAAGGCTTTGAAGCGATTTTGCGCAGTCGGAAATTTTCCGCACAACAGGAATATCATGATTATAAGCCCGTAGTATCCTTAGATTGAGAAAATTGGTTAAATTTTGTTTTCATTCAATACGGCTTTGTAGCAATGTTGGACAATCGGGCACTTGCAGCGCAACACGAATATGATGGATATAAGCCCGTAGTACGCTTAGGTTGAAAAAATTGGTCGAATTTTTTTTTTCGTTCAATAAGGCTTTGTAGCGATGTTGCACAATCGGACACTTGCAGCGCAACACGAATATGATGATTATAAGCCCGTAGTACCCTTAGGTTGATAAAATTGGTTAATTTTTTTTTCGCTCAATAAGGCTTTGTAGCGATGTTGCACAATCGGACACTTGCAGCGCAACGCGAATATGATGATTATAAGCCCGTAGTACCCTTAGGTTGAGAAAATTGGGTAAATTTTGTTTTCGTTCAATAAGGCTTTGTAGCGATGTTGCACAATCAGAAACTTCCCGCGCAACACGAATATCATGATTATAAGCCCGTAGTACCCTTAGGTTGAGAAAATCGGTCGAAATTTTGTTTTCGTCCAATAACCTTTTATAGCGATGTTGCGAAATCGGAAATTTGCAGCGCAACACGAATATGATGATTATAAGCCCGTAGTACCCTTAGGTTGAGAAAATCGGTCGAAATTTTGTTTTCGTCCAATAACGCTTTATAGCGATGTTGCATAATCGGAAATTTGCAGCGCAACACGAATATGATGATTATAAGTCCGTAGTACCCTTAGGTTCAGAAAATCGGTCGAAATTTTGTTTCGGTCCAATAACGCTTTATAGCGATGTTGCACGATCGGAAATTGGCAGCGCAACAAGAATGTGATGATTATAAGCCCTTAGATTGACAATATCGGTCAAATTTTTGTTTCGTTCAATAAGGGTTTGTAGCGATTTTGCGCATTCGGAAATTTTCCGCACAACACGAATATCATGATTATAAGCCCGTAGTATCCTTAGATTGAGAAAATCGGTTGAAATTTTTGTTTCGTCCAATATGGCTTTGTAGCGATGTTGCGCAATCGGAAATTTCCCGCGCAACACGCATATGATGATTATAAACCCGTAGTATCCTTAGGTTGAGAAAATTGGTTAAATTTTGTTTTCGTTCAATAAGGCTTTGTAGCGATGTTGCACAATCGGCAATTTCCCGCGCAACACGAATATGATGATTATAAGCCCGTAGTACCCTTAGGTTGAGAAAATCGGTCGAAATTTTGTTTTCGTCCAATAACCTTTTATAGCGATGTTGCGAAATCGGAAATTTGCAGCGCAACACGAATATGATGATTATAAGCCCGTAGTACCCTTAGGTTGAGAAAATCGGTCGAAATTTTGTTTTCGTCCAATAACGCTTTATAGCGATGTTGCATAATCGGAAATTTGCAGCGCAACACGAATATGATGATTATAAGTCCGTAGTACCCTTAGGTTCAGAAAATCGGTCGAAATTTTGTTTCGGTCCAATAACGCTTTATAGCGATGTTGCACGATCGGAAATTGGCAGCGCAACAAGAATGTGATGATTATAAGCCCTTAGATTGACAATATCGGTCAAATTTTTGTTTCGTTCAATAAGGGTTTGTAGCGATTTTGCGCATTCGGAAATTTTCCGCACAACACGAATATCATGATTATAAGCCCGTAGTATCCTTAGATTGAGAAAATCGGTTGAAATTTTTGTTTCGTCCAATATGGCTTTGTCGCGATGTTGCGCAATCGGAAATTTCCCGCGCAACACGCATATGATGATTATAAGCCCGTAGTATCCTTAGGTTGAGAAAATTGGTTAAATTTTGTTTTCGTTCAATAAGGCTTTGTAGCGATGTTGCACAATCGGAAATTTCCCGCGCAACACGAATATGATGATTATAAGCCCGTAGTACCCTTAGGTTGAGAAAATCGGTCAATTTTTTTTCTCGTTCAATAAGGCTTTGTAGCGATGTTGCACAATCAGACTCTTGCAGCGCAACACGAATATGATGATTATAAGCCCGTAGTACCCTTAGGTTGAGAAAATTGGTTAAATTGTTTTTTCGTTCAATAAGGCTTTGTAGCGATGTTGCACAATCGGAAATTTCCCGCGCATCACGAATATGATCATTATAAGCCCGTAGTACCCTTAGGTTGAGAAAGTTGGTTAAATTTTGTTTTCATTCAATAAGCCTTTGTAGCGATGTTGCACAATCGGACACTTGCAGCGCAACACGAATATGATGATTATAAGCCCGTAGTACCCTTAGGTTGAAAAAATTGGTTAAATTTTGTTTTCATTCAATAAGGCTTTGCAGCGATGTTGTGCAATCGGACACTTGCAGCGCAACACGAATATAATGATTATAAGCCCATAGTATCATAAGATTGAGAAAATCGGTCGAAACTTTTGTTTCGTCCAATAACACTTTATAGCGATGTTGCACAATCGGAAATTTGCAGCGCAACGCGAATATGATGATTATAAGTCCGTAGTACCCTTAGGTTGAGAAAATCGGTCGAAATTTTGTTTTCGTCCAATAACGCTGTATAGCGATGTTGCACGATCGGAAATTTGCAGCGCAACACGAATATTATAATTGTAAGCCCGTAGTACCCTTAGGTTGAGAAAATTGGGTAAATTTTTGTTTCGTTCAATAAGGCTTTGTAGCGATGTTGCACAATCGGACACTTGCAGCGCAAAGCGAATATGATGATTATAAGCCCGTAGTATCCTTAGGTAGAGAAAAATGGGTAAATTCTTTTTTCGTTCAATAAGGTTTTGTAGCGATGTTGCACAATCGGAAATTTCCCGCGCATCACGACTATGATGATTATAAGCCGGTAGTACCCTTAGGTTGAGATAACTGGTAAAATTTTTTTTTCGTTCAATATGGCTTTGTAGCCATGTTGCACAATCGGACACTTGCAGCGCAACACGAATATGAAGATTATAAGCCCGTAGTACCCTTAGGTTGAGAAAATCCCTCGAAAATTTGTTTTCGTCCAATAACGCTTTATAGCGATGTTGCACAATCGGAAATTTGCAGCGCAACACGAATATGATGATTGTAAGCCCGTAGTACCCTTAGGTTGAGAAAATCGGTCGAAAATTTGTTTTCGTCCAATAACGCTTTATAGCGATGTTGCACAATCGGAAATTTGCAGCGCAACACGAATATGATGATTGTAAGCCCGTAGTACCCTTAGGTTGAGAAAATCGGTCGAAAATTTGTTTCGGTCCAATAACGCTTTATAGCGATGCTGCACGATCGGAAATTGGCAGCGCAACACGAATATGATGATTATAAGCCCGTAGTACCCTTAGGTTGAGAAAATCGGTTGAAATTTTGTTTTCGTCCAACAACGCTTTACAGCGATGTTGCACAATCGGAAATTCGCAGCGCAACACGAATATGATGATTATAAGCCTGTAGTATCCTTAGGTTGAGAAAGTCGGTCGAAATTTTTTTGGGTCCAATAAGGCTTTGCAGCGATTATGCGGAATCGGAAATTTCTCGCGCAACGAGAATATGATAATTATAAGCCCGTAGTACCCTTAGGTTGAGAAAATCGGTCGAAATTTTGTTTTCGTCCAATAACGCTTTATAGCGACGTTGCACGATCGGAAATTTGCAGCGCAACAAGAATATGATGATTATAAGCCCGTAGTACCCTTAGGTTGAGGAAATTGGGTAAATTCTTTTTTCGTTCAATAAGGCTTTGTAGCGATGTTGCACAATCGGAAATTTCCCGCGCAACGCGAATATGATGATTATAAGCCCGGAGTATCCTTAGGTTGAGAAAATTGGGTAAATTCTTTTTTCGTTCAATAAGGCTTTGTAGCGATGTTGCACAATCGGAAATTTGCAGCGCAACACGAATAAGACGATTATAAGCCCGTAGTACCCTTAGGTTGAAAAAATCGGTCGAATTTGTTTTTCGTTCAATAAGGCTTTGTAGCGATGTTGCACAATCGGACACTTGCAGCGCAACGCGAATATGATGATTATAAGCCCGTAGTATCATAAGATTGAGAAAATCGGACGAAATTTTGTTTTCGTCCAATAACGCTTTATAACGATGTTGCATAATCGGAAATTGGCAGCGCAACGCGAATATGATGATTATAAGTCCGTAGTACCCTTAGGTTGAGAAAATCGGTCGAAATTTTGTTTTCGTCCAATAACGCTGTATAGCGATGTTGCACGATCGGAAATTTGCAGCGCAACACGAATATTATAATTGTAAGCCCGTAGTACCCTTAGGTTGAGAAAATTGGGTAAATTTTTGTTTCGTTCAATAAGGCTTTGTAGCGATGTTGCACAATCGGACACTTGCAGCGCAAAGCGAATATGATGATTATAAGCCCGTAGTATCCTTAGGTAGAGAAAAATGGGTAAATTCTTTTTTCGTTCAATAAGGTTTTGTAGCGATGTTGCACAATCGGAAATTTCCCGCGCATCACGACTATGATGATTATAAGCCGGTAGTACCCTTAGGTTGAGATAACTGGTAAAATTTTTTTTTCGTTCAATATGGCTTTGTAGCCATGTTGCACAATCGGACACTTGCAGCGCAACACGAATATGAAGATTATAAGCCCGTAGTACCCTTAGGTTGAGAAAATCCCTCGAAAATTTGTTTTCGTCCAATAACGCTTTATAGCGATGTTGCACAATCGGAAATTTGCAGCGCAACACGAATATGATGATTGTAAGCCCGTAGTACCCTTAGGTTGAGAAAATCGGTCGAAAATTTGTTTTCGTCCAATAACGCTTTATAGCGATGTTGCACAATCGGAAATTTGCAGCGCAACACGAATATGATGATTGTAAGCCCGTAGTACCCTTAGGTTGAGAAAATCGGTCGAAAATTTGTTTCGGTCCAATAACGCTTTATAGCGATGCTGCACGATCGGAAATTGGCAGCGCAACACGAATATGATGATTATAAGCCCGTAGTACCCTTAGGTTGAGAAAATCGGTTGAAATTTTGTTTTCGTCCAACAACGCTTTACAGCGATGTTGCACAATCGGAAATTCGCAGCGCAACACGAATATGATGATTATAAGCCTGTAGTATCCTTAGGTTGAGAAAGTCGGTCGAAATTTTTTTGGGTCCAATAAGGCTTTGCAGCGATTATGCGGAATCGGAAATTTCTCGCGCAACGAGAATATGATAATTATAAGCCCGTAGTACCCTTAGGTTGAGAAAATCGGTCGAAATTTTGTTTTCGTCCAATAACGCTTTATAGCGACGTTGCACGATCGGAAATTTGCAGCGCAACAAGAATATGATGATTATAAGCCCGTAGTACCCTTAGGTTGAGGAAATTGGGTAAATTCTTTTTTCGTTCAATAAGGCTTTGTAGCGATGTTGCACAATCGGAAATTTCCCGCGCAACGCGAATATGATGATTATAAGCCCGGAGTATCCTTAGGTTGAGAAAATTGGGTAAATTCTTTTTTCGTTCAATAAGGCTTTGTAGCGATGTTGCACAATCGGAAATTTGCAGCGCAACACGAATAAGACGATTATAAGCCCGTAGTACCCTTAGGTTGAAAAAATCGGTCGAATTTGTTTTTCGTTCAATAAGGCTTTGTAGCGATGTTGCACAATCGGACACTTGCAGCGCAACGCGAATATGATGATTATAAGCCCGTAGTATCATAAGATTGAGAAAATCGGACGAAATTTTGTTTTCGTCCAATAACGCTTTATAACGATGTTGCATAATCGGAAATTGGCAGCGCAACGCGAATATGATGATTATAAGTCCGTAGTACCCTTAGGTTGAGAAAATCGGTCGAAATTTTGTTTTCGTCCAATAACGCTGTATAGCGATGTTGCACGATCGGAAATTTGCAGCGCAACACGAATATTATAATTGTAAGCCCGTAGTACCCTTAGGTTGAGAAAATTGGGTAAATTTTTGTTTCGTTCAATAAGGCTTTGTAGCGATGTTGCACAATCGGACACTTGCAGCGCAAAGCGAATATGATGATTATAAGCCCGTAGTATCCTTAGGTAGAGAAAAATGGGTAAATTCTTTTTTCGTTCAATAAGGTTTTGTAGCGATGTTGCACAATCGGAAATTTCCCGCGCATCACGACTATGATGATTATAAGCCGGTAGTACCCTTAGGTTGAGATAACTGGTAAAATTTTTTTTTCGTTCAATATGGCTTTGTAGCCATGTTGCACAATCGGACACTTGCAGCGCAACACGAATATGAAGATTATAAGCCCGTAGTACCCTTAGGTTGAGAAAATCCCTCGAAAATTTGTTTTCGTCCAATAACGCTTTATAGCGATGTTGCACAATCGGAAATTTGCAGCGCAACACGAATATGATGATTGTAAGCCCGTAGTACCCTTAGGTTGAGAAAATCGGTCGAAAATTTGTTTTCGTCCAATAACGCTTTATAGCGATGTTGCACAATCGGAAATTTGCAGCGCAACACGAATATGATGATTGTAAGCCCGTAGTACCCTTAGGTTGAGAAAATCGGTCGAAAATTTGTTTCGGTCCAATAACGCTTTATAGCGATGCTGCACGATCGGAAATTGGCAGCGCAACACGAATATGATGATTATAAGCCCGTAGTACCCTTAGGTTGAGAAAATCGGTTGAAATTTTGTTTTCGTCCAACAACGCTTTACAGCGATGTTGCACAATCGGAAATTCGCAGCGCAACACGAATATGATGATTATAAGCCTGTAGTATCCTTAGGTTGAGAAAGTCGGTCGAAATTTTTTTGGGTCCAATAAGGCTTTGCAGCGATTATGCGGAATCGGAAATTTCTCGCGCAACGAGAATATGATAATTATAAGCCCGTAGTACCCTTAGGTTGAGAAAATCGGTCGAAATTTTGTTTTCGTCCAATAACGCTTTATAGCGACGTTGCACGATCGGAAATTTGCAGCGCAACAAGAATATGATGATTATAAGCCCGTAGTACCCTTAGGTTGAGGAAATTGGGTAAATTCTTTTTTCGTTCAATAAGGCTTTGTAGCGATGTTGCACAATCGGAAATTTCCCGCGCAACGCGAATATGATGATTATAAGCCCGGAGTATCCTTAGGTTGAGAAAATTGGGTAAATTCTTTTTTCGTTCAATAAGGCTTTGTAGCGATGTTGCACAATCGGAAATTTGCAGCGCAACACGAATAAGACGATTATAAGCCCGTAGTACCCTTAGGTTGAAAAAATCGGTCGAATTTGTTTTTCGTTCAATAAGGCTTTGTAGCGATGTTGCACAATCGGACACTTGCAGCGCAACGCGAATATGATGATTATAAGCCCGTAGTATCCTTAGGTTGAGAAAATCGGACGAAATTTTGTTTTCGTCCAATAACGCTTTATAACGATGTTGCATAATCGGAAATTGGCAGCGCAACACGAATATGATGATTATAAGTCCGTAGTACCCTTAGGTTGAGAAAATCGGTCGAAATTTTGTTTTCGTCCAATAACGCTTTATAGCGATGTTGCACAATCGGAAATTTGCAGCGCAACACGAATATGATGATTATAAGCCCGTAGTACCCTTAGGTTGAGAAAATCGGTTGAAATTTTGTTTTCGTCCAACAACGCTTTACAGCGATGTTGCACAATCGGAAATTCGCAGCGCAACACGAATATGATGATTATAAGCCTGTAGTATCCTTAGGTTGAGAAAGCCGGTCGAAATTTTTTTGCGTCCAATAAGGCTTTGCAGCGATTATGCGGAATCGGAAATGTTCCGCACAACACGAATATCATGATTATAAGCCCGTAGTACCCTTAGGTTGAGAAAACCGGTCGAAAATTTGTTTCGGTCCAATGACGCTTTATAGCGATGTTGCACGATCGGAAATTGGCAGCGCAACAAGAATATGATTATTATAAGCCCTTAGATTGACAATATCGGTCCAATTTTGTTTTCGTTCAAGAAGGCTTTGAAGCGATTTTGCGCAGTCGGAAATTTTCCGCACAACAGGAATATCATGATTATAAGCCCGTAGTATCCTTAGATTGAGAAAATTGGTTAAATTTTGTTTTCATTCAATACGGCTTTGTAGCAATGTTGGACAATCGGGCACTTGCAGCGCAACACGAATATGATGGATATAAGCCCGTAGTACGCTTAGGTTGAAAAAATCGGTCGAATTTTTTTTTTCGTTCAATAAGGCTTTGTAGCGATGTTGCACAATCGGACACTTGCAGCGCAACACGAATATGATGATTATAAGCCCGTAGTACCCTTAGGTTGATAAAATTGGTTAATTTTTTTTTTCGCTCAATAAGGCTTTGTAGCGATGTTGCACAATCGGACACTTGCAGCGCAACGCGAATATGATGATTATAAGCCCGTAGTACCCTTAGGTTGAGAAAATTGGGTAAATTTTGTTTTCGTTCAATAAGGCTTTGTAGCGATGTTGCACAATCAGAAACTTCCCGCGCAACACGAATATCATGATTATAAGCCCGTAGTACCCTTAGGTTGAGAAAATCGGTCGAAATTTTGTTTTCGTCCAATAACCTTTTATAGCGATGTTGCGAAATCGGAAATTTGCAGCGCAACACGAATATGATGATTATAAGCCCGTAGTACCCTTAGGTTGAGAAAATCGGTCGAAATTTTGTTTTCGTCCAATAACGCTTTATAGCGATGTTGCATAATCGGAAATTTGCAGCGCAACACGAATATGATGATTATAAGTCCGTAGTACCCTTAGGTTCAGAAAATCGGTCGAAATTTTGTTTCGGTCCAATAACGCTTTATAGCGATGTTGCACGATCGGAAATTGGCAGCGCAACAAGAATGTGATGATTATAAGCCCTTAGATTGACAATATCGGTCAAATTTTTGTTTCGTTCAATAAGGGTTTGTAGCGATTTTGCGCATTCGGAAATTTTCCGCACAACACGAATATCATGATTATAAGCCCGTAGTATCCTTAGATTGAGAAAATCGGTTGAAATTTTTGTTTCGTCCAATATGGCTTTGTAGCGATGTTGCGCAATCGGAAATTTCCCGCGCAACACGCATATGATGATTATAAACCCGTAGTATCCTTAGGTTGAGAAAATTGGTTAAATTTTGTTTTCGTTCAATAAGGCTTTGTAGCGATGTTGCACAATCGGCAATTTCCCGCGCAACACGAATATGATGATTATAAGCCCGTAGTACCCTTAGGTTGAGAAAATCGGTCGAAATTTTGTTTTCGTCCAATAACCTTTTATAGCGATGTTGCGAAATCGGAAATTTGCAGCGCAACACGAATATGATGATTATAAGCCCGTAGTACCCTTAGGTTGAGAAAATCGGTCGAAATTTTGTTTTCGTCCAATAACGCTTTATAGCGATGTTGCATAATCGGAAATTTGCAGCGCAACACGAATATGATGATTATAAGTCCGTAGTACCCTTAGGTTCAGAAAATCGGTCGAAATTTTGTTTCGGTCCAATAACGCTTTATAGCGATGTTGCACGATCGGAAATTGGCAGCGCAACAAGAATGTGATGATTATAAGCCCTTAGATTGACAATATCGGTCAAATTTTTGTTTCGTTCAATAAGGGTTTGTAGCGATTTTGCGCATTCGGAAATTTTCCGCACAACACGAATATGATGATTATAAGCCCGTAGTACCCTTAGATTGAGAAAATCGGTTGAAATTTTTGTTTCGTCCAATATGGCTTTGTCGCGATGTTGCGCAATCGGAAATTTCCCGCGCAACACGCATATGATGATTATAAGCCCGTAGTATCCTTAGGTTGAGAAAATTGGTTAAATTTTGTTTTCGTTCAATAAGGCTTTGTAGCGATGTTGCACAATCGGAAATTTCCCGCGCAACACGAATATGATGATTATAAGCCCGTAGTACCCTTAGGTTGAGAAAATCGGTCAATTTTTTTTCTCGTTCAATAAGGCTTTGTAGCGATGTTGCACAATCAGACTCTTGCAGCGCAACACGAATATGATGATTATAAGCCCGTAGTACCCTTAGGTTGAGAAAATTGGTTAAATTTTGTTTTCGTTCAATAAGGCTTTGTAGCGATGTTGCACAATCGGACACTTGCAGCGCAACACGAATATGATGATTATAAGCCCGTAGTACCCTTAGGTTGAGAAAATTGGGTAAATTTTTTTTTCGTTCAATAAGGCTTTGTAGCGATGTTGCACAATCGGAAATTTCCCGCGCATCACGAATATGATCATTATAAGCCCGTAGTACCCTTAGGTTGAGAAAGTTGGTTAAATTTTGTTTTCATTCAATAAGCCTTTGTAGCGATGTTGCACAATCGGACACTTGCAGCGCAACACGAATATGATGATTATAAGCCCGTAGTACCCTTAGGTTGAAAAAATTGGTTAAATTTTGTTTTCATTCAATAAGGCTTTGCAGCGATGTTGTGCAATCGGACACTTGCAGCGCAACACGAATATAATGATTATAAGCCCATAGTATCATAAGATTGAGAAAATCGGTCGAAACTTTTGTTTCGTCCAATAACACTTTATAGCGATGTTGCACAATCGGAAATTTGCAGCGCAACGCGAATATGATGATTATAAGTCCGTAGTACCCTTAGGTTGAGAAAATCGGTCGAAATTTTGTTTTCGTCCAATAACGCTGTATAGCGATGTTGCACGATCGGAAATTTGCAGCGCAACACGAATATTATAATTGTAAGCCCGTAGTACCCTTAGGTTGAGAAAATTGGGTAAATTTTTTTTTCGTTCAATAAGGCTTTGTAGCGATGTTGCACAATCGGACACTTGCAGCGCAAAGCGAATATGATGATTATAAGCCCGTAGTATCCTTAGGTAGAGAAAAATGGGTAAATTCTTTTTTCGTTCAATAAGGTTTTGTAGCGATGTTGCACAATCGGACACTTGCAGCGCAACGCGATTATGATGATTATAAGCCCGTAGTACCCTTAGGTTGAGAAAATTGGGTAAATTTTGTTTTCGTTCAATACGGCTTTGTAGCGATGTTGCACAATCGGAAATTTCCCGCGCATCACGACTATGATGATTATAAGCCCGTAGTACCCTTAGGTTGAGAAAATTGGTTAAATTTGTTTTTCGTTCAATAAGGCTTTGTAGCGATGTTGCACAATCGGACACTTGCACCGCAACACGAATATGATAATTATAAGCCCGTAGTACCCTTAGGTTGATAAAATTGGTTAATTTTTGTTTTCGCTCAATAAGGCTTTGTAGCGATGTTGCACAATCGGACACTTGCAGCGCAACGCGATTATGATGATTATAAGCCCGTAGTACCCTTAGGTTGAGAAAATTGGGTAAATTTTGTTTTCGTTCAATACGGCTTTGTAGCGATGTTGCACAATCGGACACTTGCAGCGCAACACGAATATAATGATTATAAGCCCGTAGTACCATTAGATTGAGAAAATCGGTCGAAACTTTTGTTTCGTCCAATAACACTTTATAGCGATGTTGCACAATCGGAAATTTGCAGCGCAACGCGAATATGATGATTATAAGTCCGTAGTACCCTTAGGTTGAGAAAATTGGGTAAATTTTGATTTCGTTCAATACGGCTTTGCAGCGATGTTGCACAATCGGACACTTGCAGCGCAACGCGAATATGATGATTATAAGCCCGTAGTACCTTTAGGTTGAGAAAATTGGTTAAATTTGTTTTTCGTGCAATAAGGCTTTGTAGCGATGTTGCACAATCGGACACTTGCACCGCAACACGAATATGATAATTATAAGCCCGTAGTACCCTTAGGTTGATAAAATTGGTTAATTTTGTTTTTCGCTCAATAAGGCTTTGTAGCGATGATGCACAATCGGACACTTGCAGCGCAACGCGATTATGATGATTATAAGCCCGTAGTACCCTTAGGTTGAGAAAATTGGGTAAATTTTGTTTTCGTTAAATACGGCTTTGCAGCGATGTTGCACAATCGGAAATTTCCCGCGCATCACGACTATGATGATTTTAAGCCCGTAGTACCCTGAGGTTGAGAAAATTGGTTAAATTTTGTTTTCATTCAATACGGCTTTGTAGCGATGTTGCACAATCGGACACTTGCAGCGCAACACGAATATGATGATTATAAGCCCGTAGTACCCTTAGGTTGAGAAAATTGGGTAAATTTTTGTTTCGTTCAATAAGGCTTTGTAGCGATGTTGCACAATCGGAAATTTCCCGCGCATCACGAATATGATGATTATAAGCCCGTAGTACCCTTAGGTTGAGAAAATCGGTCAATTTTGTTTCTCGTTCAATAAGGCTTTGCAGCGATGTTGTGCAATCGGACACTTGCACCGCAACACGAATATGATAATTATAAGCCCGTAGTACCCTTAGGTTGATAAAATTGGTTAATTTTTGTTTTCGCTCAATAAGGCTTTGTAGCGATGTTGCACAATCGGACACTTGCAGCGCAACGCGATTATGATGATTATAAGCCCGTAGTACCCTTAGGTTGAGAAAATTGGGTAAATTTTGTTTTCGTTCAATACGGCTTTGTAGCGATGTTGCACAATCGGAAATTTCCCGCGCATCACGACTATGATGATTATAAGCCCGTAGTACCCTTAGGTTGAGAAAATTGGTTAAATTTCGTTTTCATTCAATACGGCTTTGTAGCGATGTTGCACAATCGGACACTTGCAGCGCAACACGAATATAATGATTATAAGCCCGTAGTACCATTAGATTGAGAAAATCGGTCGAAACTTTTGTTTCGTCCAATAACACTTTATAGCGATGTTGCACAATCGGAAATTTGCAGCGCAACACGAATATGATGATTATAAGCCCGTAGTACCCTTAGGTTGAGAAAATTGGGTAAATTTTTGTTTCGTTCAATAAGGCTTTGTAGCGATGTTGCACAATCGGAAATTTCCCGCGCATCACGAATATGATGATTATAAGCCCGTAGTACCCTTAGGTTGAGAAAATCGGTCAAATTTTTGTCTCGTTCAATAAGGCTTTGCAGCGATGTTGTGCAATCGGACACTTGCAGCGCAACACGAATATAATGATTATAAGCCCGTAGTATCTTTAGGTTGAGAAAAATGGGTAAATTCTTTTTTCGTTCAATAAGGCTTTGTAGCGATGTTGCACAATCGGAAATTTCCCGCGCATCACGACTATGATGATTATAAGCCCGTAGTACCCTTAGGTTGAGAAAATCGGTCAATTTTGTTTCTCGTTCAATAAGGCTTTGCAGCGATGTTGTGCAATCGGACACTTGCAGCGCAACACGAATATAATGATTATAAGCCCGTAGTACCATTAGATTGAAAAAATCGGTCGAAACTTTTGTTTCGTCCAATAACACTTTATAGCGATGGTGCACAATCGGAAATTTGCAGCGCAACGCGAATATGATGATTATAAGTCCGTAGTACCCTTAGGTTGAGAAAATTGGTTAAATTTGTTTTTCGTTCAATAAGGCTTTGTAGCGATGTTGCACAATCGGACACTTGCACCGCAACACGAATATGATAATTATAAGCCCGTAGTACCCTTAGGTTGATAAAATTGGTTAATTTTTGTTTTCGCTCAATAAGGCTTTGTAGCGATGTTGCACAATCGGACACTTGCAGCGCAACGCGATTATGATGATTATAAGCCCGTAGTACCCTTAGGTTGAGAAAATTGGGTAAATTTTGTTTTCGTTCAATACGGCTTTGTAGCGATGTTGCACAATCGGAAATTTCCCGCGCATCACGACTATGATGATTATAAGCCCGTAGTACCCTTAGGTTGAGAAAATTGGTTAAATTTCGTTTTCATTCAATACGGCTTTGTAGCGATGTTGCACAATCGGACACTTGCAGCGCAACACGAATATAATGATTATAAGCCCCTAGTACCATTAGATTGAGAAAATCGGTCGAAACTTTTGTTTCGTCCAATAACACTTTATAGCGATGTTGCACAATCGGAAATTTGCAGCGCAACGCGAATATGATGATTATAAGCCCGTAGTACCCTTAGGTTGAGAAAATTGGGTAAATTTTGTTTTCGTTCAATACGGCTTTGTAGCGATGTTGCACAATCGGAAATTTCCCGCGCATCACGACTATGATGATTATAAGCCCGTAGTACCCTTAGGTTGAGAAAATTGGTTAAATTTCGTTTTCATTCAATACGGCTTTGTAGCGATGTTGCACAATCGGACACTTGCAGCGCAACACGAATATAATGATTATAAGCCCCTAGTACCATTAGATTGAGAAAATCGGTCGAAACTTTTGTTTCGTCCAATAACACTTTATAGCGATGTTGCACAATCGGAAATTTGCAGCGCAACGCGAATATGATGATTATAAGTCCGTAGTACCCTTAGGTTGAGAAAATTGGGTAAATTTTGTTTTCGTTCAATACGGCTTTGCAGCGATGTTGCACAATCGGAAATTTCCCGCGCATCACGACTATGATGATTATAAGCCCGTAGTACCCTTAGGTTGAGAAAATTGGTTAAATTTTGTTTTCATTCAATACGGCTTTGTAGCGATGTTGCACAATCGGACACTTGCAGCGCAACACGAATATGATGATTATAAGCCCGCAGTACCCTTAGGTTGAGAAAATCGGTCGAAATTTTGTTTTCGTCCAATAACGCTTTATAGCGATGTTGCACAATCGGACACTTGCAGCGCAACGCGATTATGATGATTATAAGCCCGTAGTATCCTTAGGTTGAGAAAATTGGGTAAATTTTGTTTTCGTTCAATACGGCTTTGTAGCGATGTTGCACAATCGGAAATTTCCCGCGCATCACGACTATGATGATTATAAGCCCGTAGTACCCTTAGGTTGAGAAAATTGGTTAAATTTTGTTTTCATTCAATACGGCTTTGTAGCGATGTTGCACAATCGGACACTTGCAGGGCAACGCGAATATGATGATTATAAGCCCGGAGTATCCTTAGGTTGAGAAAATTGGATAAATTCTTTTTTCGTTCAATAAGGCTTTGTAGCGACGTTGCACAATCGGAAATTCCCCGCGCAACGCGAATATGATGATTATAAGCCCGGAGTATCCTTAGGTTGAGAAAATTGGGTAAATTCTTTTTTCGTTCAATAAGGCTTTGTAGCGATGTTGCACAATCGGACACTTGCAGCGCAACGCGAATATGATGATTATAAGCCCGTAATATCCTTAGGTTGAGAAAATTGGGTAAATTCTTTTTTCGTTCAATAAGGCTTTGTAGCGATGTTGCACAATCGGAAATAACGCTTTATAGCGATGTTGCACGATCGGAAATTGGCAGCGCAACACGAATATGATGATTATAAGTCCGTAGTACCCTTAGGTTGAGAAAATCAGTCGAAATTTTGTTTTCGTCCAATAACGCTTTATAGCGATGTTGCACAATCGGAAATTTGCAGCGCAACACGAATATGATGATTGTATGCCCGTAGTACCCTTAGGTTGAGAAAATCGGTCGAAAATTTGTTTCGGTCCAATAACGCTTTATAGCGATGCTGCACGATCGGAAATTGGCAGCGCAACACGAATATGATGATTATAAGCCCGTAGTACCCTTAGGTTGAGAAAATCGGTTGAAATTTTGTTTTCGTCCAACAACGCTTTACAGCGATGTTGCACAATCGGAAATTCGCAGCGCAACACGAATATGATGATTATAAGCCTGTAGTATCCTTAGGTTGAGAAAGTCGGTCGAAATTTTTTTGGGTCCAATAAGGCTTTGCAGCGATTATGCGGAATCGGAAATTTCTCGCGCAACGAGAATATGATAATTATAAGCCCGTAGTACCCTTAGGTTGAGAAAATCGGTCGAAATTTTGTTTTCGTCCAATAACGCTTTATAGCGACGTTGCACGATCGGAAATTTGCAGCGCAACAAGAATATGATGATTATAAGCCCGTAGTACCCTTCGGTTGAGGAAATTGGGTAAATTCTTTTTTCGTTCAATAAGGCTTTGTAGCGATGTTGCACAATCGGAAATTTCCCGCGCAACGCGAATATGATGATTATAAGCCCGGAGTATCCTTAGGTTGAGAAAATTGGGTAAATTCTTTTTTCGTTCAATAAGGCTTTGTAGCGATGTTGCACAATCGGAAATTTGCAGCGCAACACGAATAAGACGATTATAAGCCCGTAGTACCCTTAGGTTGAAAAAATCGGTCGAATTTGTTTTTCGTTCAATAAGGCTTTGTAGCGATGTTGCACAATCGGACACTTGCAGCGCAACGCGAATATGATGATTATAAGCCCGTAGTATCCTTAGGTTGAGAAAATCGGACGAAATTTTGTTTTCGTCCAATAACGCTTTATAACGATGTTGCATAATCGGAAATTGGCAGCGCAACACGAATATGATGATTATAAGCCTGTAGTATCCTTAGGTTGAGAAAGCCGGTCGAAATTTTGTTTCGGTCCAATGACGCTTTATAGCGATGTTGCACGATCGGAAATTGGCAGCGCAACAAGAATATGATTATTATAAGCCCTTAGATTGACAATATCGGTCCAATTTTGTTTTCGTTCAAGAAGGCTTTGAAGCGATTTTGCGCAGTCGGAAATTTTCCGCACAACAGGAATATCATGATTATAAGCCCGTAGTATCCTTAGATTGAGAAAATTGGTTAAATTTTGTTTTCATTCAATACGGCTTTGTAGCAATGTTGGACAATCGGGCACTTGCAGCGCAACACGAATATGATGGATATAAGCCCGTAGTACGCTTAGGTTGAAAAAATCGGTCGAATTTTTTTTTTCGTTCAATAAGGCTTTGTAGCGATGTTGCACAATCGGACACTTGCAGCGCAACACGAATATGATGATTATAAGCCCGTAGTACCCTTAGGTTGATAAAATTGGTTAATTTTTTTTTCGCTCAATAAGGCTTTGTAGCGATGTTGCACAATCGGACACTTGCAGCGCAACGCGAATATGATGATTATAAGCCCGTAGTACCCTTAGGTTGAGAAAATTGGGTAAATTTTGTTTTCGTTCAATAAGGCTTTGTAGCGATGTTGCACAATCAGAAACTTCCCGCGCAACACGAATATCATGATTATAAGCCCGTAGTACCCTTAGGTTGAGAAAATCGGTCGAAATTTTGTTTTCGTCCAATAACCTTTTATAGCGATGTTGCGAAATCGGAAATTTGCAGCGCAACACGAATATGATGATTATAAGCCCGTAGTACCCTTAGGTTGAGAAAATCGGTCGAAATTTTGTTTTCGCCCAATAACGCTTTATAGCGATGTTGCATAATCGGAAATTTGCAGCGCAACACGAATATGATGATTATAAGTCCGTAGTACCCTTAGGTTGAGAAAATCAGTCGAAATTTTGTTTTCGTCCAATAACGCTTTATAGCGATGTTGCACAATCGGAAATTTGCAGCGCAACACGAATATGATGATTGTATGCCCGTAGTACCCTTAGGTTGAGAAAATCGGTCGAAAATTTGTTTCGGTCCAATAACGCTTTATAGCGATGCTGCACGATCGGAAATTGGCAGCGCAACACGAATATGATGATTATAAGCCCGTAGTACCCTTAGGTTGAGAAAATCGGTTGAAATTTTGTTTTCGTCCAACAACGCTTTACAGCGATGTTGCACAATCGGAAATTCGCAGCGCAACACGAATATGATGATTATAAGCCTGTAGTATCCTTAGGTTGAGAAAGTCGGTCGAAATTTTTTTGGGTCCAATAAGGCTTTGCAGCGATTATGCGGAATCGGAAATTTCTCGCGCAACGAGAATATGATAATTATAAGCCCGTAGTACCCTTAGGTTGAGAAAATCGGTCGAAATTTTGTTTTCGTCCAATAACGCTTTATAGCGACGTTGCACGATCGGAAATTTGCAGCGCAACAAGAATATGATGATTATAAGCCCGTAGTACCCTTCGGTTGAGGAAATTGGGTAAATTCTTTTTTCGTTCAATAAGGCTTTGTAGCGATGTTGCACAATCGGAAATTTCCCGCGCAACGCGAATATGATGATTATAAGCCCGGAGTATCCTTAGGTTGAGAAAATTGGGTAAATTCTTTTTTCGTTCAATAAGGCTTTGTAGCGATGTTGCACAATCGGAAATTTGCAGCGCAACACGAATAAGACGATTATAAGCCCGTAGTACCCTTAGGTTGAAAAAATCGGTCGAATTTGTTTTTCGTTCAATAAGGCTTTGTAGCGATGTTGCACAATCGGACACTTGCAGCGCAACGCGAATATGATGATTATAAGCCCGTAGTATCCTTAGGTTGAGAAAATCGGACGAAATTTTGTTTTCGTCCAATAACGCTTTATAACGATGTTGCATAATCGGAAATTGGCAGCGCAACACGAATATGATGATTATAAGCCTGTAGTATCCTTAGGTTGAGAAAGCCGGTCGAAATTTTTTTGCGTCCAATAAGGCTTTGCAGCGATTATGCGGAATCGGAAATGTTCCGCACAACACGAATATCATGATTATAAGCCCGTAGTACCCTTAGGTTGAGAAAACCGGTCGAAAATTTGTTTCGGTCCAATGACGCTTTATAGCGATGTTGCACGATCGGAAATTGGCAGCGCAACAAGAATATGATTATTATAAGCCCTTAGATTGACAATATCGGTCCAATTTTGTTTTCGTTCAAGAAGGCTTTGAAGCGATTTTGCGCAGTCGGAAATTTTCCGCACAACAGGAATATCATGATTATAAGCCCGTAGTATCCTTAGATTGAGAAAATTGGTTAAATTTTGTTTTCATTCAATACGGCTTTGTAGCAATGTTGGACAATCGGGCACTTGCAGCGCAACACGAATATGATGGATATAAGCCCGTAGTACGCTTAGGTTGAAAAAATCGGTCGAATTTTTTTTTTCGTTCAATAAGGCTTTGTAGCGATGTTGCACAATCGGACACTTGCAGCGCAACACGAATATGATGATTATAAGCCCGTAGTACCCTTAGGTTGATAAAATTGGTTAATTTTTTTTTCGCTCAATAAGGCTTTGTAGCGATGTTGCACAATCGGACACTTGCAGCGCAACGCGAATATGATGATTATAAGCCCGTAGTACCCTTAGGTTGAGAAAATTGGGTAAATTTTGTTTTCGTTCAATAAGGCTTTGTAGCGATGTTGCACAATCAGAAACTTCCCGCGCAACACGAATATCATGATTATAAGCCCGTAGTACCCTTAGGTTGAGAAAATCGGTCGAAATTTTGTTTTCGTCCAATAACCTTTTATAGCGATGTTGCGAAATCGGAAATTTGCAGCGCAACACGAATATGATGATTATAAGCCCGTAGTACCCTTAGGTTGAGAAAATCGGTCGAAATTTTGTTTTCGCCCAATAACGCTTTATAGCGATGTTGCATAATCGGAAATTTGCAGCGCAACACGAATATGATGATTATAAGTCCGTAGTACCCTTAGGTTCAGAAAATCGGTCGAAATTTTGTTTCGGTCCAATAACGCTTTATAGCGATGTTGCACGATCGGAAATTGGCAGCGCAACAAGAATGTGATGATTATAAGCCCTTAGATTGACAATATCGGTCAAATTTTTGTTTCGTTCAATAAGGGTTTGTAGCGATTTTGCGCATTCGGAAATTTTCCGCACAACACGAATATCATGATTATAAGCCCGTAGTATCCTTAGATTGAGAAAATCGGTTGAAATTTTTGTTTCGTCCAATATGGCTTTGTAGCGATGTTGCGCAATCGGAAATTTCCCGCGCAACACGCATATGATGATTATAAGCCCGTAGTATCCTTAGGTTGAGAAAATTGGTTAAATTTTGTTTTCGTTCAATAAGGCTTTGTAGCGATGTTGCACAATCGGAAATTTGCAGCGCAACACGAATATGATGATTATAAGCCCGTAGTACCCTTAGGTTGAGAAAATCGGTCGAAATTTTGTTTTCGTCCAATAACGCTTTATAGCGATGTTGCATAATCGGAAATTTGCAGCGCAACACGAATATGATGATTATAAGTCCGTAGTACCCTTAGGTTCAGAAAATCGGTCGAAATTTTGTTTCGGTCCAATAACGCTTTATAGCGATGTTGCACGATCGGAAATTGGCAGCGCAACAAGAATGTGATGATTATAAGCCCTTAGATTGACAATATCGGTCAAATTTTTGTTTCGTTCAATAAGGGTTTGTAGCGATTTTGCGCATTCGGAAATTTTCCGCACAACACGAATATCATGATTATAAGCCCGTAGTATCCTTAGATTGAGAAAATCGGTTGAAATTTTTGTTTCGTCCAATATGGCTTTGTCGCGATGTTGCGCAATCGGAAATTTCCCGCGCAACACGCATATGATGATTATAAGCCCGTAGTATCCTTAGGTTGAGAAAATTGGTTAAATTTTGTTTTCGTTCAATAAGGCTTTGTAGCGATGTTGCACAATCGGAAATTTCTCGCGCAACACGAATATGATGATTATAAGCCCGTAGTACCCTTAGGTTGAGAAAATCGGTCAATTTTTTTTCTCGTTCAATAAGGCTTTGTAGCGATGTTGCACAATCAGACTCTTGCAGCGCAACACGAATATGATGATTATAAGCCCGTAGTACCCTTAGGTTGAGAAAATTGGTTAAATTGTTTTTTCGTTCAATAAGGCTTTGTAGCGATGTTGCACAATCGGAAATTTCCCGCGCATCACGAATATGATCATTATAAGCCCGTAGTACCCTTAGGTTGAGAAAGTTGGTTAAATTTTGTTTTCATTCAATAAGCCTTTGTAGCGATGTTGCACAATCGGACACTTGCAGCGCAACACGAATATGATGATTATAAGCCCGTAGTACCCTTAGGTTGAAAAAATTGGTTAAATTTTGTTTTCATTCAATAAGGCTTTGCAGCGATGTTGTGCAATCGGACACTTGCAGCGCAACACGAATATAATGATTATAAGCCCATAGTATCATAAGATTGAGAAAATCGGTCGAAACTTTTGTTTCGTCCAATAACACTTTATAGCGATGTTGCACAATCGGAAATTTGCAGCGCAACGCGAATATGATGATTATAAGTCCGTAGTACCCTTAGGTTGAGAAAATCGGTCGAAATTTTGTTTTCGTCCAATAACGCTGTATAGCGATGTTGCACGATCGGAAATTTGCAGCGCAACACGAATATTATAATTGTAAGCCCGTAGTACCCTTAGGTTGAGAAAATTGGGTAAATTTTTGTTTCGTTTAATAAGGCTTTGTAGCGATGTTGCACAATCGGACACTTGCAGCGCAAAGCGAATATGATGATTATAAGCCCGTAGTATCCTTAGGTAGAGAAAAATGGGTAAATTCTTTTTTCGTTCAATAAGGTTTTGTAGCGATGTTGCACAATCGGAAATTTCCCGCGCATCACGACTATGATGATTATAAGCCGGTAGTACCCTTAGGTTGAGATAACTGGTAAAATTTTTTTTTCGTTCAATATGGCTTTGTAGCCATGTTGCACAATCGGACACTTGCAGCGCAACACGAATATGAAGATTATAAGCCCGTAGTACCCTTAGGTTGAGAAAATCCCTCGAAAATTTGTTTTCGTCCAATAACGCTTTATAGCGATGTTGCACAATCGGAAATTTGCAGCGCAACACGAATATGATGATTGTAAGCCCGTAGTACCCTTAGGTTGAGAAAATCGGTCGAAAATTTGTTTTGTCCAATAACGCTTTATAGCGATGTTGCACAATCGGAAATTTGCAGCGCAACACGAATATGATGATTGTAAGCCCGTAGTACCCTTAGGTTGAGAAAATCGGTCGAAAATTTGTTTCGGTCCAATAACGCTTTATAGCGATGCTGCACGATCGGAAATTGGCAGCGCAACACGAATATGATGATTATAAGCCCGTAGTACCCTTAGGTTGAGAAAATCGGTTGAAATTTTGTTTTCGTCCAACAACGCTTTACAGCGATGTTGCACAATCGGAAATTCGCAGCGCAACACGAATATGATGATTATAAGCCTGTAGTATCCTTAGGTTGAGAAAGTCGGTCGAAATTTTTTTGGGTCCAATAAGGCTTTGCAGCGATTATGCGGAATCGGAAATTTCTCGCGCAACGAGAATATGATAATTATAAGCCCGTAGTACCCTTAGGTTGAGAAAATCGGTCGAAATTTTGTTTTCGTCCAATAACGCTTTATAGCGACGTTGCACGATCGGAAATTTGCAGCGCAACAAGAATATGATGATTATAAGCCCGTAGTACCCTTAGGTTGAGGAAATTGGGTAAATTCTTTTTTCGTTCAATAAGGCTTTGTAGCGATGTTGCACAATCGGAAATTTCCCGCGCAACGCGAATATGATGATTATAAGCCCGGAGTATCCTTAGGTTGAGAAAATTGGGTAAATTCTTTTTTCGTTCAATAAGGCTTTGTAGCGATGTTGCACAATCGGAAATTTGCAGCGCAACACGAATAAGACGATTATAAGCCCGTAGTACCCTTAGGTTGAAAAAATCGGTCGAATTTGTTTTTCGTTCAATAAGGCTTTGTAGCGATGTTGCACAATCGGACACTTGCAGCGCAACGCGAATATGATGATTATAAGCCCGTAGTATCCTTAGGTTGAGAAAATCGGACGAAATTTTGTTTTCGTCCAATAACGCTTTATAACGATGTTGCATAATCGGAAATTGGCAGCGCAACACGAATATGATGATTATAAGTCCGTAGTACCCTTAGGTTGAGAAAATCGGTCGAAATTTTGTTTTCGTCCAATAACGCTTTATAGCGATGTTGCACAATCGGAAATTTGCAGCGCAACACGAATATGATGATTATAAGCCCGTAGTACCCTTAGGTTGAGAAAATCGGTTGAAATTTTGTTTTCGTCCAACAACGCTTTACAGCGATGTTGCACAATCGGAAATTCGCAGCGCAACACGAATATGATGATTATAAGCCTGTAGTATCCTTAGGTTGAGAAAGTCGGTCGAAATTTTTTTGCGTCCAATAAGGCTTTGCAGCGATTATGCGGAATCGGAAATTTCTCGCGCAACGAGAATATGATAATTATAAGCCCGTAGTACCCTTAGGTTGAGAAAATCAGTCGAAATTTTGTTTTCGTCCAATAACGCTTTATAGCGACGTTGCACGATCGGAAATTTGCAGCGCAACAAGAATATGATGATTATAAGCCCGTAGTACCCTTAGGTTGAGGAAATTGGGTAAATTCTTTTTTCGTTCAATAAGGCTTTGTAGCGATGTTGCACAATCGGAAATTTCCCGCGCAACGCGAATATGATGATTATAAGCCCGGAGTATCCTTAGGTTGTGAAAATTGGGTAAATTCTTTTTTCGTTCAATAAGGCTTTGTAGCGATGTTGCACAATCGGAAATTTGCAGCGCAACACGAATAAGACGATTATAAGCCCGTAGTACCCTTAGGTTGAAAAAATCGGTCGAATTTGTTTTTCGTTCAATAAGGCTTTGTAGCGATGTTGCACAATCGGACACTTGCAGCGCAACGCGAATATGATGATTATAAGCCCGTAGTATCCTTAGGTTGAGAAAATCGGACGAAATTTTGTTTTCGTCCAATAACGCTTTATAACGATGTTGCATAATCGGAAATTTGCAGCGCAACACAAATATGATGATTATAAGTCCGTAGTACCCTTAGGTTGAGAAAATCGGTCGAAATTTTGTTTTCGTCCAACAACGCTTTACAGCGATGTTGCACAATCGGAAATTCGCAGCGCAACACGAATATGATGATTATAAGCCTGTAGTATCCTTAGGTTGAGAAAGCCGGTCGAAATTTTTTTGCGTCCAATAAGGCTTTGCAGCGATTATGCGGAGTCGGAAATGTTCCGCACAACACGAATATCATGATTATAAGCCCGTAGTACCCTTAGGTTGAGAAAACCGGTCGAAAATTTGTTTCGGTCCAATGACGCTTTATAGCGATGTTGCACGATCGGAAATTGGCAGCGCAACAAGAATATGATTATTATAAGCCCTTAGATTGACAATATCGGTCCAATTTTGTTTTCGTTCAAGAAGGCTTTGAAGCGATTTTGCGCAGTCGGAAATTTTCCGCACAACAGGAATATCATGATTATAAGCCCGTAGTATCCTTAGATTGAGAAAATTGGTTAAATTTTGTTTTCATTCAATACGGCTTTGTAGCAATGTTGGACAATCGGGCACTTGCAGCGCAACACGAATATGATGGATATAAGCCCGTAGTACGCTTAGGTTGAAAAAATCGGTCGAATTTTTTTTTTCGTTCAATAAGGCTTTGTAGCGATGTTGCACAATCGGACACTTGCAGCGCAACACGAATAAGACGATTATAAGCCCGTAGTACCCTTAGGTTGAAAAAATCGGTCGAATTTGTTTTTCGTTCAATAAGGCTTTGTAGCGATGTTGCACAATCGGACACTTGCAGCGCAACGCGAATATGATGATTATAAGCCCGTAGTATCCTTAGGTTGAGAAAATCGGACGAAATTTTGTTTTCGTCCAATAACGCTTTATAACGATGTTGCATAATCGGAAATTGGCAGCGCAACACGAATATGATGATTATAAGTCCGTAGTACCCTTAGGTTGAGAAAATCGGTTGAAATTTTGTTTTCGTCCAACAACGCTTTACAGCGATGTTGCACAATCGGAAATTCGCAGCGCAACACGAATATGATGATTATAAGCCTGTAGTATCCTTAGGTTGAGAAAGTCGGTCGAAATTTTTTTGCGTCCAATAAGGCTTTGCAGCGATTATGCGGAATCGGAAATTTCTCGCGCAACGAGAATATGATAATTATAAGCCCGTAGTACCCTTAGGTTGAGAAAATCGGTCGAAATTTTGTTTTCGTCCAATAACGCTTTATAGCGACGTTGCACGATCGGAAATTTGCAGCGCAACAAGAATATGATGATTATAAGCCCGTAGTACCCTTAGGTTGAGGAAATTGGGTAAATTCTTTTTTCGTTCAATAAGGCTTTGTAGCGATGTTGCACAATCGGAAATTTCCCGCGCAACGCGAATATGATGATTATAAGCCCGGAGTATCCTTAGGTTGAGAAAATTGGGTAAATTCTTTTTTCGTTCAATAAGGCTTTGTAGCGATGTTGCACAATCGGAAATTTGCAGCGCAACACGAATAAGACGATTATAAGCCCGTAGTACCCTTAGGTTGAAAAAATCGGTCGAATTTGTTTTTCGTTCAATAAGGCTTTGTAGCGATGTTGCACAATCGGACACTTGCAGCGCAACGCGAATATGATGATTATAAGCCCGTAGTATCCTTAGGTTGAGAAAATCGGACGAAATTTTGTTTTCGTCCAATAACGCTTTATAACGATGTTGCATAATCGGAAATTTGCAGCGCAACACAAATATGATGATTATAAGTCCGTAGTACCCTTAGGTTGAGAAAATCGGTCGAAATTTTGTTTTCGTCCAACAACGCTTTACAGCGATGTTGCACAATCGGAAATTCGCAGCGCAACACGAATATGATGATTATAAGCCTGTAGTATCCTTAGGTTGAGAAAGCCGGTCGAAATTTTTTTGCGTCCAATAAGGCTTTGCAGCGATTATGCGGAATCGGAAATGTTCCGCACAACACGAATATCATGATTATAAGCCCGTAGTACCCTTAGGTTGAGAAAACCGGTCGAAAATTTGTTTCGGTCCAATGACGCTTTATAGCGATGTTGCACGATCGGAAATTGGCAGCGCAACAAGAATATGATTATTATAAGCCCTTAGATTGACAATATCGGTCCAATTTTGTTTTCGTTCAAGAAGGCTTTGAAGCGATTTTGCGCAGTCGGAAATTTTCCGCACAACAGGAATATCATGATTATAAGCCCGTAGTATCCTTAGATTGAGAAAATTGGTTAAATTTTGTTTTCATTCAATACGGCTTTGTAGCAATGTTGGACAATCGGGCACTTGCAGCGCAACACGAATATGATGGATATAAGCCCGTAGTACGCTTAGGTTGAAAAAATCGGTCGAATTTTTTTTTTCGTTCAATAAGGCTTTGTAGCGAAGTTGCACAATCGGACACTTGCAGCGCAACACGAATATGATGATTATAAGCCCGTAGTACCCTTAGGTTGATAAAATTGGTTAATTTTTTTTTTCGCTCAATAAGGCTTTGTAGCGATGTTGCACAATCGGACACTTGCAGCGCAACGCGAATATGATGATTATAAGCCCGTAGTACCCTTAGGTTGAGAAAATTGGGTAAATTTTGTTTTCGTTCAATAAGGCTTTGTAGCGATGTTGCACAATCAGAAACTTCCCGCGCAACACGAATATCATGATTATAAGCCCGTAGTACCCTTAGGTTGAGAAAATCGGTCGAAATTTTGTTTTCGTCCAATAACCTTTTATAGCGATGTTGCGAAATCGGAAATTTGCAGCGCAACACGAATATGATGATTATAAGCCCGTAGTACCCTTAGGTTGAGAAAATCGGTCGAAATTTTGTTTTCGTCCAATAACGCTTTATAGCGATGTTGCATAATCGGAAATTTGCAGCGCAACACGAATATGATGATTATAAGTCCGTAGTACCCTTAGGTTCAGAAAATCGGTCGAAATTTTGTTTCGGTCCAATAACGCTTTATAGCGATGTTGCACGATCGGAAATTGGCAGCGCAACAAGAATGTGATGATTATAAGCCCTTAGATTGACAATATCGGTCAAATTTTTGTTTCGTTCAATAAGGGTTTGTAGCGATTTTGCGCATTCGGAAATTTTCCGCACAACACGAATATCATGATTATAAGCCCGTAGTATCCTTAGATTGAGAAAATCGGTTGAAATTTTTGTTTCGTCCAATATGGCTTTGTCGCGATGTTGCGCAATCGGAAATTTCCCGCGCAACACGCATATGATGATTATAAGCCCGTAGTATCCTTAGGTTGAGAAAATTGGTTAAATTTTGTTTTCGTTCAATAAGGCTTTGTAGCGATGTTGCACAATCGGAAATTTCCCGCGCAACACGAATATGATGATTATAAGCCCGTAGTACCCTTAGGTTGAGAAAATCGGTCAATTTTTTTTCTCGTTCAATAAGGCTTTGTAGCGATGTTGCACAATCAGACTCTTGCAGCGCAACACGAATATGATGATTATAAGCCCGTAGTACCCTTAGGTTGAGAAAATTGGTTAAATTGTTTTTTCGTTCAATAAGGCTTTTTAGCGATGTTGCACAAGCGGACACTTGCAGCGCAATACGAATATGATCATTATAAGCCCGTAGTACCCTTAGGTTGAGAAAATTGGTTAAATTTTGTTTTCGTTCAATAAGGCTTTGTAGCGATGTTGCACAATCGGACACTTGCAGCGCAACACGAATATGATGATTATAAGCCCGTAGTACCCTTAGGTTGAGAAAATTGGGTACATTTTTTTTTCGTTCAATAAGGCTTTGTAGCGATGTTGCACAATCGGAAATTTCCCGCGCATCACGAATATGATCATTATAAGCCCGTAGTACCCTTAGGTTGAGAAAGTTGGTTAAATTTTGTTTTCATTCAATAAGCCTTTGTAGCGATGTTGCACAATCGGACACTTGCAGCGCAACACGAATATGATGATTATAAGCCCGTAGTACCCTTAGGTTGAGAAAATCCCTCGAAAATTTGTTTTCGTCCAATAACGCTTTATAGCGATGTTGCACAATCGGAAATTTGCAGCGCAACACGAATATGATGATTGTAAGCCCGTAGTACCCTTAGGTTGAGAAAATCGGTCGAAAATTTGTTTTCGTCCAATAACGCTTTATAGCGATGTTGCACGATCAGAAATTTGCAGCGCAACACGAATATGATGATCATAAGCCCGTAGTACCCTTAGGTTGAGAAAATCGGTCGAAATTTTTTTGCGCCCAATGAGGGGTTTGCAGCGATTATGCGGAATCGGAAATGTTCCGCACAACACGAATATCATGATTATAAGCCCGTAGTACCCTTAGGTTGAGAAAATGGGTCGAAATTTTGTTTTCGTCCAATAACCTTTTATAGCGATGTTGCACAATCGGAAATTTGCAGCGCAACGCGAATATGATGATTATAAGCCCGTAGTACCCTTAGGTTGAGAAAATTGGTTAAATTTGTTTTTCGTTCAATAAGGCTTTGTAGCGATGTTGCACAATCGGACACTTGCACCGCAACACGAATATGATAATTATAAGCCCGTAGTACCCTTAGGTTGATAAAATTGGTTAATTTTTGTTTTCGCTCAATAAGGCTTTGTAGCGATGTTGCACAATCGGACACTTGCAGCGCAACGCGATTATGATGATTATAAGCCCGTAGTACCCTTAGGTTGAGAAAATTGGGTAAATTTTGTTTTCGTTCAATACGGCTTTGTAGCGATGTTGCACAATCGGAAATTTCCCGCGCATCACGACTATGATGATTATAAGCCCGTAGTACCCTTAGGTTGAGAAAATTGGTTAAATTTGTTTTTCGTTCAATAAGGCTTTGTAGCGATGTTGCACAATCGGACACTTGCACCGCAACACGAATATGATAATTATAAGCCCGTAGTACCCTTAGGTTGATAAAATTGGTTAATTTTTGTTTTCGCTCAATAAGGCTTTGTAGCGATGTTGCACAATCGGACACTTGCAGCGCAACGCGATTATGATGATTATAAGCCCGTAGTACCCTTAGGTTGAGAAAATTGGGTAAATTTTGTTTTCGTTCAATACGGCTTTGTAGCGATGTTGCACAATCGGACACTTGCAGCGCAACACGAATATAATGATTATAAGCCCGTAGTACCATTAGATTGAGAAAATCGGTCGAAACTTTTGTTTCGTCCAATAACACTTTATAGCGATGTTGCACAATCGGAAATTTGCAGCGCAACGCGAATATGATGATTATAAGTCCGTAGTACCCTTAGGTTGAGAAAATTGGGTAAATTTTGATTTCGTTCAATACGGCTTTGCAGCGATGTTGCACAATCGGACACTTGCAGCGCAACGCGAATATGATGATTATAAGCCCGTAGTACCCTTAGGTTGAGAAAATTGGTTAAATTTGTTTTTCGTGCAATAAGGCTTTGTAGCGATGTTGCACAATCGGACACTTGCACCGCAACACGAATATGATAATTATAAGCCCGTAGTACCCTTAGGTTGATAAAATTGGTTAATTTTGTTTTTCGCTCAATAAGGCTTTGTAGCGATGATGCACAATCGGACACTTGCAGCGCAACGCGATTATGATGATTATAAGCCCGTAGTACCCTTAGGTTGAGAAAATTGGGTAAATTTTGTTTTCGTTAAATACGGCTTTGCAGCGATGTTGCACAATCGGAAATTTCCCGCGCATCACGACTATGATGATTTTAAGCCCGTAGTACCCTGAGGTTGAGAAAATTGGTTAAATTTTGTTTTCATTCAATACGGCTTTGTAGCGATGTTGCACAATCGGACACTTGCAGCGCAACACGAATATGATGATTATAAGCCCGTAGTACCCTTAGGTTGAGAAAATTGGGTAAATTTTTGTTTCGTTCAATAAGGCTTTGTAGCGATGTTGCACAATCGGAAATTTCCCGCGCATCACGAATATGATGATTATAAGCCCGTAGTACCCTTAGGTTGAGAAAATCGGTCAATTTTGTTTCTCGTTCAATAAGGCTTTGCAGCGATGTTGTGCAATCGGACACTTGCACCGCAACACGAATATGATAATTATAAGCCCGTAGTACCCTTAGGTTGATAAAATTGGTTAATTTTTGTTTTCGCTCAATAAGGCTTTGTAGCGATGTTGCACAATCGGACACTTGCAGCGCAACGCGATTATGATGATTATAAGCCCGTAGTACCCTTAGGTTGAGAAAATTGGGTAAATTTTGTTTTCGTTCAATACGGCTTTGTAGCGATGTTGCACAATCGGAAATTTCCCGCGCATCACGACTATGATGATTATAAGCCCGTAGTACCCTTAGGTTGAGAAAATTGGTTAAATTTCGTTTTCATTCAATACGGCTTTGTAGCGATGTTGCACAATCGGACACTTGCAGCGCAACACGAATATAATGATTATAAGCCCGTAGTACCATTAGATTGAGAAAATCGGTCGAAACTTTTGTTTCGTCCAATAACACTTTATAGCGATGTTGCACAATCGGAAATTTGCAGCGCAACGCGAATATGATGATTATAAGTCCGTAGTACCCTTAGGTTGAGAAAATTGGGTAAATTTTGTTTTCGTTCAATACGGCTTTGCAGCGATGTTGCACAATCGGAAATTTCCCGCGCATCACGACTATGATGATTATAAGCCCGTAGTACCCTTAGGTTGAGAAAATTGGTTAAATTTTGTTTTCATTCAATACGGCTTTGTAGCGATGTTGCACAATCGGACACTTGCAGCGCAACACGAATATGATGATTATAAGCCCGCAGTACCCTTAGGTTGAGAAAATCGGTCGAAATTTTGTTTTCGTCCAATAACGCTTTATAGCGATGTTGCACAATCGGACACTTGCAGCGCAACGCGATTATGATGATTATAAGCCCGTAGTATCCTTAGGTTGAGAAAATTGGGTAAATTTTGTTTTCGTTCAATACGGCTTTGTAGCGATGTTGCACAATCGGAAATTTCCCGCGCATCACGACTATGATGATTATAAGCCCGTAGTACCCTTAGGTTGAGAAAATTGGTTAAATTTTGTTTTCATTCAATACGGCTTTGTAGCGATGTTGCACAATCGGACACTTGCAGGGCAACGCGAATATGATGATTATAAGCCCGGAGTATCCTTAGGTTGAGAAAATTGGATAAATTCTTTTTTCGTTCAATAAGGCTTTGTAGCGACGTTGCACAATCGGAAATTCCCCGCGCAACGCGAATATGATGATTATAAGCCCGGAGTATCCTTAGGTTGAGAAAATTGGGTAAATTCTTTTTTCGTTCAATAAGGCTTTGTAGCGATGTTGCACAATCGGACACTTGCAGCGCAACGCGAATATGATGATTATAAGCCCGTAATATCCTTAGGTTGAGAAAATTGGGTAAATTCTTTTTTCGTTCAATAAGGCTTTGTAGCGATGTTGCACAATCGGAAATAACGCTTTATAGCGATGTTGCACGATCGGAAATTGGCAGCGCAACACGAATATGATGATTATAAGTCCGTAGTACCCTTAGGTTGAGAAAATCAGTCGAAATTTTGTTTTCGTCCAATAACGCTTTATAGCGATGTTGCACAATCGGAAATTTGCAGCGCAACACGAATATGATGATTGTATGCCCGTAGTACCCTTAGGTTGAGAAAATCGGTCGAAAATTTGTTTCGGTCCAATAACGCTTTATAGCGATGCTGCACGATCGGAAATTGGCAGCGCAACACGAATATGATGATTATAAGCCCGTAGTACCCTTAGGTTGAGAAAATCGGTTGAAATTTTGTTTTCGTCCAACAACGCTTTACAGCGATGTTGCACAATCGGAAATTCGCAGCGCAACACGAATATGATGATTATAAGCCTGTAGTATCCTTAGGTTGAGAAAGTCGGTCGAAATTTTCTTGGGTCCAATAAGGCTTTGCAGCGATTATGCGGAATCGGAAATTTCTCGCGCAACGAGAATATGATAATTATAAGCCCGTAGTACCCTTAGGTTGAGAAAATCGGTCGAAATTTTGTTTTCGTCCAATAACGCTTTATAGCGACGTTGCACGATCGGAAATTTGCAGCGCAACAAGAATATGATGATTATAAGCCCGTAGTACCCTTCGGTTGAGGAAATTGGGTAAATTCTTTTTTCGTTCAATAAGGCTTTGTAGCGATGTTGCACAATCGGAAATTTCCCGCGCAACGCGAATATGATGATTATAAGCCCGGAGTATCCTTAGGTTGAGAAAATTGGGTAAATTCTTTTTTCGTTCAATAAGGCTTTGTAGCGATGTTGCACAATCGGAAATTTGCAGCGCAACACGAATAAGACGATTATAAGCCCGTAGTACCCTTAGGTTGAAAAAATCGGTCGAATTTGTTTTTCGTTCAATAAGGCTTTGTAGCGATGTTGCACAATCGGACACTTGCAGCGCAACGCGAATATGATGATTATAAGCCCGTAGTATCCTTAGGTTGAGAAAATCGGACGAAATTTTGTTTTCGTCCAATAACGCTTTATAACGATGTTGCATAATCGGAAATTGGCAGCGCAACACGAATATGATGATTATAAGCCTGTAGTATCCTTAGGTTGAGAAAGCCGGTCGAAATTTTTTTGCGTCCAATAAGGCTTTGCAGCGATTATGCGGAATCGGAAATGTTCCGCACAACACGAATATCATGATTATAAGCCCGTAGTACCCTTAGGTTGAAAAAATCGGTCGAATTTTTTTTTTCGTTCAATAAGGCTTTGTAGCGATGTTGCACAATCGGACACTTGCAGCGCAACACGAATATGATGATTATAAGCCCGTAGTACCCTTAGGTTGATAAAATTGGTTAATTTTTTTTTCGCTCAATAAGGCTTTGTAGCGATGTTGCACAATCGGACACTTGCAGCGCAACGCGAATATGATGATTATAAGCCCGTAGTACCCTTAGGTTGAGAAAATTGGGTAAATTTTGTTTTCGTTCAATAAGGCTTTGTAGCGATGTTGCACAATCAGAAACTTCCCGCGCAACACGAATATCATGATTATAAGCCCGTAGTACCCTTAGGTTGAGAAAATCGGTCGAAATTTTGTTTTCGTCCAATAACCTTTTATAGCGATGTTGCGAAATCGGAAATTTGCAGCGCAACACGAATATGATGATTATAAGCCCGTAGTACCCTTAGGTTGAGAAAATCGGTCGAAATTTTGTTTTCGCCCAATAACGCTTTATAGCGATGTTGCATAATCGGAAATTTGCAGCGCAACACGAATATGATGATTATAAGTCCGTAGTACCCTTAGGTTCAGAAAATCGGTCGAAATTTTGTTTCGGTCCAATAACGCTTTATAGCGATGTTGCACGATCGGAAATTGGCAGCGCAACAAGAATGTGATGATTATAAGCCCTTAGATTGACAATATCGGTCAAATTTTTGTTTCGTTCAATAAGGGTTTGTAGCGATTTTGCGCATTCGGAAATTTTCCGCACAACACGAATATCATGATTATAAGCCCGTAGTATCCTTAGATTGAGAAAATCGGTTGAAATTTTTGTTTCGTCCAATATGGCTTTGTAGCGATGTTGCGCAATCGGAAATTTCCCGCGCAACACGCATATGATGATTATAAGCCCGTAGTATCCTTAGGTTGAGAAAATTGGTTAAATTTTGTTTTCGTTCAATAAGGCTTTGTAGCGATGTTGCACAATCGGAAATTTGCAGCGCAACACGAATATGATGATTATAAGCCCGTAGTACCCTTAGGTTGAGAAAATCGGTCGAAATTTTGTTTTCGTCCAATAACGCTTTATAGCGATGTTGCATAATCGGAAATTTGCAGCGCAACACGAATATGATGATTATAAGTCCGTAGTACCCTTAGGTTCAGAAAATCGGTCGAAATTTTGTTTCGGTCCAATAACGCTTTATAGCGATGTTGCACGATCGGAAATTGGCAGCGCAACAAGAATGTGATGATTATAAGCCCTTAGATTGACAATATCGGTCAAATTTTTGTTTCGTTCAATAAGGGTTTGTAGCGATTTTGCGCATTCGGAAATTTTCCGCACAACACGAATATCATCATTATAAGCCCGTAGTATCCTTAGATTGAGAAAATCGGTTGAAATTTTTGTTTCGTCCAATATGGCTTTGTCGCGATGTTGCGCAATCGGAAATTTCCCGCGCAACACGCATATGATGATTATAAGCCCGTAGTATCCTTAGGTTGAGAAAATTGGTTAAATTTTGTTTTCGTTCAATAAGGCTTTGTAGCGATGTTGCACAATCGGAAATTTCCCGCGCAACACGAATATGATGATTATAAGCCCGTAGTACCCTTAGGTTGAGAAAATCGGTCAATTTGTTTTCTCGTTCAATAAGGCTTTGTAGCGATGTTGCACAATCAGACTCTTGCAGCGCAACACGAATATGATGATTATAAGCCCGTAGTACCCTTAGGTTGAGAAAATTGGTTAAATTGTTTTTTCGTTCAATAAGGCTTTGTAGCGATGTTGCACAATCGGAAATTTCCCGCGCATCACGAATATGATCATTATAAGCCCGTAGTACCCTTAGGTTGAGAAAGTTGGTTAAATTTTGTTTTCATTCAATAAGCCTTTGTAGCGATGTTGCACAATCGGACACTTGCAGCGCAACACGAATATGATGATTATAAGCCCGTAGTACCCTTAGGTTGAAAAAATTGGTTAAATTTTGTTTTCATTCAATAAGGCTTTGCAGCGATGTTGTGCAATCGGACACTTGCAGCGCAACACGAATATAATGATTATAAGCCCATAGTATCATAAGATTGAGAAAATCGGTCGAAACTTTTGTTTCGTCCAATAACACTTTATAGCGATGTTGCACAATCGGAAATTTGCAGCGCAACGCGAATATGATGATTATAAGTCCGTAGTACCCTTAGGTTGAGAAAATCGGTCGAAATTTTGTTTTCGTCCAATAACGCTGTATAGCGATGTTGCACGATCGGAAATTTGCAGCGCAACACGAATATTATAATTGTAAGCCCGTAGTACCCTTAGGTTGAGAAAATTGGGTAAATTTTTGTTTCGTTCAATAAGGCTTTGTAGCGATGTTGCACAATCGGACACTTGCAGCGCAAAGCGAATATGATGATTATAAGCCCGTAGTATCCTTAGGTAGAGAAAAATGGGTAAATTCTTTTTTCGTTCAATAAGGTTTTGTAGCGATGTTGCACAATCGGAAATTTCCCGCGCATCACGACTATGATGATTATAAGCCGGTAGTACCCTTAGGTTGAGATAACTGGTAAAATTTTTTTTTCGTTCAATATGGCTTTGTAGCCATGTTGCACAATCGGACACTTGCAGCGCAACACGAATATGAAGATTATAAGCCCGTAGTACCCTTAGGTTGAGAAAATCCCTCGAAAATTTGTTTTCGTCCAATAACGCTTTATAGCGATGTTGCACAATCGGAAATTTGCAGCGCAACACGAATATGATGATTGTAAGCCCGTAGTACCCTTAGGTTGAGAAAATCGGTCGAAAATTTGTTTTCGTCCAATAACGCTTTATAGCGATGTTGCACAATCGGAAATTTGCAGCGCAACACGAATATGATGATTGTAAGCCCGTAGTACCCTTAGGTTGAGAAAATCGGTCGAAAATTTGTTTCGGTCCAATAACGCTTTATAGCGATGCTGCACGATCGGAAATTGGCAGCGCAACACGAATATGATGATTATAAGCCCGTAGTACCCTTAGGTTGAGAAAATCGGTTGAAATTTTGTTTTCGTCCAACAACGCTTTACAGCGATGTTGCACAATCGGAAATTCGCAGCGCAACACGAATATGATGATTATAAGCCTGTAGTATCCTTAGGTTGAGAAAGTCGGTCGAAATTTTTTTGGGTCCAATAAGGCTTTGCAGCGATTATGCGGAATCGGAAATTTCTCGCGCAACGAGAATATGATAATTATAAGCCCGTAGTACCCTTAGGTTGAGAAAATCGGTCGAAATTTTGTTTTCGTCCAATAACGCTTTATAGCGACGTTGCACGATCGGAAATTTGCAGCGCAACAAGAATATGATGATTATAAGCCCGTAGTACCCTTAGGTTGAGGAAATTGGGTAAATTCTTTTTTCGTTCAATAAGGCTTTGTAGCGATGTTGCACAATCGGAAATTTCCCGCGCAACGCGAATATGATGATTATAAGCCCGGAGTATCCTTAGGTTGAGAAAATTGGGTAAATTCTTTTTTCGTTCAATAAGGCTTTGTAGCGATGTTGCACAATCGGAAATTTGCAGCGCAACACGAATAAGACGATTATAAGCCCGTAGTACCCTTAGGTTGAAAAAATCGGTCGAATTTGTTTTTCGTTCAATAAGGCTTTGTAGCGATGTTGCACAATCGGACACTTGCAGCGCAACGCGAATATGATGATTATAAGCCCGTAGTATCCTTAGGTTGAGAAAATCGGACGAAATTTTGTTTTCGTCCAATAACGCTTTATAACGATGTTGCATAATCGGAAATTGGCAGCGCAACACGAATATGATGATTATAAGTCCGTAGTACCCTTAGGTTGAGAAAATCGGTCGAAATTTTGTTTTCGTCCAATAACGCTTTATAGCGATGTTGCACAATCGGAAATTTGCAGCGCAACACGAATATGATGATTATAAGCCCGTAGTACCCTTAGGTTGAGAAAATCGGTTGAAATTTTGTTTTCGTCCAACAACGCTTTACAGCGATGTTGCACAATCGGAAATTCGCAGCGCAACACGAATATGATGATTATAAGCCTGTAGTATCCTTAGGTTGAGAAAGTCGGTCGAAATTTTTTTGCGTCCAATAAGGCTTTGCAGCGATTATGCGGAATCGGAAATTTCTCGCGCAACGAGAATATGATAATTATAAGCCCGTAGTACCCTTAGGTTGAGAAAATCGGTCGAAATTTTGTTTTCGTCCAATAACGCTTTATAGCGACGTTGCACGATCGGAAATTTGCAGCGCAACAAGAATATGATGATTATAAGCCCGTAGTACCCTTAGGTTGAGGAAATTGGGTAAATTCTTTTTTCGTTCAATAAGGCTTTGTAGCGATGTTGCACAATCGGAAATTTCCCGCGCAACGCGAATATGATGATTATAAGCCCGGAGTATCCTTAGGTTGAGAAAATTGGGTAAATTCTTTTTTCGTTCAATAAGGCTTTGTAGCGATGTTGCACAATCGGAAATTTGCAGCGCAACACGAATAAGACGATTATAAGCCCGTAGTACCCTTAGGTTGAAAAAATCGGTCGAATTTGTTTTTCGTTCAATAAGGCTTTGTAGCGATGTTGCACAATCGGACACTTGCAGCGCAACGCGAATATGATGATTATAAGCCCGTAGTATCCTTAGGTTGAGAAAATCGGACGAAATTTTGTTTTCGTCCAATAACGCTTTATAACGATGTTGCATAATCGGAAATTTGCAGCGCAACACAAATATGATGATTATAAGTCCGTAGTACCCTTAGGTTGAGAAAATCGGTCGAAATTTTGTTTTCGTCCAACAACGCTTTACAGCGATGTTGCACAATCGGAAATTCGCAGCGCAACACGAATATGATGATTATAAGCCTGTAGTATCCTTAGGTTGAGAAAGCCGGTCGAAATTTTTTTGCGTCCAATAAGGCTTTGCAGCGATTATGCGGAATCGGAAATGTTCCGCACAACACGAATATCATGATTATAAGCCCGTAGTACCCTTAGGTTGAGAAAACCGGTCGAAAATTTGTTTCGGTCCAATGACGCTTTATAGCGATGTTGCACGATCGGAAATTGGCAGCGCAACAAGAATATGATTATTATAAGCCCTTAGATTGACAATATCGGTCCAATTTTGTTTCCGTTCAAGAAGGCTTTGAAGCGATTTTGCGCAGTCGGAAATTTTCCGCACAACAGGAATATCATGATTATAAGCCCGTAGTATCCTTAGATTGAGAAAATTGGTTAAATTTTGTTTTCATTCAATACGGCTTTGTAGCAATGTTGGACAATCGGGCACTTGCAGCGCAACACGAATATGATGGATATAAGCCCGTAGTACGCTTAGGTTGAAAAAATCGGTCGAATTTTTTTTTTCGTTCAATAAGGCTTTGTAGCGATGTTGCACAATCGGACACTTGCAGCGCAACACGAATAAGACGATTATAAGCCCGTAGTACCCTTAGGTTGAAAAAATCGGTCGAATTTGTTTTTCGTTCAATAAGGCTTTGTAGCGATGTTGCACAATCGGACACTTGCAGCGCAACGCGAATATGATGATTATAAGCCCGTAGTATCCTTAGGTTGAGAAAATCGGACGAAATTTTGTTTTCGTCCAATAACGCTTTATAACGATGTTGCATAATCGGAAATTGGCAGCGCAACACGAATATGATGATTATAAGTCCGTAGTACCCTTAGGTTGAGAAAATCGGTCGAAATTTTGTTTTCGTCCAATAAGGCTTTGCAGCGATTATGCGGAATCGGAAATTTCTCGCGCAACGAGAATATGATAATTATAAGCCCGTAGTACCCTTAGGTTGAGAAAATCGGTCGAAATTTTGTTTTCGTCCAATAACGCTTTATAGCGACGTTGCACGATCGGAAATTTGCAGCGCAACAAGAATATGATGATTATAAGCCCGTAGTACCCTTAGGTTGAGGAAATTGGGTAAATTCTTTTTTCGTTCAATAAGGCTTTGTAGCGATGTTGCACAATCGGAAATTTCCCGCGCAACGCGAATATGATGATTATAAGCCCGGAGTATCCTTAGGTTGAGAAAATTGGGTAAATTCTTTTTTCGTTCAATAAGGCTTTGTAGCGATGTTGCACAATCGGAAATTTGCAGCGCAACACGAATAAGACGATTATAAGCCCGTAGTACCCTTAGGTTGAAAAAATCGGTCGAATTTGTTTTTCGTTCAATAAGGCTTTGTAGCGATGTTGCACAATCGGACACTTGCAGCGCAACGCGAATATGATGATTATAAGCCCGTAGTATCCTTAGGTTGAGAAAATCGGACGAAATTTTGTTTTCGTCCAATAACGCTTTATAACGATGTTGCATAATCGGAAATTTGCAGCGCAACACAAATATGATGATTATAAGTCCGTAGTACCCTTAGGTTGAGAAAATCGGTCGAAATTTTGTTTTCGTCCAACAACGCTTTACAGCGATGTTGCACAATCGGAAATTCGCAGCGCAACACGAATATGATGATTATAAGCCTGTAGTATCCTTAGGTTGAGAAAGCCGGTCGAAATTTTTTTGCGTCCAATAAGGCTTTGCAGCGATTATGCGGAATCGGAAATGTTCCGCACAACACGAATATCATGATTATAAGCCCGTAGTACCCTTAGGTTGAGAAAACCGGTCGAAAATTTGTTTCGGTCCAATGACGCTTTATAGCGATGTTGCACGATCGGAAATTGGCAGCGCAACAAGAATATGATTATTATAAGCCCTTAGATTGACAATATCGGTCCAATTTTGTTTTCGTTCAAGAAGGCTTTGAAGCGATTTTGCGCAGTCGGAAATTTTCCGCACAACAGGAATATCATGATTATAAGCCCGTAGTATCCTTAGATTGAGAAAATTGGTTAAATTTTGTTTTCATTCAATACGGCTTTGTAGCAATGTTGGACAATCGGGCACTTGCAGCGCAACACGAATATGATGGATATAAGCCCGTAGTACGCTTAGGTTGAAAAAATCGGTCGAATTTTTTTTTTCGTTCAATAAGGCTTTGTAGCGATGTTGCACAATCGGACACTTGCAGCGCAACACGAATATGATGATTATAAGCCCGTAGTACCCTTAGGTTGATAAAATTGGTTAATTTTTTTTTTCGCTCAATAAGGCTTTGTAGCGATGTTGCACAATCGGACACTTGCAGCGCAACGCGAATATGATGATTATAAGCCCGTAGTACCCTTAGGTTGAGAAAATTGGGTAAATTTTGTTTTCGTTCAATAAGGCTTTGTAGCGATGTTGCACAATCAGAAACTTCCCGCGCAACACGAATATCATGATTATAAGCCCGTAGTACCCTTAGGTTGAGAAAATCGGTCGAAATTTTGTTTTCGTCCAATAACCTTTTATAGCGATGTTGCGAAATCGGAAATTTGCAGCGCAACACGAATATGATGATTATAAGCCCGTAGTACCCTTAGGTTGAGAAAATCGGTCGAAATTTTGTTTTCGTCCAATAACGCTTTATAGCGATGTTGCATAATCGGAAATTTGCAGCGCAACACGAATATGATGATTATAAGTCCGTAGTACCCTTAGGTTCAGAAAATCGGTCGAAATTTTGTTTCGGTCCAATAACGCTTTATAGCGATGTTGCACGATCGGAAATTGGCAGCGCAACAAGAATGTGATGATTATAAGCCCTTAGATTGACAATATCGGTCAAATTTTTGTTTCGTTCAATAAGGGTTTGTAGCGATTTTGCGCATTCGGAAATTTTCCGCACAACACGAATATCATGATTATAAGCCCGTAGTATCCTTAGATTGAGAAAATCGGTTGAAATTTTTGTTTCGTCCAATATGGCTTTGTAGCGATGTTGCGCAATCGGAAATTTCCCGCGCAACACGCATATGATGATTATAAACCCGTAGTATCCTTAGGTTGAGAAAATTGGTTAAATTTTGTTTTCGTTCAATAAGGCTTTGTAGCGATGTTGCACAATCGGAAATTTCCCGCGCAACACGAATATGATGATTATAAGCCCGTAGTACCCTTAGGTTGAGAAAATCGGTCAATTTTTTTTCTCGTTCAATAAGGCTTTGTAGCGATGTTGCACAATCAGACTCTTGCAGCGCAACACGAATATGATGATTATAAGCCCGTAGTACCCTTAGGTTGAGAAAATTGGTTAAATTGTTTTTTCGTTCAATAAGGCTTTGTAGCGATGTTGCACAATCGGAAATTTCCCGCGCATCACGAATATGATCATTATAAGCCCGTAGTACCCTTAGGTTGAGAAAGTTGGTTAAATTTTGTTTTCATTCAATAAGCCTTTGTAGCGATGTTGCACAATCGGACACTTGCAGCGCAACACGAATATGATGATTATAAGCCCGTAGTACCCTTAGGTTGAAAAAATTGGTTAAATTTTGTTTTCATTCAATAAGGCTTTGCAGCGATGTTGTGCAATCGGACACTTGCAGCGCAACACGAATATAATGATTATAAGCCCATAGTATCATAAGATTGAGAAAATCGGTCGAAACTTTTGTTTCGTCCAATAACACTTTATAGCGATGTTGCACAATCGGAAATTTGCAGCGCAACACGAATATTATAATTGTAAGCCCGTAGTACCCTTAGGTTGAGAAAATTGGGTAAATTTTTGTTTCGTTCAATAAGGCTTTGTAGCGATGTTGCACAATCGGACACTTGCAGCGCAAAGCGAATATGATGATTATAAGCCCGTAGTATCCTTAGGTAGAGAAAAATGGGTAAATTCTTTTTTCGTTCAATAAGGTTTTGTAGCGATGTTGCACAATCGGAAATTTCCCGCGCATCACGACTATGATGATTATAAGCCGGTAGTACCCTTAGGTTGAGATAACTGGTAAAATTTTTTTTTCGTTCAATATGGCTTTGTAGCCATGTTGCACAATCGGACACTTGCAGCGCAACACGAATATGAAGATTATAAGCCCGTAGTACCCTTAGGTTGAGAAAATCCCTCGAAAATTTGTTTTCGTCCAATAACGCTTTATAGCGATGTTGCACAATCGGAAATTTGCAGCGCAACACGAATATGATGATTATAAGCCCGTAGTACCCTTAGGTTGAGAAAATCGGTTGAAATTTTGTTTTCGTCCAACAACGCTTTACAGCGATGTTGCACAATCGGAAATTCGCAGCGCAACACGAATATGATGATTATAAGCCTGTAGTATCCTTAGGTTGAGAAAGTCGGTCGAAATTTTTTTGCGTCCAATAAGGCTTTGCAGCGATTATGCGGAATCGGAAATTTCTCGCGCAACGAGAATATGATAATTATAAGCCCGTAGTACCCTTAGGTTGAGAAAATCGGTCGAAATTTTGTTTTCGTCCAATAACGCTTTATAGCGACGTTGCACGATCGGAAATTTGCAGCGCAACAAGAATATGATGATTATAAGCCCGTAGTACCCTTAGGTTGAGGAAATTGGGTAAATTCTTTTTTCGTTCAATAAGGCTTTGTAGCGATGTTGCACAATCGGAAATTTCCCGCGCAACGCGAATATGATGATTATAAGCCCGGAGTATCCTTAGGTTGAGAAAATTGGGTAAATTCTTTTTTCGTTCAATAAGGCTTTGTAGCGATGTTGCACAATCGGAAATTTGCAGCGCAACACGAATAAGACGATTATAAGCCCGTAGTACCCTTAGGTTGAAAAAATCGGTCGAATTTGTTTTTCGTTCAATAAGGCTTTGTAGCGATGTTGCACAATCGGACACTTGCAGCGCAACGCGAATATGATGATTATAAGCCCGTAGTATCCTTAGGTTGAGAAAATCGGACGAAATTTTGTTTTCGTCCAATAACGCTTTATAACGATGTTGCATAATCGGAAATTGGCAGCGCAACACGAATATGATGATTATAAGTCCGTAGTACCCTTAGGTTGAGAAAATCGGTCGAAATTTTGTTTTCGTCCAATAACGCTTTATAGCGATGTTGCACAATCGGAAATTTGCAGCGCAACACGAATATGATGATTATAAGCCCGTAGTACCCTTAGGTTGAGAAAATCGGTTGAAATTTTGTTTTCGTCCAACAACGCTTTACAGCGATGTTGCACAATCGGAAATTCGCAGCGCAACACGAATATGATGATTATAAGCCTGTAGTATCCTTAGGTTGAGAAAGTCGGTCGAAATTTTTTTGCGTCCAATAAGGCTTTGCAGCGATTATGCGGAATCGGAAATTTCTCGCGCAACGAGAATATGATAATTATAAGCCCGTAGTACCCTTAGGTTGAGAAAATCGGTCGAAATTTTGTTTTCGTCCAATAACGCTTTATAGCGACGTTGCACGATCGGAAATTTGCAGCGCAACAAGAATATGATGATTATAAGCCCGTAGTACCCTTAGGTTGAGGAAATTGGGTAAATTCTTTTTTCGTTCAATAAGGCTTTGTAGCGATGTTGCACAATCGGAAATTTCCCGCGCAACGCGAATATGATGATTATAAGCCCGGAGTATCCTTAGGTTGAGAAAATTGGGTAAATTCTTTTTTCGTTCAATAAGGCTTTGTAGCGATGTTGCACAATCGGAAATTTGCAGCGCAACACGAATAAGACGATTATAAGCCCGTAGTACCCTTAGGTTGAAAAAATCGGTCGAATTTGTTTTTCGTTCAATAAGGCTTTGTAGCGATGTTGCACAATCGGACACTTGCAGCGCAACGCGAATATGATGATTATAAGCCCGTAGTATCCTTAGGTTGAGAAAATCGGACGAAATTTTGTTTTCGTCCAATAACGCTTTATAACGATGTTGCATAATCGGAAATTTGCAGCGCAACACAAATATGATGATTATAAGTCCGTAGTACCCTTAGGTTGAGAAAATCGGTCGAAATTTTGTTTTCGTCCAACAACGCTTTACAGCGATGTTGCACAATCGGAAATTCGCAGCGCAACACGAATATGATGATTATAAGCCTGTAGTATCCTTAGGTTGAGAAAGCCGGTCGAAATTTTTTTGCGTCCAATAAGGCTTTGCAGCGATTATGCGGAATCGGAAATGTTCCGCACAACACGAATATCATGATTATAAGCCCGTAGTACCCTTAGGTTGAGAAAACCGGTCGAAAATTTGTTTCGGTCCAATGACGCTTTATAGCGATGTTGCACGATCGGAAATTGGCAGCGCAACAAGAATATGATTATTATAAGCCCTTAGATTGACAATATCGGTCCAATTTTGTTTTCGTTCAAGAAGGCTTTGAAGCGATTTTGCGCAGTCGGAAATTTTCCGCACAACAGGAATATCATGATTATAAGCCCGTAGTATCCTTAGATTGAGAAAATTGGTTAAATTTTGTTTTCATTCAATACGGCTTTGTAGCAATGTTGGACAATCGGGCACTTGCAGCGCAACACGAATATGATGGATATAAGCCCGTAGTACGCTTAGGTTGAAAAAATCGGTCGAATTTTTTTTTTCGTTCAATAAGGCTTTGTAGCGATGTTGCACAATCGGACACTTGCAGCGCAACACGAATAAGACGATTATAAGCCCGTAGTACCCTTAGGTTGAAAAAATCGGTCGAATTTGTTTTTCGTTCAATAAGGCTTTGTAGCGATGTTGCACAATCGGACACTTGCAGCGCAACGCGAATATGATGATTATAAGCCCGTAGTATCCTTAGGTTGAGAAAATCGGACGAAATTTTGTTTTCGTCCAATAACGCTTTATAACGATGTTGCATAATCGGAAATTGGCAGCGCAACACGAATATGATGATTATAAGTCCGTAGTACCCTTAGGTTGAGAAAATCGGTCGAAATTTTGTTTTCGTCCAATAAGGCTTTGCAGCGATTATGCGGAATCGGAAATTTCTCGCGCAACGAGAATATGATAATTATAAGCCCGTAGTACCCTTAGGTTGAGAAAATCGGTCGAAATTTTGTTTTCGTCCAATAACGCTTTATAGCGACGTTGCACGATCGGAAATTTGCAGCGCAACAAGAATATGATGATTATAAGCCCGTAGTACCCTTAGGTTGAGGAAATTGGGTAAATTCTTTTTTCGTTCAATAAGGCTTTGTAGCGATGTTGCACAATCGGAAATTTCCCGCGCAACGCGAATATGATGATTATAAGCCCGGAGTATCCTTAGGTTGAGAAAATTGGGTAAATTCTTTTTTCGTTCAATAAGGCTTTGTAGCGATGTTGCACAATCGGAAATTTGCAGCGCAACACGAATAAGACGATTATAAGCCCGTAGTACCCTTAGGTTGAAAAAATCGGTCGAATTTGTTTTTCGTTCAATAAGGCTTTGTAGCGATGTTGCACAATCGGACACTTGCAGCGCAACGCGAATATGATGATTATAAGCCCGTAGTATCCTTAGGTTGAGAAAATCGGACGAAATTTTGTTTTCGTCCAATAACGCTTTATAACGATGTTGCATAATCGGAAATTTGCAGCGCAACACAAATATGATGATTATAAGTCCGTAGTACCCTTAGGTTGAGAAAATCGGTCGAAATTTTGTTTTCGTCCAACAACGCTTTACAGCGATGTTGCACAATCGGAAATTCGCAGCGCAACACGAATATGATGATTATAAGCCTGTAGTATCCTTAGGTTGAGAAAGCCGGTCGAAATTTTTTTGCGTCCAATAAGGCTTTGCAGCGATTATGCGGAATCGGAAATGTTCCGCACAACACGAATATCATGATTATAAGCCCGTAGTACCCTTAGGTTGAGAAAACCGGTCGAAAATTTGTTTCGGTCCAATGACGCTTTATAGCGATGTTGCACGATCGGAAATTGGCAGCGCAACAAGAATATGATTATTATAAGCCCTTAGATTGACAATATCGGTCCAATTTTGTTTTCGTTCAAGAAGGCTTTGAAGCGATTTTGCGCAGTCGGAAATTTTCCGCACAACAGGAATATCATGATTATAAGCCCGTAGTATCCTTAGATTGAGAAAATTGGTTAAATTTTGTTTTCATTCAATACGGCTTTGTAGCAATGTTGGACAATCGGGCACTTGCAGCGCAACACGAATATGATGGATATAAGCCCGTAGTACGCTTAGGTTGAAAAAATCGGTCGAATTTTTTTTTTCGTTCAATAAGGCTTTGTAGCGATGTTGCACAATCGGACACTTGCAGCGCAACACGAATATGATGATTATAAGCCCGTAGTACCCTTAGGTTGATAAAATTGGTTAATTTTTTTTTTCGCTCAATAAGGCTTTGTAGCGATGTTGCACAATCGGACACTTGCAGCGCAACGCGAATATGATGATTATAAGCCCGTAGTACCCTTAGGTTGAGAAAATTGGGTAAATTTTGTTTTCGTTCAATAAGGCTTTGTAGCGATGTTGCACAATCAGAAACTTCCCGCGCAACACGAATATCATGATTATAAGCCCGTAGTACCCTTAGGTTGAGAAAATCGGTCGAAATTTTGTTTTCGTCCAATAACCTTTTATAGCGATGTTGCGAAATCGGAAATTTGCAGCGCAACACGAATATGATGATTATAAGCCCGTAGTACCCTTAGGTTGAGAAAATCGGTCGAAATTTTGTTTTCGTCCAATAACGCTTTATAGCGATGTTGCATAATCGGAAATTTGCAGCGCAACACGAATATGATGATTATAAGTCCGTAGTACCCTTAGGTTCAGAAAATCGGTCGAAATTTTGTTTCGGTCCAATAACGCTTTATAGCGATGTTGCACGATCGGAAATTGGCAGCGCAACAAGAATGTGATGATTATAAGCCCTTAGATTGACAATATCGGTCAAATTTTTGTTTCGTTCAATAAGGGTTTGTAGCGATTTTGCGCATTCGGAAATTTTCCGCACAACACGAATATCATGATTATAAGCCCGTAGTATCCTTAGATTGAGAAAATCGGTTGAAATTTTTGTTTCGTCCAATATGGCTTTGTAGCGATGTTGCGCAATCGGAAATTTCCCGCGCAACACGCATATGATGATTATAAACCCGTAGTATCCTTAGGTTGAGAAAATTGGTTAAATTTTGTTTTCGTTCAATAAGGCTTTGTAGCGATGTTGCACAATCGGAAATTTCCCGCGCAACACGAATATGATGATTATAAGCCCGTAGTACCCTTAGGTTGAGAAAATCGGTCAATTTTTTTTCTCGTTCAATAAGGCTTTGTAGCGATGTTGCACAATCAGACTCTTGCAGCGCAACACGAATATGATGATTATAAGCCCGTAGTACCCTTAGGTTGAGAAAATTGGTTAAATTGTTTTTTCGTTCAATAAGGCTTTGTAGCGATGTTGCACAATCGGAAATTTCCCGCGCATCACGAATATGATCATTATAAGCCCGTAGTACCCTTAGGTTGAGAAAGTTGGTTAAATTTTGTTTTCATTCAATAAGCCTTTGTAGCGATGTTGCACAATCGGACACTTGCAGCGCAACACGAATATGATGATTATAAGCCCGTAGTACCCTTAGGTTGAAAAAATTGGTTAAATTTTGTTTTCATTCAATAAGGCTTTGCAGCGATGTTGTGCAATCGGACACTTGCAGCGCAACACGAATATAATGATTATAAGCCCATAGTATCATAAGATTGAGAAAATCGGTCGAAACTTTTGTTTCGTCCAATAACACTTTATAGCGATGTTGCACAATCGGAAATTTGCAGCGCAACGCGAATATGATGATTATAAGTCCGTAGTACCCTTAGGTTGAGAAAATCGGTCGAAATTTTGTTTTCGTCCAATAACGCTGTATAGCGATGTTGCACGATCGGAAATTTGCAGCGCAACACGAATATTATAATTGTAAGCCCGTAGTACCCTTAGGTTGAGAAAATTGGGTAAATTTTTGTTTCGTTCAATAAGGCTTTGTAGCGATGTTGCACAATCGGACACTTGCAGCGCAAAGCGAATATGATGATTATAAGCCCGTAGTATCCTTAGGTAGAGAAAAATGGGTAAATTCTTTTTTCGTTCAATAAGGTTTTGTAGCGATGTTGCACAATCGGAAATTTCCCGCGCATCACGACTATGATGATTATAAGCCGGTAGTACCCTTAGGTTGAGATAACTGGTAAAATTTTTTTTTCGTTCAATATGGCTTTGTAGCCATGTTGCACAATCGGACACTTGCAGCGCAACACGAATATGAAGATTATAAGCCCGTAGTACCCTTAGGTTGAGAAAATCCCTCGAAAATTTGTTTTCGTCCAATAACGCTTTATAGCGATGTTGCACAATCGGAAATTTGCAGCGCAACACGAATATGATGATTGTAAGCCCGTAGTACCCTTAGGTTGAGAAAATCGGTCGAAAATTTGTTTTCGTCCAATAACGCTTTATAGCGATGTTGCACAATCGGAAATTTGCAGCGCAACACGAATATGATGATTGTAAGCCCGTAGTACCCTTAGGTTGAGAAAATCGGTCGAAAATTTGTTTCGGTCCAATAACGCTTTATAGCGATGCTGCACGATCGGAAATTGGCAGCGCAACACGAATATGATGATTATAAGCCCGTAGTACCCTTAGGTTGAGAAAATCGGTTGAAATTTTGTTTTCGTCCAACAACGCTTTACAGCGATGTTGCACAATCGGAAATTCGCAGCGCAACACGAATATGATGATTATAAGCCTGTAGTATCCTTAGGTTGAGAAAGTCGGTCGAAATTTTTTTGGGTCCAATAAGGCTTTGCAGCGATTATGCGGAATCGGAAATTTCTCGCGCAACGAGAATATGATAATTATAAGCCCGTAGTACCCTTAGGTTGAGAAAATCGGTCGAAATTTTGTTTTCGTCCAATAACGCTTTATAGCGACGTTGCACGATCGGAAATTTGCAGCGCAACAAGAATATGATGATTATAAGCCCGTAGTACCCTTAGGTTGAGGAAATTGGGTAAATTCTTTTTTCGTTCAATAAGGCTTTGTAGCGATGTTGCACAATCGGAAATTTCCCGCGCAACGCGAATATGATGATTATAAGCCCGGAGTATCCTTAGGTTGAGAAAATTGGGTAAATTCTTTTTTCGTTCAATAAGGCTTTGTAGCGATGTTGCACAATCGGAAATTTGCAGCGCAACACGAATAAGACGATTATAAGCCCGTAGTACCCTTAGGTTGAAAAAATCGGTCGAATTTGTTTTTCGTTCAATAAGGCTTTGTAGCGATGTTGCACAATCGGACACTTGCAGCGCAACGCGAATATGATGATTATAAGCCCGTAGTATCCTTAGGTTGAGAAAATCGGACGAAATTTTGTTTTCGTCCAATAACGCTTTATAACGATGTTGCATAATCGGAAATTGGCAGCGCAACACGAATATGATGATTATAAGTCCGTAGTACCCTTAGGTTGAGAAAATCGGTCGAAATTTTGTTTTCGTCCAATAACGCTTTATAGCGATGTTGCACAATCGGAAATTTGCAGCGCAACACGAATATGATGATTATAAGCCCGTAGTACCCTTAGGTTGAGAAAATCGGTTGAAATTTTGTTTTCGTCCAACAACGCTTTACAGCGATGTTGCACAATCGGAAATTCGCAGCGCAACACGAATATGATGATTATAAGCCTGTAGTATCCTTAGGTTGAGAAAGTCGGTCGAAATTTTTTTGCGTCCAATAAGGCTTTGCAGCGATTATGCGGAATCGGAAATTTCTCGCACAACGAGAATATGATAATTATAAGCCCGTAGTACCCTTAGGTTGAGAAAATCGGTCGAAATTTTGTTTTCGTCCAATAACGCTTTATAGCGACGTTGCACGATCGGAAATTTGCAGCGCAACAAGAATATGATGATTATAAGCCCGTAGTACCCTTAGGTTGAGGAAATTGGGTAAATTCTTTTTTCGTTCAATAAGGCTTTGTAGCGATGTTGCACAATCGGAAATTTCCCGCGCAACGCGAATATGATGATTATAAGCCCGGAGTATCCTTAGGTTGAGAAAATTGGGTAAATTCTTTTTTCGTTCAATAAGGCTTTGTAGCGATGTTGCACAATCGGAAATTTGCAGCGCAACACGAATAAGACGATTATAAGCCCGTAGTACCCTTAGGTTGAAAAAATCGGTCGAATTTGTTTTTCGTTCAATAAGGCTTTGTAGCGATGTTGCACAATCGGACACTTGCAGCGCAACGCGAATATGATGATTATAAGCCCGTAGTATCCTTAGGTTGAGAAAATCGGACGAAATTTTGTTTTCGTCCAATAACGCTTTATAACGATGTTGCATAATCGGAAATTTGCAGCGCAACACAAATATGATGATTATAAGTCCGTAGTACCCTTAGGTTGAGAAAATCGGTCGAAATTTTGTTTTCGTCCAACAACGCTTTACAGCGATGTTGCACAATCGGAAATTCGCAGCGCAACACGAATATGATGATTATAAGCCTGTAGTATCCTTAGGTTGAGAAAGCCGGTCGAAATTTTTTTGCGTCCAATAAGGCTTTGCAGCGATTATGCGGAATCGGAAATGTTCCGCACAACACGAATATCATGATTATAAGCCCGTAGTACCCTTAGGTTGAGAAAACCGGTCGAAAATTTGTTTCGGTCCAATGACGCTTTATAGCGATGTTGCACGATCGGAAATTGGCAGCGCAACAAGAATATGATTATTATAAGCCCTTAGATTGACAATATCGGTCCAATTTTGTTTTCGTTCAAGAAGGCTTTGAAGCGATTTTGCGCAGTCGGAAATTTTCCGCACAACAGGAATATCATGATTATAAGCCCGTAGTATCCTTAGATTGAGAAAATTGGTTAAATTTTGTTTTCATTCAATACGGCTTTGTAGCAATGTTGGACAATCGGGCACTTGCAGCGCAACACGAATATGATGGATATAAGCCCGTAGTACGCTTAGGTTGAAAAAATCGGTCGAATTTTTTTTTTCGTTCAATAAGGCTTTGTAGCGATGTTGCACAATCGGACACTTGCAGCGCAACACGAATATGATGATTATAAGCCCGTAATACCCTTAGGGTGATAAAATTGGTTAATTTTTTTTTTCGCTCAATAAGGCTTTGTAGCGATGTTGCACAATCGGACACTTGCAGCGCAACGCGAATATGATGATTATAAGCCCGTAGTACCCTTAGGTTGAGAAAATTGGGTAAATTTTGTTTTCGTTCAATAAGGCTTTGTAGCGATGTTGCACAATCAGAAACTTCCCGCGCAACACGAATATCATGATTATAAGCCCGTAGTACCCTTAGGTTGAGAAAATCGGTCGAAATTTTGTTTTCGTCCAATAACCTTTTATAGCGATGTTGCGAAATCGGAAATTTTCAGCGCAACACGAATATGATGATTATAAGCCCGTAGTACCCTTAGGTTGAGAAAATCGGTCGAAATTTTGTTTTCGTCCAATAACGCTTTATAGCGATGTTGCATAATCGGAAATTTGCAGCGCAACACGAATATGATGATTATAAGTCCGTAGTACCCTTAGGTTCAGAAAATCGGTCGAAATTTTGTTTCGGTCCAATAACGCTTTATAGCGATGTTGCACGATCGGAAATTGGCAGCGCAACAAGAATGTGATGATTATAAGCCCTTAGATTGACAATATCGGTCAAATTTTTGTTTCGTTCAATAAGGGTTTGTAGCGATTTTGCGCATTCGGAAATTTTCCGCACAACACGAATATCATGATTATAAGCCCGTAGTATCCTTAGATTGAGAAAATCGGTTGAAATTTTTGTTTCGTCCAATATATCTTTGTAGCGATGTTGCGCAATCGGAAATTTCCCGCGCAACACGCATATGATGATTATAAACCCGTAGTATCCTTAGGTTGAGAAAATTGGTTAAATTTTGTTTTCGTTCAATAAGGCTTTGTAGCGATGTTGCACAATCGGCAATTTCCCGCGCAACACGAATATGATGATTATAAGCCCGTAGTACCCTTAGGTTGAGAAAATCGGTCGAAATTTTGTTTTCGTCCAATAACCTTTTATAGCGATGTTGCGAAATCGGAAATTTGCAGCGCAACACGAATATGATGATTATAAGCCCGTAGTACCCTTAGGTTGAGAAAATCGGTCGAAATTTTGTTTTCGTCCAATAACGCTTTATAGCGATGTTGCATAATCGGAAATTTGCAGCGCAACACGAATATGATGATTATAAGTCCGTAGTACCCTTAGGTTCAGAAAATCGGTCGAAATTTTGTTTCGGTCCAATAACGCTTTATAGCGATGTTGCACGATCGGAAATTGGCAGCGCAACAAGAATGTGATGATTATAAGCCCTTAGATTGACAATATCGGTCAAATTTTTGTTTCGTTCAATAAGGGTTTGTAGCGATTTTGCGCATTCGGAAATTTTCCGCACAACACGAATATCATGATTATAAGCCCGTAGTATCCTTAGATTGAGAAAATCGGTTGAAATTTTTGTTTCGTCCAATATGGCTTTGTCGCGATGTTGCGCAATCGGAAATTTCCCGCGCAACACGCATATGATGATTATAAGCCCGTAGTATCCTTAGGTTGAGAAAATTGGTTAAATTTTGTTTTCGTTCAATAAGGCTTTGTAGCGATGTTGCACAATCGGAAATTTCCCGCGCAACACGAATATGATGATTATAAGCCCGTAGTACCCTTAGGTTGAGAAAATCGGTCAATTTTTTTTCTCGTTCAATAAGGCTTTGTAGCGATGTTGCACAATCAGACTCTTGCAGCGCAACACGAATATGATGATTATAAGCCCGTAGTACCCTTAGGTTGAGAAAATTGGTTAAATTGTTTTTTCGTTCAATAAGGCTTTTTAGCGATGTTGCACAAGCGGACACTTGCAGCGCAATACGAATATGATCATTATAAGCCCGTAGTACCCTTAGGTTGAGAAAATTGGTTAAATTTTGTTTTCGTTCAATAAGGCTTTGTAGCGATGTTGCACAATCGGACACTTGCAGCGCAACACGAATATGATGATTATAAGCCCGTAGTACCCTTAGGTTGAGAAAATTGGGTAAATTTTTTTTTCGTTCAATAAGGCTTTGTAGCGATGTTGCACAATCGGAAATTTCCCGCGCATCACGAATATGATCATTATAAGCCCGTAGTACCCTTAGGTTGAGAAAGTTGGTTAAATTTTGTTTTCATTCAATAAGCCTGTGTAGCGATGTTGCACAATCGGACACTTGCAGCGCAACACGAATATGATGATTATAAGCCCGTAGTACCCTTAGGTTGAAAAAATTGGTTAAATTTTGTTTTCATTCAATAAGGCTTTGCAGCGATGTTGTGCAATCGGACACTTGCAGCGCAACACGAATATAATGATTATAAGCCCATAGTATCATAAGATTGAGAAAATCGGTCGAAACTTTTGTTTCGTCCAATAACACTTTATAGCGATGTTGCACAATCGGAAATTTGCAGCGCAACGCGAATATGATGATTATAAGTCCGTAGTACCCTTAGGTTGAGAAAATCGGTCGAAATTTTGTTTTCGTCCAATAACGCTGTATAGCGATGTTGCACGATCGGAAATTTGCAGCGCAACACGAATATTATAATTGTAAGCCCGTAGTACCCTTAGGTTGAGAAAATTGGGTAAATTTTTTTTTCGTTCAATAAGGCTTTGTAGCGATGTTGCACAATCGGACACTTGCAGCGCAAAGCGAATATGATGATTATAAGCCCGTAGTATCCTTAGGTAGAGAAAAATGGGTAAATTCTTTTTTCGTTCAATAAGGTTTTGTAGCGATGTTGCACAATCGGAAATTTCCCGCGCATCACGACTATGATGATTATAAGCCCGTAGTACCCTTAGGTTGAGATAACTGGTAAAATTTTTTTTTCGTTCAATATGGCTTTGTAGCCATGTTGCACAATCGGACACTTGCAGCGCAACACGAATATGAAGATTATAAGCCCGTAGTACCCTTAGGTTGAGAAAATCCCTCGAAAATTTGTTTTCGTCCAATAACGCTTTATAGCGATGTTGCACAATCGGAAATTTGCAGCGCAACACGAATATGATGATTGTAAGCCCGTAGTACCCTTAGGTTGAGAAAATCGGTCGAAAATTTGTTTTCGTCCAATAACGCTTTATAGCGATGTTGCACGATCAGAAATTTGCAGCGCAACACGAATATGATGATCATAAGCCCGTAGTACCCTTAGGTTGAGAAAATCGGTCGAAATTTTTTTGCGCCCAATGAGGGGTTTGCAGCGATTATGCGGAATCGGAAATGTTCCGCACAACACGAATATCATGATTATAAGCCCGTAGTACCCTTAGGTTGAGAAAATGGGTCGAAATTTTGTTTTCGTCCAATAACCTTTTATAGCGATGTTGCACAATCGGAAATTTGCAGCGCAACACGAATATGATGATTATAAGTCCGTAGTACCCTTAGGTTGAAAAAATCGGTCGGAATTTTGTTTTCGTCCAAAAACGCTTTATAGCGATGTTGCACAATCGGAAATTTGCAGCGCAACACGAATATGATGATTGTAAGCCCGTAGTACCCTTAGGTTGAGAAAATTGGGTAAATTTTTTTTTCGTTCAATAAGGCTTTGTAGCGATGTTGCACAATCGGACACTTGCAACGCAACACGAATATGATGATTATAAGCCCGTAGTACGCTTAGGTTGAAAAAATCGGTCTATCTTTTTTTTGTTCAACAAGGATTTGCAGCGTAGTTGTGCAATCGGACACTTGCAGCGCAAAGCGAATATGATGATTATAAGCCCGTAGTATCCTTAGGTAGAGAAAAATGGGTAAATTATTTTTTCGTTCAATAAGGCTTTGTAGCGATGTTGCACAATCGGAAATTTCCCGCGCATCACGACTATGATGATTATAAGCCCGTAGTACCCTTAGGTTGAGATAACTGGTAAAATTTTTTTTTCGTTCAATATGGCTTTGTAGCCATGTTGCACAATCGGACACTTGCAGCGCAACACGAATATGAAGATTATAAGCCCGTAGTACCCTTAGGTTGCGAAAATCCCTCGAAAATTTGTTTTCGTCCAATAACGCTTTATAGCGATGTTGCACGATCAGAAATTTGCAGCGCAACACGAATATGATGATCATAAGCCCGTAGTACCCTTAGGTTGAGAAAATCGGTCGAAAATTTGTTTTCGTCCAATAACGCTTTATAGCGATGTTGCACGATCAGAAATTTGCAGCGCAACACGAATATGATGATCATAAGCCCGTAGTACCCTTAGGTTGAGAAAATCGGTCGAAATTTTTTTGCGACCAATAAGGGTTTGCAGCGATTATGCGGAATCGGAAATGTTCTGCACAACACGAATATCATGATTATAAGCCCGTAGTACCCTTAGGTTGACAAAATCGGTCTAAATTTTGTTTTCGTCCAATAACGCGTTATAGCGATGTTGCACAATCGGACACTTCCAGCGCAACACGAATATGATGATTATAAGCCCGTAGTACCCTTATGTTGATAAAATTGTTTAAATTTTGTTGAGTTCAATAACGCTTTGTTGCGATGTTGAACAATCGGAAACTTCCCGCACAACACGAGTATCATGATTTCAAGCCCGTAGTATCCTTAGATTGAGAAAATTGGTTAAATTTTGTTTTCATTCAATACGGCTTTGTAGCGATGTTGGACAATCGGGCACTTGCAGCGAAACACGAATATGATGATTATAAGCCCGTAGTACGCTTAGGTTGAAAAAATCGGTCGAATTTTTTTTTTCGTTCAATAAGGCTTTGTAGCGATGTTGCACAATCGGACACTTGCAGCGCAACACGAATATGATGATTATAAGCCCGTAGTACCCTTAGGTTGAGAAAATTGGGTAAATTTTTTTTTCGTTCAATAAGGCTTTGTAGCGATGTTGCACAATCGGAAATTTCCCGCGCATCACGAATATGATGATTATAAGCCCGTAGTACCCTTAGGTTGAGAAAATCGGTCAATTTTTTTTCTCGTTCAATAAGGCTTTGCAGCGATGTTGTGCAGTCGGACACTTGCAGCGCAACACGAATATAATGATTATAAGCCCGTAGTACCATTAGATTGAGAAAATCGGTCGAAACTTTTGTTTCGTCCAATAACACTTTATAGCGATGGTGCACAATCGGAAATTTGCAGCGCAACGCGAATATGATGATTATAAGTCTGTAGTACCCTTAGGTTGAGAAAATCGGTCGAAAATTTGTTTCGGTCCAATAACGCTTTATAGCGATGTTGCACAATCGGAAATTTGCAGCGCAACAAGAATGTGATGATTATAAGCCCTTAGATTGACAATATCGGTCAAATTTTTTTTTCGTTCAATAAGGCTTTGTAGCGATTTTGCGCAATCGGACACTTGCAGCGCAACGCGAATATGATGATTATAAGCCCGTAGTACCCTTAGGTTGAGAAAATTGGTTAAATTTGTTTTTCGTTCAATAAGGCTTTGTAGCGATGTTGCACAATCGGACACTTGCACCGCAACACGAATATGATAATTATAAGCCCGTAGTACCCTTAGGTTGATAAAATTGGTTAATTTTTTTTTTCGATCAATAAGGCTTTGTAGCGATGTTGCACAATCGGACACTTGCAGCGCAACGCGATTATGATGATTATAAGCCCGTAGTATCCTTAGGTTGAGAAAATTGGGTAAATTTTGTTTTCGTTCAATACGGCTTTGTAGCGATGTTGCACAATCGGAAATTTCCCGCGCATCACGACTATGATGATTATAAGCCCGTAGTACCCTTAGGTTGAGAAAATTGGTTAAATTTTGTTTTCATTCAATACGGCTTTGTAGCGATGTTGCACAATCGGACACTTGCAGCGCAACACGAATATGATGATTATAAGCCCGTAGTACCCTTAGGTTGAGAAAATTGGGTAAATTTTTTTTTCGTTCAATAAGGCTTTGTAGCGATGTTGCACAATCGGAAATTTCCCGCGCATCACGAATATGATGATTATAAGCCCGTAGTACCCTTAGGTTGAGAAAATCGGTCAATTTTTTTTCTCGTTCAATAAGGCTTTGCAGCGATGTTGTGCAGTCGGACACTTGCAGCGCAACACGAATATAATGATTATAAGCCCGTAGTACCATTAGATTGAGAAAATCGGTCGAAACTTTTGTTTCGTCCAATAACACTTTATAGCGATGTTGCACAATCGGAAATTTGCAGCGCAACGCGAATATGATGATTATAAGTCTGTAGTACCCTTAGGTTGAGAAAATCGGTCGAAAATTTGTTTCGGTCCAATAACGCTTTATAGCGATGTTGCACAATCGGAAATTTGCAGCTCAACAAGAATGTGATGATTATAAGCCCTTAGATTGACAATATCGGTCAAATTTTTTTTTCGTTCAATAAGGCTTTGTAGCGATTTTGCGCAATCGGACACTTGCAGCGCAACGCGAATATGATGATTATAAGCCCGTAGTACCCTTAGGTTGAGAAAATTGCTTAAATTTGTTTTTCGTTCAATAAGGCTTTGTAGCGATGTTGCACAATCGGACACTTGCACCGGAACACGAATATGATAATTATAAGCCCGTAGTACCCTTAGGTTGATAAAATTGGTTAATTTTTTGTTTCGCTCAATAAGGCTTTGTAGCGATGTTGCACAATCGGACACTTGCAGCGCAACGCGATTATAATGATTATAAGCCCGTAGTACCCTTAGGTTGAGAAAATTGGGTAAATTTTGTTTTCGTTCAATAAGGCTTTGTAGCGATGTTGCACAATCGGACACTTGCAGCGCAACGCGATTATGATGATTATAAGCCCGTAGTATCCTTAGGTTGAGAAAATTGGGTAAATTTTGTTTTCGTTCAATACGGCTTTGTAGCGATGTTGCACAATCGGAAATTTCCCGCGCATCACGACTATGATGATTATAAGCCCGTAGTACCCTTAGGTTGAGAAAATTGGTTAAATTTTGTTTTCATTCAATACGGCTTTGTAGCGATGTTGCACAATCGGACACTTGCAGCGCAACACGAATATGATGATTATAAGCCCGTAGTACCCTTAGGTTGAGAAAATTGGGTAAATTTTTTTTTCGTTCAATAAGGCTTTGTAGCGATGTTGCACAATCGGAAATTTCCCGCGCATCACGAATATGATGATTATAAGCCCGTAGTACCCTTAGGTTGAGAAAATCGGTCAATTTTTTTTCTCGTTCAATAAGGCTTTGCAGCGATGTTGTGCAGTCGGACACTTGCAGCGCAACACGAATATAATGATTATAAGCCCGTAGTACCATTAGATTGAGAAAATCGGTCGAAACTTTTGTTTCGTCCAATAACACTTTATAGCGATGTTGCACAATCGGAAATTTGCAGCGCAACGCGAATATGATGATTATAAGTCTGTAGTACCCTTAGGTTGAGAAAATCGGTCGAAAATTTGTTTCGGTCCAATAACGCTTTATAGCGATGTTGCACAATCGGAAATTTGCAGCTCAACAAGAATGTGATGATTATAAGCCCTTAGATTGACAATATCGGTCAAATTTTTTTTTCGTTCAATAAGGCTTTGTAGCGATTTTGCGCAATCGGACACTTGCAGCGCAACGCGAATATGATGATTATAAGCCCGTAGTACCCTTAGGTTGAGAAAATTGCTTAAATTTGTTTTTCGTTCAATAAGGCTTTGTAGCGATGTTGCACAATCGGACACTTGCACCGGAACACGAATATGATAATTATAAGCCCGTAGTACCCTTAGGTTGATAAAATTGGTTAATTTTTTGTTTCGCTCAATAAGGCTTTGTAGCGATGTTGCACAATCGGACACTTGCAGCGCAACGCGATTATAATGATTATAAGCCCGTAGTACCCTTAGGTTGAGAAAATTGGGTAAATTTTGTTTTCGTTCAATAAGGCTTTGTAGCGATGTTGCACAATCGGACACTTGCAGCGCAACGCGATTATGATGATTATAAGCCCGTAGTATCCTTAGGTTGAGAAAATTGGGTAAATTTTGTTTTCGTTCAATACGGCTTTGTAGCGATGTTGCACAATCGGAAATTTCCCGCGCATCACGACTATGATGATTATAAGCCCGTAGTACCCTTAGGTTGAGAAAATTGGTTAAATTTTGTTTTCATTCAATACGGCTTTGTAGCGATGTTGCACAATCGGACACTTGCAGCGCAACACGAATATGATGATTATAAGCCCGTAGTACCCTTAGGTTGAGAAAATTGGGTTTGGTTTGGTTTGGGTTCAATAAGGCTTTGTAGCGATGTTGCACAATCGGAAATTTCCCGCGCATCACGAATATGATGATTATAAGCCCGTAGTACCCTTAGGTTGAGAAAATCGGTCAATTTTTTTTCTCGTTCAATAAGGCTTTGCAGCGATGTTGTGCAGTCGGACACTTGCAGCGCAACACGAATATAATGATTATAAGCCCGTAGTACCATTAGATTGAGAAAATCGGTCGAAACTTTTGTTTCGTCCAATAACACTTTATAGCGATGTTGCACAATCGGAAATTTGCAGCGCAACGCGAATATGATGATTATAAGTCTGTAGTACCCTTAGGTTGAGAAAATCGGTCGAAAATTTGTTTCGGTCCAATAACGCTTTATAGCGATGTTGCACAATCGGAAATTTGCAGCTCAACAAGAATGTGATGATTATAAGCCCTTAGATTGACAATATCGGTCAAATTTTTTTTTCGTTCAATAAGGCTTTGTAGCGATTTTGCGCAATCGGACACTTGCAGCGCAACGCGAATATGATGATTATAAGCCCGTAGTACCCTTAGGTTGAGAAAATTGCTTAAATTTGTTTTTCGTTCAATAAGGCTTTGTAGCGATGTTGCACAATCGGACACTTGCACCGGAACACGAATATGATAATTATAAGCCCGTAGTACCCTTAGGTTGATAAAATTGGTTAATTTTTTGTTTCGCTCAATAAGGCTTTGTAGCGATGTTGCACAATCGGGCACTTGCAGCGCAACGCGATTATAATGATTATAAGCCCGTAGTACCCTTAGGTTGAGAAAATTGGGTAAATTTTGTTTTCGTTCAATAAGGCTTTGTAGCGATGTTGCACAATCGGACACTTGCAGCGCAACGCGATTATGATGATTATAAGCCCGTAGTATCCTTAGGTTGAGAAAATTGGGTAAATTTTGTTTTCGTTCAATACGGCTTTGTAGCGATGTTGCACAATCGGAAATTTCCCGCGCATCACGACTATGATGATTATAAGCCCGTAGTACCCTTAGGTTGAGAAAATTGGTTAAATTTTGTTTTCATTCAATACGGCTTTGTAGCGATGTTGCACAATCGGACACTTGCAGCGCAACACGAATATGATGATTATAAGCCCGTAGTACCCTTAGGTTGAGAAAATTGGGTAAATTTTTTTTTCGTTCAATAAGGCTTTGTAGCGATGTTGCACAATCGGAAATTTCCCGCGCATCACGAATATGATGATTATAAGCCCGTAGTACCCTTAGGTTGAGAAAATCGGTCAATTTTTTTTCTCGTTCAATAAGGCTTTGCAGCGATGTTGTGCAGTCGGACACTTGCAGCGCAACACGAATATAATGATTATAAGCCCGTAGTACCATTAGATTGAGAAAATCGGTCGAAACTTTTGTTTCGTCCAATAACACTTTATAGCGATGTTGCACAATCGGAAATTTGCAGCGCAACGCGAATATGATGATTATAAGTCTGTAGTACCCTTAGGTTGAGAAAATCGGTCGAAAATTTGTTTCGGTCCAATAACGCTTTATAGCGATGTTGCACAATCGGAAATTTGCAGCTCAACAAGAATGTGATGATTATAAGCCCTTAGATTGACAATATCGGTCAAATTTTTTTTTCGTTCAATAAGGCTTTGTAGCGATTTTGCGCAATCGGACACTTGCAGCGCAACGCGAATATGATGATTATAAGCCCGTAGTACCCTTAGGTTGAGAAAATTGCTTAAATTTGTTTTTCGTTCAATAAGGCTTTGTAGCGATGTTGCACAATCGGACACTTGCACCGGAACACGAATATGATAATTATAAGCCCGTAGTACCCTTAGGTTGATAAAATTGGTTAATTTTTTGTTTCGCTCAATAAGGCTTTGTAGCGATGTTGCACAATCGGACACTTGCAGCGCAACGCGATTATAATGATTATAAGCCCGTAGTACCCTTAGGTTGAGAAAATTGGGTAAATTTTGTTTTCGTTCAATAAGGCTTTGTAGCGATGTTGCACAATCGAACACTTGCAGCGCAACGCGATTATGATGATTATAAGCCCGTAGTACCCTTAGGTTGAGAAAATTGGGTAAATTTTGTTTTCATTCAATACGGCTTTATAGCGATGTTGCACAATCGGAAATTTGCAGCGCAACGCGAATATGATGATTATAAGTCTGTAGTACCCTTAGGTTGAGAAAATCGGTCGAAAATTTGTTTCGGTCCAATAACGCTTTATAGCGATGTTGCACAATCGGAAATTTGCAGCTCAACAAGAATGTGATGATTATAAGCCCTTAGATTGACAATATCGGTCAAATTTTTTTTTCGTTCAATAAGGCTTTGTAGCGATTTTGCGCAATCGAACACTTGCAGCGCAACGCGAATATGATGATTATAAGCCCGTAGTACCCTTAGGTTGAGAAAATTGCTTAAATTTGTTTTTCGTTCAATAAGGCTTTGTAGCGATGTTGCACAATCGGACACTTGCACCGGAACACGAATATGATAATTATAAGCCCGTAGTACCCTTAGGTTGATAAAATTGGTTAATTTTTTGTTTCGCTCAATAAGGCTTTGTAGCGATGTTGCACAATCGGACACTTGCACCGGAACACGAATATGATAATTATAAGCCCGTAGTACCCTTAGGTTGATAAAATTGGTTAATTTTTTGTTTCGCTCAATAAGGCTTTGTAGCGATTTTGCGCAATCGAACACTTGCAGCGCAACGCGAATATGATGATTATAAGCCCGTAGTACCCTTAGGTTGAGAAAATTGCTTAAATTTGTTTTTCGTTCAATAAGGCTTTGTAGTGATGTTGCACAATCGGACACTTGCACCGGAACACGAATATGATAATTATAAGCCCGTAGTACCCTTAGGTTGATAAAATTGGTTAATTTTTTGTTTCGCTCAATAAGGCTTTGTAGCGATGTTGCACAATCGGACACTTGCAGCGCAACGCGATTATAATGATTATAAGCCCGTAGTACCCTTAGGTTGAGAAAATTGGGTAAATTTTGTTTTCGTTCAATAAGGCTTTGTAGCGATGTTGCACAATCGGACACTTGCAGCGCAACGCGATTATGATGATTATAAGCCCGTAGTACCCTTAGGTTGAGAAAATTGGGTAAATTTTGTTTTCATTCAATACGGCTTTGTAGCGATGTTGCACAATCGGACACTTGCAGCGCAACACGAATATGATGATTATAAGCCCGTAGTCCGCTTAGGTTGAAAAATTCGGTCGATTTTTTTTTGTTCAATAAGGATTTGCAGCGAAGTTGTGCAGTCGGACACTTGCAGCGCAACGCGAATATGATGATTATAAGCCCGTAGTATCTTTAGGTTGAGAAAAATGGGTAAATTCTTTTTTCGTTCAATAAGGCTTTGTAGCGATGTTGCACAATCGGAAATTTCCCGCGCATCACGACTATGATGATTATAAGCCCGTAGTACCCTTAGGTTGAGATAATTGGTAAAATTTTTTTTTCGTTCAATATGGCTTTGTAGCCATGTTGCACAATCGGACACTTGCAGCGCAACACGAATATGAAGATTATAAGTACGTAGTACCCTTAGGTTGAGAAAATCCGTCGAAAATTTGTTTTCGTCCAATAACGCTTTATAGCGATGTTGCACAATCGGAAATTTGCAGCGCAACACGAAAATGATGATTGTAAGCCCGTAGTACCCTTAGGTTGAGAAAATCGGTCGAAAATTTGTTTTCGTCCAATAACGCTTTATAGCGATGTTGCACGATCGGAAATTTGCAGCGCAACACGAATATGATGATTATAAGCCCGTAGTACCCTTAGGTTGAGAAAATCGGTCGAAATTTTGTTTTCGTCCAACAACGCTTTACAGCGATGTTGCACAATCAGAAATTCGCAGCGCAACACGAATATGATGATTATAAGCCTGTAGTATCCTTAGGTTGAGAAAGTCGGTCGAAATTTTTTTGCGCCCAATATGGGTTTGCAGCGATTATGCGGAATCGGAAATGTTCCGCACAACACGAATACGATAATTATAAGCCCGTAGTACCCTTAGGTTGAGAAAATCGGTAAAAATTGTGTTTTCGTCCAATACCGCTTTATAGCGATGTTGCACGATCGGAAGTTTGCAGTGCAACACGAATATGATGATTATAAGCCCGTAGTATCCTTAGGTTGAGAAAAATGGGTAAATTCTTTTTTCGTTCAATAAGGCTTTGTAGCGATGTTGCACAATCGGAAATTTCCCGCGCATCACGACTATGTCGATTATAAGCCCGTAGTACCCTTAGGTTGAGATAATTGGTAAAATTTGTTTTTCGTTCAATAAGGCTTTGTAGCGATGTTGCACAATCGGACACTTGCACCGCAACACGAATATGATAATTATAAGCCCGTAGTACCCTTAGGTTGATAAAATTGGTTAATTTTTGTTTTCGCTCAATAAGGCTTTGTAGCGATGTTGCACAATCGAAAATTTCCTGTGCATCACGACTATGATGATTATAAGCCCGTAGTACCCTTAGGTTGAGAAAATTGGTTAAATTTGTTTTTCGTTCAATAAGGCTTTGTAGCGATGTTGCACAATCGGACACTTGCACCGCAACACGAATATGATAATTATAAGCCCGTAGTACCCTTAGGTTGATAAAATTGGTTAATTTTTTTTTTCGCTCAATAAGGCTTTGTAGCGATGTTGCACAATCGGACACTTGCAGCGCAACGTGATTATGATGATTATAAGCCCGTAGTACCCTTAGGTTGAGAAAATTGGTTAAATTTTGGTTTCATTCAATACGGCTTTGTAGCGATGTTGCACAATCGGACACTTGCAGCGCAACACGAATATGATGATTATAAGCCCGTAGTCCGCTTAGGTTGAAAAAATCGGTCGATTTTTTTTTGTTCAATAAGGATTTGCAGCGAAGTTGTGCAATCGGACACTTGCAGCGCAACGCGAATATGATGATTATAAGCCCGTAGTATCTTTAGGTTGAGAAAAATGGGTAAATTCTTTTTTCGTTCAATAAGGCTTTGTAGCGATGTTGCACAATCGGAAATTTCCCGCGCATCACGACTATGATGATTATAAGCCCGTAGTACCCTTAGGTTGAGATAATTGGTAAAATTTTTTTTTCGTTCGATATGGCTTTGTAGCCATGTTGCACAATCGGACACTTGCACCGCAACACGAATATGATAATTATAAGCCCGTAGTACCCTTAGGTTGATAAAATTGGTTAATTTTTTTTTTCGCTCAATAAGGCTTTGTAGCGATGTTGCACAATCGGACACTTGCAGCGCAACGTTATTATGATGATTATAAGCCCGTAGTACCCTTAGGTTGAGAAAATTGGGTAAATTTTGTTTTCGTTCAATACGGCTTTGTAGCGATGTTGCACAATCGGAAATTTCCCGCGCATCACGACTATGATGATTATAAGCCCGCAGTACCCTTAGGTTGAGATAATTGGTAAAATTTTTTTTTCGTTCAATATGGCTTTGTAGCCATGTTGCACAATCGGACACTTGCAGCGCAACACGAATATGAAGATTATAAGTACTTTAGGTTGAGAAAATCGGTCGAAATTTTGTTTTCGTCCAATAACGCTTTATAGCGATGTTGCACGACCGGAAATTTGCAGCGCAACACGAATATTATGATTGTAAGCCCGTAGTACCCTTAGGTTGAGAAAATCGGTCGAAAATTTGTTTCGGTCCAATAACGCTTTATAGCGATGTTGCACAATCGGAAATTTGCAGCGCAACAAGAATGTGATGATTATAAGCCCTTAGATTGACAATATCGGTCAAATTTTTTTTTCGTTCAATAAGGCTTTGTAGCGATTTTGCGCAATCGGTCACTTGCAGCGCATCGCGAATATGATGATTATAAGCCCGTAGTACCCTTAGGTTGAGAAAATTGGTTAAATTTGTTTTTCGTTCAATAAGGCTTTGTAGCGATGTTGCACAATCGGACACTTGCACCGCAACACGAATATGATAATTATAAGCCCGTAGTACCCTTAGGTTGATAAAATTGGTTAATTTTTTTTTTGATCAATAAGGCTTTGTAGCGATGTTGCACAATCGGACACTTGCAGCGCAACGCGATTATGATGATTATAAGCCCGTAGTATCCTTAGGTTGAGAAAATTGGGTAAATTTTGTTTTCGTTCAATACGGCTTTGTAGCGATGTTGCACAATCGGAAATTTCCCGCGCATCACGACTATGATGATTATAAGCCCGTAGTACCCTTAGGTTGAGAAAATTGGTTAAATTTTGTTTTCATTCAATACGGCTTTGTAGCGATGTTGCACAATCGGACACTTGCAGGGCAACGCGAATATGATGATTATAAGCCCGGAGTATCCTTAGGTTGAGAAAATTGGATAAATTCTTTTTTCGTTCAATAAGGCTTTGTAGCGATGTTGCACAATCGGAAATTCCCCGCGCAACGCGAATATGATGATTATAAGCCCGGAGTATCCTTAGGTTGAGAAAATTGGGTAAATTCTTTTTTCGTTCAATAAGGCTTTGTAGCGATGTTGCACAATCGGAAATAACGCTTTATAGCGATGTTGCACGATCGGAAATTGGCAGCGCAACACGAATATGATGATTATAAGTCCGTAGTACCCTTAGGTTGAGAAAATCGGTCGAAATTTTGTTTTCGTCCAATAACGCTTTATAGCGATGTTGCACAATCGGAAATTTGCAGCGCAACACGAATATGATGATTGTAAGCCCGTAGTACCCTTAGGTTGAGAAAATCGGTCGAAAATTTGTTTCGGTCCAATAACGCTTTATAGCGATGCTGCACGATCGGAAATTGGCAGCGCAACACGAATATGATGATTATAAGTCCGTAGTACCCTTAGGTTGAGAAAATCGGTCGAAATTTTGTTTTCGTCCAATAACGCTTTATAGCGATGTTGCACAATCGGAAATTCGCAGCGCAACACGAATATGATGATTATAAGCCTGTAGTATCCTTAGGTTGAGAAAGTCGGTCGAAATTTTTTTGCGTCCAATAAGGCTTTGCAGCGATTATGCGGAATCGGAAATTTCTCGCGCAACGAGAATATCATAATTATAAGTCCGTAGTACCATTAGGTTGAGAAAATCGGTCGAAATTTTGTTTTCGTCCAATAACGCTTTATAGCGACGTTGCACGATCGGAAATTTGCAGCGCAACAAGAATATGATGATTATAAGCCCGTAGTACCCTTAGGTTGAGGAAATTGGGTAAATTCTTTTTTCGTTCAATAAGGCTTTGTAGCGATGTTGCACAATCGGAAATTTCCCGCGCAACGCGAATATGATGATTATAAGCCCGGAGTATCCTTAGGTTGAGAAAATTGGGTAAATTCTTTTTTCGTTCAATAAGGCTTTGTAGCGATGTTGCACAATCGGAAATTTGCAGCGCAACACGAATAAGACGATTATAAGCCCGTAGTACCCTTAGGTTGAAAAAATCGGTCGAATTTGTTTTTCGTTCAATAAGGCTTTGTAGCGATGTTGCACAATCGGACACTTGCAGCGCAACGCGAATATGATGATTATAAGCCCGTAGTATCCTTAGGTTGAGAAAATCGGACGAAATTTTGTTTTCGTCCAATAACGCTTTATAACGATGTTGCATAATCGGAAATTTGCAGCGCAACACAAATATGATGATTATAAGTCCGTAGTACCCTTAGGTTGAGAAAATCGGTCGAAATTTTGTTTTCGTCCAACAACGCTTTACAGCGATGTTGCACAATCGGAAATTCGCAGCGCAACACGAATATGATGATTATAAGCCTGTAGTATCCTTAGGTTGAGAAAGCCGGTCGAAATTTTTTTGCGTCCAATAAGGCTTTGCAGCGATTATGCGGAATCGGAAATGTTCCGCACAACACGAATATCATGATTATAAGCCCGTAGTACCCTTAGGTTGAGAAAACCGGTCGAAAATTTGTTTCGGTCCAATGACGCTTTATAGCGATGTTGCACGATCGGAAATTGACAGCGCAACAAGAATATGATTATTATAAGCCCTTAGATTGACAATATCGGTCCAATTTTGTTTTCGTTCAAGAAGGCTTTGAAGCGATTTTGCGCAGTCGGAAATTTTCCGCACAACAGGAATATCATGATTATAAGCCCGTAGTATCCTTAGATTGAGAAAATTGGTTAAATTTTGTTTTCATTCAATACGGCTTTGTAGCAATGTTGGACAATCGGGCACTTGCAGCGCAACACGAATATGATGGATATAAGCCCGTAGTACGCTTAGGTTGAAAAAATCGGTCGAATTTTTTTTTTCGTTCAATAAGGCTTTGTAGCGATGTTGCACAATCGGACACTTGCAGCGCAACGCGAATATGATGATTATTAGCCCGTAGTACCCTTAGGTTGAGAAAATTGGGTAAATTTTGTTTTCGTTCAATAAGGCTTTGTAGCGATGTTGCACAATCAGAAACTTCCCGCGCAACACGAATATCATGATTATAAGCCCGTAGTACCCTTAGGTTGAGAAAATCGGTCGAAATTTTGTTTTCGTCCAATAACCTTTTATAGCGATGTTGCGAAATCGGAAATTTGCAGCGCAACACGAATATGATGATTATAAGCCCGTAGTACCCTTAGGTTGAGAAAATCGGTCGAAATTTTGTTTTCGTCCAATAACGCTTTATAGCGATGTTGCATAATCGGAAATTTGCAGCGCAACACGAATATGATGATTATAAGTCCGTAGTACCCTTAGGTTCAGAAAATCGGTCGAAATTTTGTTTCGGTCCAATAACGCTTTATAGCGATGTTGCACGATCGGAAATTGGCAGCGCAACAAGAATGTGATGATTATAAGCCCTTAGATTGACAATATCGGTCAAATTTTTGTTTCGTTCAATAAGGGTTTGTAGCGATATTGTGCAATCGGACACTTGCAGCGCAACACGAATATAATGATTATAAGCCCATAGTATCATTAGATTGAGAAAATCGGTCGAAACTTTTGTTTCGTCCAATAACGCTGTATAGCGATGTTGCACGATCGGAAATTTGCAGCCCAACACGAATATTATGATTGTAAGCCCGTAGTACCCTTAGGTTGAGAAAATTGGGTAAATTTTTTTTTCGTTCAATAAGGCTTTGTAGCGATGTTGCACAATCGGAAATTTCCCGCGCATCACGAATATGATGATTATAAGCCCGTAGTACCCTTAGGTTGAAAAAATTGGTTAAATTTTGTTTTCATTCAATAAGGCTTTGCAGCGATGTTGTGCAATCGGACACTTGCAGCGCAACACGAATATAATGATTATAAGCCCATAGTATCATTAGATTGAGAAAATCGGTCGAAACTTTTGTTTCGTCCAATAACACTTTATAGCGATGTTGTGCAATCGGACACTTGCAGCGCAACACGAATATGATGATTATAAGCCCGTAGTACCCTTAGGTTGAGAAAATCCCTCGAAAATTTGTTTTTGTCCAATAACGCTTTATAGCGATGTTGCACAATCGGAAATTTGCAGCGCAACACGAATATGATAATTATAAGCCCGTAGTACCCTTAGGTTGATAAAATTGGTTAATTTTTTTTTTCGCTCAATAAGGCTTTGTAGCGATGTTGCACAATCGGACACTTGCAGCGCAACGTTATTATGATGATTATAAGCCCGTAGTACCCTTAGGTTGAGAAAATTGGGTAAATTTTGTTTTCGTTCAATACGGCTTTGTAGCGATGTTGCACAATCGGAAATTTCCCGCGCATCACGACTATGATGATTATAAGCCCGTAGTACCCTTAGGTTGAGATAATTGGTAAAATTTTTTTTTCGTTCAATATGGCTTTGTAGCCATGTTGCACAATCGGACACTTGCAGCGCAACACGAATATGAAGATTATAAGTACTTTAGGTTGAGAAAATCGGTCGAAATTTTGTTTTCGTCCAATAACGCTTTATAGCGATGTTGCACGACCGGAAATTTGCAGCGCAACACGAATATTATGATTGTAAGCCCGTAGTACCCTTAGGTTGAGAAAATCGGTCGAAATTTTGTTTTCGTCCAATAACACTTTATAGCGATGTCGCACAATCGGAAATTTGCAGCGCAACACGAATATGATGATTGTAAGCCCGTAGTACCCTTAGGTTGAGAAAATCGGTCGAAAATTTGTTTCGGTCCAATAACGCTTTATAGCGATGTTGCACAATCGGAAATTTGCAGCGCAACAAGAATGTGATGATTATAAGCCCTTAGATTGACAATATCGGTCAAATTTTTTTTTCGTTCAATAAGGCTTTGTAGCGATTTTGCGCAATCGGTCACTTGCAGCGCATCGCGAATATGATGATTATAAGCCCGTAGTACCCTTAGGTTGAGAAAATTGGTTAAATTTGTTTTTCGTTCAATAAGGCTTTGTAGCGATGTTGCACAATCGGACACTTGCACCGCAACACGAATATGATAATTATAAGCCCGTAGTACCCTTAGGTTGATAAAATTGGTTAATTTTTTTTTTGATCAATAAGGCTTTGTAGCGATGTTGCACAATCGGACACTTGCAGCGCAACGCGATTATGATGATTATAAGCCCGTAGTATCCTTAGGTTGAGAAAATTGGGTAAATTTTGTTTTCGTTCAATACGGCTTTGTAGCGATGTTGCACAATCGGAAATTTCCCGCGCATCACGACTATGATGATTATAAGCCCGTAGTACCCTTAGGTTGAGAAAATTGGTTAAATTTTGTTTTCATTCAATACGGCTTTGTAGCGATGTTGCACAATCGGACACTTGCAGGGCAACGCGAATATGATGATTATAAGCCCGGAGTATCCTTAGGTTGAGAAAATTGGATAAGTTCTTTTTTCGTTCAATAAGGCTTTGTAGCGATGTTGCACAATCGGAAATTCCCCGCGCAACGCGAATATGATGATTATAAGCCCGGAGTATCCTTAGGTTGAGAAAATTGGGTAAATTCTTTTTTCGTTCAATAAGGCTTTGTAGCGATGTTGCACAATCGGAAATAACGCTTTATAGCGATGTTGCACGATCGGAAATTGGCAGCGCAACACGAATATGATGATTATAAGTCCGTAGTACCCTTAGGTTGAGAAAATCGGTCGAAATTTTGTTTTCGTCCAATAACGCTTTATAGCGATGTTGCACAATCGGAAATTTGCAGCGCAACACGAATATGATGATTGTAAGCCCGTAGTACCCTTAGGTTGAGAAAATCGGTCGAAAATTTGTTTCGGTCCAATAACGCTTTATAGCGATGCTGCATGATCGGAAATTGGCAGCGCAACACGAATATGATGATTATAAGTCCGTAGTACCCTTAGGTTGAGAAAATCGGTCGAAATTTTGTTTTCGTCCAATAACGCTTTATAGCGATGTTGCACAATCGGAAATTCGCAGCGCAACACGAATATGATGATTATAAGCCTGTAGTATCCTTAGGTTGAGAAAGTCGGTCGAAATTTTTTTGCGTCCAATAAGGCTTTGCAGCGATTATGCGGAATCGGAAATTTCTCGCGCAACGAGAATATGATAATTATAAGCCCGTAGTACCCTTAGGTTGAGAAAATCGGTCGAAATTTTGTTTTCGTCCAATAACGCTTTATAGCGACGTTGCACGATCGGAAATTTGCAGCGCAACAAGAATATGATGATTATAAGCCCGTAGTACCCTTAGGTTGAGGAAATTGGGTAAATTCTTTTTTCGTTCAATAAGGCTTTGTAGCGATGTTGCACAATCGGAAATTTCCCGCGCAACGCGAATATGATGATTATAAGCCCGGAGTATCCTTAGGTTGAGAAAATTGGGTAAATTCTTTTTTCGTTCAATAAGGCTTTGTAGCGATGTTGCACAATCGGAAATTTGCAGCGCAACACGAATAAGACGATTATAAGCCCGTAGTACCCTTAGGTTGAAAAAATCGGTCGAATTTGTTTTTCGTTCAATAAGGCTTTGTAGCGATGTTGCACAATCGGACACTTGCAGCGCAACGCGAATATGATGATTATAAGCCCGTAGTATCCTTAGGTTGAGAAAATCGGACGAAATTTTGTTTTCGTCCAATAACGCTTTATAACGATGTTGCATAATCGGAAATTTGCAGCGCAACACAAATATGATGATTATAAGTCCGTAGTACCCTTAGGTTGAGAAAATCGGTCGAAATTTTGTTTTCGTCCAACAACGCTTTACAGCGATGTTGCACAATCGGAAATTCGCAGCGCAACACGAATATGATGATTATAAGCCTGTAGTATCCTTAGGTTGAGAAAGCCGGTCGAAATTTTTTTGCGTCCAATAAGGCTTTGCAGCGATTATGCGGAATCGGAAATGTTCCGCACAACACGAATATCATGATTATAAGCCCGTAGTACCCTTAGGTTGAGAAAACCGGTCGAAAATTTGTTTCGGTCCAATGACGCTTTATAGCGATGTTGCACGATCGGAAATTGGCAGCGCAACAAGAATATGATTATTATAAGCCCTTAGATTGACAATATCGGTCCAATTTTGTTTTCGTTCAAGAAGGCTTTGAAGCGATTTTGCGCAGTCGGAAATTTTCCGCACAACAGGAATATCATGATTATAAGCCCGTAGTATCCTTAGATTGAGAAAATTGGTTAAATTTTGTTTTCATTCAATACGGCTTTGTAGCAATGTTGGACAATCGGGCACTTGCAGCGCAACACGAATATGATGGATATAAGCCCGTAGTACGCTTAGGTTGAAAAAATCGGTCGAATTTTTTTTTTCGTTCAATAAGGCTTTGTAGCGATGTTGCACAATCGGACACTTGCAGCGCAACGCGAATATGATGATTATTAGCCCGTAGTACCCTTAGGTTGAGAAAATTGGGTAAATTTTTTTTTCGTTCAATAAGGCTTTGTAGCGATGTTGCACAATCGGAAATTTCCCGCGCATCACGAATATGATGATTATAAGCCCGTAGTACCCTTAGGTTGAAAAAATTGGTTAAATTTTGTTTTCATTCAATAAGGCTTTGCAGCGATGTTGTGCAATCGGACACTTGCAGCGCAACACGAATATAATGATTATAAGCCCATAGTATCATTAGATTGAGAAAATCGGTCGAAACTTTTGTTTCGTCCAATAACACTTTATAGCGATGTTGTGCAATCGGACACTTGCAGCGCAACACGAATATGATAATTATAAGCCCGTAGTACCCTTAGGTTGAGAAAATCCCTCGAAAATTTGTTTTTGTCCAATAACGCTTTATAGCGATGTTGCACAATCGGAAATTTGCAGCGCAACACGAATATGATAATTATAAGCCCGTAGTACCCTTAGGTTGATAAAATTGGTTAATTTTTTTTTTCGCTCAATAAGGCTTTGTAGCGATGTTGCACAATCGGACACTTGCAGCGCAACGTTATTATGATGATTATAAGCCCGTAGTACCCTTAGGTTGAGAAAATTGGGTAAATTTTGTTTTCGTTCAATACGGCTTTGTAGCGATGTTGCACAATCGGAAATTTCCCGCGCATCACGACTATGATGATTATAAGCCCGTAGTACCCTTAGGTTGAGATAATTGGTAAAATTTTTTTTTCGTTCAATATGGCTTTGTAGCCATGTTGCACAATCGGACACTTGCAGCGCAACACGAATATGAAGATTATAAGTACTTTAGGTTGAGAAAATCGGTCGAAATTTTGTTTTCGTCCAATAACACTTTATAGCGATGTCGCACAATCGGAAATTTGCAGCGCAACACGAATATGATGATTGTAAGCCCGTAGTACCCTTAGGTTGAGAAAATCGGTCGAAAATTTGTTTCGGTCCAATAACGCTTTATAGCGATGTTGCACAATCGGAAATTTGCAGCGCAACAAGAATGTGATGATTATAAGCCCTTAGATTGACAATATCGGTCAAATTTTTTTTTCGTTCAATAAGGCTTTGTAGCGATTTTGCGCAATCGGTCACTTGCAGCGCATCGCGAATAGGATGATTATAAGCCCGTAGTACCCTTAGGTTGAGAAAATTGGTTAAATTTGTTTTTCGTTCAATAAGGCTTTGTAGCGATGTTGCACAATCGGACACTTGCACCGCAACACGAATATGATAATTATAAGCCCGTAGTACCCTTAGGTTGATAAAATTGGTTAATTTTTTTTTTCATCAATAAGGCTTTGTAGCGATGTTGCACAATCGGACACTTGCAGCGCAACGCGATTATGATGATTATAAGCCCGTAGTATCCTTAGGTTGAGAAAATTGGGTAAATTTTGTTTTCGTTCAATACGGCTTTGTAGCGATGTTGCACAATCGGAAATTTCCCGCGCATCACGACTATGATGATTATAAGCCCGTAGTACCCTTAGGTTGAGAAAATTGGTTAAATTTTGTTTTCATTCAATACGGCTTTGTAGCGATGTTGCACAATCGGACACTTGCAGGGCAACGCGAATATGATGATTATAAGCCCGGAGTATCCTTAGGTTGAGAAAATTGGATAAATTCTTTTTTCGTTCAATAAGGCTTTGTAGCGATGTTGCACAATCGGAAATTCCCCGCGCAACGCGAATATGATGATTATAAGCCCGGAGTATCCTTAGGTTGAGAAAATTGGGTAAATTCTTTTTTCGTTCAATAAGGCTTTGTAGCGATGTTGCACAATCGGAAATAACGCTTTATAGCGATGTTGCACGATCGGAAATTGGCAGCGCAACACGAATATGATGATTATAAGTCCGTAGTACCCTTAGGTTGAGAAAATCGGTCGAAATCTTGTTTTCGTCCAATAACGCTTTATAGCGATGTTGCACAATCGGAAATTTGCAGCGCAACACGAATATGATGATTGTAAGCCCGTAGTACCCTTAGGTTGAGAAAATCGGTCGAAAATTTGTTTCGGTCCAATAACGCTTTATAGCGATGCTGCACGATCGGAAATTGGCAGCGCAACACGAATATGATGATTATAAGTCCGTAGTACCCTTAGGTTGAGAAAATCGGTCGAAATTTTGTTTTCGTCCAATAACGCTTTATAGCGATGTTGCACAATCGGAAATTCGCAGCGCAACACGAATATGATGATTATAAGCCTGTAGTATCCTTAGGTTGAGAAAGTCGGTCGAAATTTTTTTGCGTCCAATAAGGCTTTGCAGCGATTATGCGGAATCGGAAATTTCTCGCGCAACGAGAATATGATAATTATAAGCCCGTAGTACCCTTAGGTTGAGAAAATCGGTCGAAATTTTGTTTTCGTCCAATAACGCTTTATAGCGACGTTGCACGATCGGAAATTTGCAGCGCAACAAGAATATGATGATTATAAGCCCGTAGTACCCTTAGGTTGAGGAAATTGGGTAAATTCTTTTTTCGTTCAATAAGGCTTTGTAGCGATGTTGCACAATCGGAAATTTCCCGCGCAACGCGAATATGATGATTATAAGCCCGGAGTATCCTTAGGTTGAGAAAATTGGGTAAATTCTTTTTTCGTTCAATAAGGCTTTGTAGCGATGTTGCACAATCGGAAATTTGCAGCGCAACACGAATAAGACGATTATAAGCCCGTAGTACCCTTAGGTTGAAAAAATCGGTCGAATTTGTTTTTCGTTCAATAAGGCTTTGTAGCGATGTTGCACAATCGGACACTTGCAGCGCAACGCGAATATGATGATTATAAGCCCGTAGTATCCTTAGGTTGAGAAAATCGGACGAAATTTTGTTTTCGTCCAATAACGCTTTATAACGATGTTGCATAATCGGAAATTTGCAGCGCAACACAAATATGATGATTATAAGTCCGTAGTACCCTTAGGTTGAGAAAATCGGTCGAAATTTTGTTTTCGTCCAACAACGCTTTACAGCGATGTTGCACAATCGGAAATTCGCAGCGCAACACGAATATGATGATTATAAGCCTGTAGTATCCTTAGGTTGAGAAAGCCGGTCGAAATTTTTTTGCGTCCAATAAGGCTTTGCAGCGATTATGCGGAATCGGAAATGTTCCGCACAACACGAATATCATGATTATAAGCCCGTAGTACCCTTAGGTTTAGAAAACCGGTCGAAAATTTGTTTCGGTCCAATGACGCTTTATTGCGATGTTGCACGATCGGAAATTGGCAGCGCAACAAGAATATGATTATTATAAGCCCTTAGATTGACAATATCGGTCCAATTTTGTTTTCGTTCAAGAAGGCTTTGAAGCGATTTTGCGCAGTCGGAAATTTTCCGCACAACAGGAATATCATGATTATAAGCCCGTAGTATCCTTAGATTGAGAAAATTGGTTAAATTTTGTTTTCATTCAATACGGCTTTGTAGCAATGTTGGACAATCGGGCACTTGCAGCGCAACACGAATATGATGGATATAAGCCCGTAGTACGCTTAGGTTGAAAAAATCGGTCGAATTTTTTTTTTCGTTCAATAAGGCTTTGTAGCGATGTTGCACAATCGGACACTTGCAGCGCAACGCGAATATGATGATTATTAGCCCGTAGTACCCTTAGGTTGAGAAAATTGGGTAAATTTTGTTTTCGTTCAATAAGGCTTTGTAGCGATGTTGCACAATCAGAAACTTCGCGCGCAACACGAATATCATGATTATAAGCCCGTGGTACCCTTAGGTTGAGAAAATCGGTCGAAATTTTGTTTTCGTCCAATAACCTTTTATAGCGATGTTGCGAAATCGGAAATTTGCAGCGCAACACGAATATGATGATTATAAGCCCGTAGTACCCTTAGGTTGAGAAAATCGGTCGAAATTTTGTTTTCGTCCAATAACGCTTTATAGCGATGTTGCATAATCGGAAATTTGCAGCGCAACACGAATATGATGATTATAAGTCCGTAGTACCCTTAGGTTCAGAAAATCGGTCGAAATTTTGTTTCGGTCCAATAACGCTTTATAGCGATGTTGCACGATCGGAAATTGGCAGCGCAACAAGAATGTGATGATTATAAGCCCTTAGATTGACAATATCGGTCAAATTTTTGTTTCGTTCAATAAGGGTTTGTAGCGATATTGTGCAATCGGACACTTGCAGCGCAACACGAATATAATGATTATAAGCCCATAGTATCATTAGATTGAGAAAATCGGTCGAAACTTTTGTTTCGTCCAATAACGCTGTATAGCGATGTTGCACGATCGGAAATTTGCAGCCCAACACGAATATTATGATTGTAAGCCCGTAGTACCCTTAGGTTGAGAAAATTGGGTAAATTTTTTTTTCGTTCAATAAGGCTTTGTAGCGATGTTGCACAATCGGAAATTTCCCGCGCATCACGAATATGATGATTATAAGCCCGTAGTACCCTTAGGTTGAAAAAATTGGTTAAATTTTGTTTTCATTCAATAAGGCTTTGCAGCGATGTTGTGCAATCGGACACTTGCAGCGCAACACGAATATAATGATTATAAGCCCATAGTATCATTAGATTGAGAAAATCGGTCGAAACTTTTGTTTCGTCCAATAACACTTTATAGCGATGTTGTGCAATCGGACACTTGCAGCGCAACACGAATATGATGATTATAAGCCCGTAGTACCCTTAGGTTGAGAAAATCCCTCGAAAATTTGTTTTTGTCCAATAACGCTTTATAGCGATGTTGCACAATCGGAAATTTGCAGCGCAACACGAATATGATGATTGTAAGCCCGTAGTACCCTTAGGTTGAGAAAATCGGTCGAAAATTTGTTTTCGTCCAATAACGCTTTATAGCGATGTTGCACGATCAGAAATTTGCAGCGCAACACGAATATGATGATCATAAGCCCGTAGTACCCTTAGGTTGAGAAAATCGGTCGAAAATTTGTTTTCGTCCAATAACGCTTTATAGCGATGTTGCACGATCAGAAATTTGCAGCGCAACACGAATATGATGATCATAAGCCCGTAGTACCCTTAGGTTGAGAAAATCGGTCGAAATTTTTTTGCGCCCAATAAGGGTTTGCAGCGATTATGCGGAATCGGAAATGTTCCGCACAACACGAATATCATGATTATAAGCCCGTAGTACCCTTAGGTTGAGAAAATGGGTCGATCTTTTTTTTGTTCAACAAGGATTTGCAGCGTAGTTGCACAATCGGAAATTTGCAGCGCAACACGAATATGATGATTATAAGTCCGTAGTACCCTTAGGTTGAAAAAATCGGTCGGAATTTTGTTTTCGTCCAAAAACGCTTTATAGCGATGTTGCACAATCGGAAATTTGCAGCGCAACACGAATATGATGATTGTAAGCCCGTAGTACCCTTAGGTTGAGAAAATTGGGTAAATTTTTTTTTCGTTCAACAAGGATTTGCAGCGAAGTTGTGCAATCGGACACTTGCAGCGCAAAGCGAATATGATGATTATAAGCCCGTAGTATCCTTAGGTAGAGAAAAATGGGTAAATTCTTTTTTCGTTCAATAAGGCTTTGTAGCGATGTTGCACAATCGGAAATTTCCCGCGCATCACGACTATGATGATTATAAGCCCGTAGTACCCTTAGGTTGAGATAACTGGTAAATTTTTTTTTTCGTTCAATATGGCTTTGTAGCCATGTTGCACAATCGGACACTTGCAGCGCAACACGAATATGAAGATTATAAGCCCGTAGTACCCTTAGGTTGAGAAAATCCCTCGAAACTTTGTTTTCGTCCAATAACGCTTTATAGCGATGTTGCACAATCGGAAATTTGCAGCGCAACACGAATATGATGATTGTAAGCCCGTAGTACCCTTAGGTTGAGAAAATCGGTCGAAAATTTGTTTCGGTCCAATAACGCTTTATAGCGATGCTGCACGATCGGAAATTGGCAGCGCAACACGAATATGATGATTATAAGTCCGTAGTATCCTTAGGTTGAGAAAATCGGACGAAATTTTGTTTTCGTCCAATAACGCTTTATAACGATGTTGCATATTCGGAAATTTGCAGCGCAACACAAATATGATGATTATAAGTCCGTAGTACCCTTAGGTTGAGAAAATCGGTCGAAATTTTGTTTTCGTCCAACAACGCTTTACAGCGATGTTGCACAATCGGAAATTCGCAGCGCAACACGAATATGATGATTATAAGCCTGTAGTATCCTTAGGTTGAGAAAGCCGGTCGAAATTTTTTTGCGTCCAATAAGGCTTTATAGCGATGTTGCACGATCGGAAATTTGCAGCGCAACACGAATATTATGATTGTAAGCCCGTAGTACCCTTAGGTTGAGAAAATCGGTCGAAATTTTGTTTTCGTCCAATAACACTTTATAGCGATGTTGCACAATCGGAAATTTGCAGCGCAACACGAATATGATGATTATAAGTCCGTAGTACCCTTAGGTTGAGAAAATCGGTCGAAATTTTGTTTTCGTCCAATAACGCTTTATAGCGATGTTGCACAATCGGAAATTTGCAGCGCAACACGAATATGATGATTGTAAGCCCGTAGTACCCTTAGGTTGAGAAAATTGGTTAAATTTTGTTTTCATTCAATACGGCTTTGTAGCGATGTTGCACAATCGGACACTTGCAGCGCAACACGAATATGATGATTATAAGCCCGTAGTACCCTTAGGTTTATAAAATTGGTTAAATTTTTGTTTCGTCCAATAACGCGTTATAGCGATGTTGCACAATCGGACACTTCCAGCGCAACACGAATATGATGACTATAAGCCCGTAGTACCCTTAGCTTGAGAAAATTGGTTAAATTTTCTTTTCGTTCAATAAGGCTTTGTAGCGATGTTGCACAATCGGACACTTGCAGCGCAACACGAATATGATGATTATAAGCACGTAGTACCCTTATGTTGAGAAAATTGGTTAAATTTTGTTGAGTTCAATAACGCTTTGTTGCGATGTTGAACAATCGGAAACTTCCCGCGCAACACGAATATGATGATTATAAGCCCGTAGTACCCTTAGGTTTATAAAATTGGTTAAATTTTTGTTTCGCTCAATAACGCGTTATAGCGATGTTGCACAATCGGACACTTCCAGCGCAACACGAATATGATGATTATTTGCCCGTAGTACCCTTAGCTTGAGAAAATTGGTTAAATTGTCTTTTCGTTCAATAAGGCTTTGTAGCGATGTTGCACAATCGGACACTTGCAGCACAACACGAATATGATGATTATAAGCCCGTAGTACTCTTAGGTTGACAAAATCGGTCTAAATTTTGTTTTCGTCCAATAACGCTTTATAGCGATGTTGCACAATCGGACACTTCCAGCGCAACACGAATATGATGACTATAAGCCCGTAGTACCCTTAGGTTGACAAAATCGGTCGAATTTGTTTTCGTCCAATAAGGCTTTGTAGCGATGTCTCGCAATAGGACACTTGCAGCGCAACACGGATATGATGATTATAAGCCCGTAGTACCCTTAGGATGACAAAATCGGTCGAAATTTTTTTTCGTCCAATAAGGCTTTGTAGCGATGTTGAACAATCGGAAACTTCCCGCGCAACACGAATATGATGATTATAAGTCCGTAGTACCCTTAGGTTTATAAAATTGGTTAAATTTTTGTTTCGTTCAATAACGCTTTGTAGCGATGTTGCACAATCGGAAACTTCCCGCGCAACACGAATATGATGATTATAAGCCCGTAGTACCCTTAGGTTTATAAAATTGGTTAAATTTTTGTTTCGTCCAATAACGCGTTATAGCGATGTTGCACAATCGGACCCTTCCAGCGCAACACGAATATGATGACTATAAGCCCGTAGTACCCTTAGCTTGAGAAAATTGGTTAAATTTTCTTTTCGTTCAATAAGGCTTTGTAGCGATGTTGCACAATCGGACACTTGCAGCGCAACACGAATATGATGATTATAAGCACGTAGTACCCTTATGTCGAGAAAATTGGTTAAATTTTGTTGAGTTCAATAACGCTTTGTTGCGATGTTGAACAATCGGAAACTTCCCGCGCAACACGAATATGATGATTATAAGCCCGTAGTACCCTTAGGTTTATAAAATTGGTTAAATTGTCTTTTCGTTCAATAAGGCTTTGTAGCGATGTTGCACAATCGGACACTTGCAGCACAACACGAATATGATGATTATAAGCCCGTAGTACCCTTAGGTTGAAAAAATCGGTCGAATTTTTTTTCGTCCAATAAGGCTTTGTAGCGATGTCTCGCAATAGGACACTTGCAGCGCAACACGGATATGATGATTATAAGCCCGTAGTACCCTTAGGATGACAAAATCGGTCGAAATTTTTTTTCGTCCAATAAGGCTTTGTAGCGATGTTGAACAATCGGAAACTTCCCGCGCAACACGAATATGATGATTATAAGCCCGTAGTACCCTTAGGTTTATAAAATTGGTTAAATTTTTGTTTCGTTCAATAACGCGTTATAGCGATGTTGCACAATCGGACACTTCCAGCGCAACACGAATATGATGACTATAAGCCCGTAGTACCCTTAGCTTGAGAAAATTGGTTAAATTTTCTTTTCGTTCAATAAGGCTTTGTAGCGATGTTGCACAATCGGACACTTGCAGCGCAACACGAATATGATGATTATAAGCACGTAGTACCCTTATGTTGAGAAAATTGGTTAAATTTTGTTGAGTTCAATAACGCTTTGTTGCGATGTTGAACAATCGGAAACTTCCCGCGCAACACGAATATGATGATTATAAGCCCGTAGTACCCTTAGGTTTATAAAATTGGTTAAATTTTTGTTTCGCTCAATAACGCGTTATAGCGATGTTGGACAATCGGACACTTCCAGCGCAACACGAATATGATGATTATTTGCCCGTAGTACCCTTAGCTTGAGAAAATTGGTTAAATTGTCTTTTCGTTCAATAAGGCTTTGTAGCGATGTTGCACAATCGGACACTTGCAGCACAACACGAATATGATGATTATAAGCCCGTAGTACTCTTAGGTTGACAAAATCGGTCTAAATTTTGTTTTCGTCCAATAACGCTTTATAGCGATGTTGCACAATCGGACACTTCCAGCGCAATACGAATATGATGACTATAAGCCCGTAGTACCCTTAGGTTGACAAAATCGGTCTAAATTTTGTTTTCGTCCAATAACGCTTTATAGCGATGTTGCACAATCGGACACTTCCAGCGCAACACGAATATGATGACTATAAGCCCGTAGTACCCTTAGCTTGAGAAAATTGGTTAAATTTTCTTTTCGTTCAATAAGGCTTTGTAGCGATGTTGCACAATCGGACACTTGCAGCGCAACACGAATATGATGATTATAAGCACGTAGTACCCTTATGTTGAGAAAATTGGTTAAATTTTGTTGAGTTCAATAACGCTTTGTTGCGATGTTGAACAATCGGAAACTTCCCGCGCAACACGAATATGATGATTATAAGCCCGTAGTACCCTTAGGTTTATAAAATTGGTTAAATTTTTGTTTCGCTCAATAACGCGTTATAGCGATGTTGCACAATCGGACACTTCCAGCGCAACACGAATATGATGATTATTTGCCCGTAGTACCCTTAGCTTGAGAAAATTGGTTAAATTGTCTTTTCGTTCAATAAGGCTTTGTAGCGATGTTGCACAATCGGACACTTGCAGCACAACACGAATATGATGATTATAAGCCCGTAGTACTCTTAGGTTGACAAAATCGGTCTAAATTTTGTTTTCGTCCAATAACGCTTTATAGCGATGTTGCACAATCGGACACTTCCAGCGCAACACGAATATGATGACTATAAGCCCGTAGTACCCTTAGGTTGACAAAATCGGTCGAATTTGTTTTCGTCCAATAAGGCTTTGTAGCGATGTCTCGCAATAGGACACTTGCAGCGCAACACGGATATGATTATTATAAGCCCGTAGTACCCTTAGGATGACAAAATCGGTCGAAATTTTTTTTCGTCCAATAAGGCTTTGTAGCGATGTTGAACAATCGGAAACTTCCCGCGCAACACGAATATGATGATTATAAGTCCGTAGTACCCTTAGGTTTATAAAATTGGTTAAATTTTTGTTTCGTTCAATAACGCTTTGTAGCGATGTTGCACAATCGGAAACTTCCCGCGCAACACGAATATGATGATTATAAGCCCGTAGTACCCTTAGGTTTATAAAATTGGTTAAATTTTTGTTTCGTCCAATAACGCGTTATAGCGATGTTGCACAATCGGACCCTTCCAGCGCAACACGAATATGATGACTATAAGCCCGTAGTACCCTTAGCTTGAGAAAATTGGTTAAATTTTCTTTTCGTTCAATAAGGCTTTGTAGCGATGTTGCACAATCGGACACTTGCAGCGCAACACGAATATGATGATTATAAGCACGTAGTACCCTTATGTCGAGAAAATTGGTTAAATTTTGTTGAGTTCAATAACGCTTTGTTGCGATGTTGAACAATCGGAAACTTCCCGCGCAACACGAATATGATGATTATAAGCCCGTAGTACCCTTAGGTTTATAAAATTGGTTAAATTGTCTTTTCGTTCAATAAGGCTTTGTAGCGATGTTGCACAATCGGACACTTGCAGCACAACACGAATATGATGATTATAAGCCCGTAGTACCCTTAGGTTGAAAAAATCGGTCGAATTTTTTTTCGTCCAATAAGGCTTTGTAGCGATGTCTCGCAATAGGACACTTGCAGCGCAACACGGATATGATGATTATAAGCCCGTAGTACCCTTAGGATGACAAAATCGGTCGAAATTTTTTTTCGTCCAATAAGGCTTTGTAGCGATGTTGAACAATCGGAAACTTCCCGCGCAACACGAATATGATGATTATAAGCCCGTAGTACCCTTAGGTTTATAAAATTGGTTAAATTTTTGTTTCGTTCAATAACGCGTTATAGCGATGTTGCACAATCGGACACTTCCAGCGCAACACGAATATGATGACTATAAGCCCGTAGTACCCTTAGCTTGAGAAAATTGGTTAAATTTTCTTTTCGTTCAATAAGGCTTTGTAGCGATGTTGCACAATCGGACACTTGCAGCGCAACACGAATATGATGATTATAAGCACGTAGTACCCTTATGTTGAGAAAATTGGTTAAATTTTGTTGAGTTCAATAACGCTTTGTTGCGATGTTGAACAATCGGAAACTTCCCGCGCAACACGAATATGATGATTATAAGCCCGTAGTACCCTTAGGTTTATAAAATTGGTTAAATTTTTGTTTCGCTCAATAACGCGTTATAGCGATGTTGGACAATCGGACACTTCCAGCGCAACACGAATATGATGATTATTTGCCCGTAGTACCCTTAGCTTGAGAAAATTGGTTAAATTGTCTTTTCGTTCAATAAGGCTTTGTAGCGATGTTGCACAATCGGACACTTGCAGCACAACACGAATATGATGATTATAAGCCCGTAGTACTCTTAGGTTGACAAAATCGGTCTAAATTTTGTTTTCGTCCAATAACGCTTTATAGCGATGTTGCACAATCGGACACTTCCAGCGCAATACGAATATGATGACTATAAGCCCGTAGTACCCTTAGGTTGACAAAATCGGTCTAAATTTTGTTTCGTCCAATAAGGCTTTGTAGCGATGGCTCGCAATCCGAAATTTCCCGCGCAACACGAATATGATGATTATAAGCCCGTAGTACCCTTAGCTTGAGAAAATTGGTTAAATTTTTTTTTCCTTCAATAAGGCTTTGTAGCGATGCTGCACAATCGGAAATTCGCAGCGCAACACGAATATGATGATTATAAGCCTGTAGTATCCTTAGGTTGAGAAAGCCGGTCGAAATTTTTTTGCGTCCAATAAGGCTTTATAGCGATGTTGCACGATCGGAAATTTGCAGCGCAACACGAATATTATGATTGTAAGCCCGTAGTACCCTTAGGTTGAGAAAATCGGTCGAAATTTTGTTTTCGTCCAATAACACTTTATAGCGATGTTGCACAATCGGAAATTTGCAGCGCAACACGAATATGATGATTATAAGTCCGTAGTACCCTTAGGTTGAGAAAATCGGTCGAAATTTTGTTTTCGTCCAATAACGCTTTATAGCGATGTTGCACAATCGGAAATTTGCAGCGCAACACGAATATGATGATTGTAAGCCCGTAGTACCCTTAGGTTGAGAAAATTGGTTAAATTTTGTTTTCATTCAATACGGCTTTGTAGCGATGTTGCACAATCGGACACTTGCAGCGCAACACGAATATGATGATTATAAGCCCGTAGTACCCTTAGGTTTATAAAATTGGTTAAATTTTTGTTTCGTCCAATAACGCGTTATAGCGATGTTGCACAATCGGACACTTCCAGCGCAACACGAATATGATGACTATAAGCCCGTAGTACCCTTAGCTTGAGAAAATTGGTTAAATTTTCTTTTCGTTCAATAAGGCTTTGTAGCGATGTTGCACAATCGGACACTTGCAGCGCAACACGAATATGATGATTATAAGCACGTAGTACCCTTATGTTGAGAAAATTGGTTAAATTTTGTTGAGTTCAATAACGCTTTGTTGCGATGTTGAACAATCGGAAACTTCCCGCGCAACACGAATATGATGATTATAAGCCCGTAGTACCCTTAGGTTTATAAAATTGGTTAAATTTTTGTTTCGCTCAATAACGCGTTATAGCGATGTTGCACAATCGGACACTTCCAGCGCAACACGAATATGATGATTATTTGCCCGTAGTACCCTTAGCTTGAGAAAATTGGTTAAATTGTCTTTTCGTTCAATAAGGCTTTGTAGCGATGTTGCACAATCGGACACTTGCAGCACAACACGAATATGATGATTATAAGCCCGTAGTACTCTTAGGTTGACAAAATCGGTCTAAATTTTGTTTTCGTCCAATAACGCTTTATAGCGATGTTGCACAATCGGACACTTCCAGCGCAACACGAATATGATGACTATAAGCCCGTAGTACCCTTAGGTTGACAAAATCGGTCGAATTTGTTTTCGTCCAATAAGGCTTTGTAGCGATGTCTCGCAATAGGACACTTGCAGCGCAACACGGATATGATGATTATAAGCCCGTAGTACCCTTAGGATGACAAAATCGGTCGAAATTTTTTTTCGTCCAATAAGGCTTTGTAGCGATGTTGAACAATCGGAAACTTCCCGCGCAACACGAATATGATGATTATAAGTCCGTAGTACCCTTAGGTTTATAAAATTGGTTAAATTTTTGTTTCGTTCAATAACGCTTTGTAGCGATGTTGCACAATCGGAAACTTCCCGCGCAACACGAATATGATGATTATAAGCCCGTAGTACCCTTAGGTTTATAAAATTGGTTAAATTTTTGTTTCGTCCAATAACGCGTTATAGCGATGTTGCACAATCGGACCCTTCCAGCGCAACACGAATATGATGACTATAAGCCCGTAGTACCCTTAGCTTGAGAAAATTGGTTAAATTTTCTTTTCGTTCAATAAGGCTTTGTAGCGATGTTGCACAATCGGACACTTGCAGCGCAACACGAATATGATGATTATAAGCACGTAGTACCCTTATGTCGAGAAAATTGGTTAAATTTTGTTGAGTTCAATAACGCTTTGTTGCGATGTTGAACAATCGGAAACTTCCCGCGCAACACGAATATGATGATTATAAGCCCGTAGTACCCTTAGGTTTATAAAATTGGTTAAATTGTCTTTTCGTTCAATAAGGCTTTGTAGCGATGTTGCACAATCGGACACTTGCAGCACAACACGAATATGATGATTATAAGCCCGTAGTACCCTTAGGTTGAAAAAATCGGTCGAATTTTTTTTCGTCCAATAAGGCTTTGTAGCGATGTCTCGCAATAGGACACTTGCAGCGCAACACGGATATGATGATTATAAGCCCGTAGTACCCTTAGGATGACAAAATCGGTCGAAATTTTTTTTCGTCCAATAAGGCTTTGTAGCGATGTTGAACAATCGGAAACTTCCCGCGCAACACGAATATGATGATTATAAGCCCGTAGTACCCTTAGGTTTATAAAATTGGTTAAATTTTTGTTTCGTTCAATAACGCGTTATAGCGATGTTGCACAATCGGACACTTCCAGCGCAACACGAATATGATGACTATAAGCCCGTAGTACCCTTAGCTTGAGAAAATTGGTTAAATTTTCTTTTCGTTCAATAAGGCTTTGTAGCGATGTTGCACAATCGGACACTTGCAGCGCAACACGAATATGATGATTATAAGCACGTAGTACCCTTATGTTGAGAAAATTGGTTAAATTTTGTTGAGTTCAATAACGCTTTGTTGCGATGTTGAACAATCGGAAACTTCCCGCGCAACACGAATATGATGATTATAAGCCCGTAGTACCCTTAGGTTTATAAAATTGGTTAAATTTTTGTTTCGCTCAATAACGCGTTATAGCGATGTTGGACAATCGGACACTTCCAGCGCAACACGAATATGATGATTATTTGCCCGTAGTACCCTTAGCTTGAGAAAATTGGTTAAATTGTCTTTTCGTTCAATAAGGCTTTGTAGCGATGTTGCACAATCGGACACTTGCAGCACAACACGAATATGATGATTATAAGCCCGTAGTACTCTTAGGTTGACAAAATCGGTCTAAATTTTGTTTTCGTCCAATAACGCTTTATAGCGATGTTGCACAATCGGACACTTCCAGCGCAATACGAATATGATGACTATAAGCCCGTAGTACCCTTAGGTTGACAAAATCGGTCTAAATTTTGTTTTCGTCCAATAACGCTTTATAGCGATGTTGCACAATCGGACACTTCCAGCGCAACACGAATATGATGACTATAAGCCCGTAGTACCCTTAGCTTGAGAAAATTGGTTAAATTTTCTTTTCGTTCAATAAGGCTTTGTAGCGATGTTGCACAATCGGACACTTGCAGCGCAACACGAATATGATGATTATAAGCACGTAGTACCCTTATGTTGAGAAAATTGGTTAAATTTTGTTGAGTTCAATAACGCTTTGTTGCGATGTTGAACAATCGGAAACTTCCCGCGCAACACGAATATGATGATTATAAGCCCGTAGTACCCTTAGGTTTATAAAATTGGTTAAATTTTTGTTTCGCTCAATAACGCGTTATAGCGATGTTGCACAATCGGACACTTCCAGCGCAACACGAATATGATGATTATTTGCCCGTAGTACCCTTAGCTTGAGAAAATTGGTTAAATTGTCTTTTCGTTCAATAAGGCTTTGTAGCGATGTTGCACAATCGGACACTTGCAGCACAACACGAATATGATGATTATAAGCCCGTAGTACTCTTAGGTTGACAAAATCGGTCTAAATTTTGTTTTCGTCCAATAACGCTTTATAGCGATGTTGCACAATCGGACACTTCCAGCGCAACACGAATATGATGACTATAAGCCCGTAGTACCCTTAGGTTGACAAAATCGGTCGAATTTGTTTTCGTCCAATAAGGCTTTGTAGCGATGTCTCGCAATAGGACACTTGCAGCGCAACACGGATATGATTATTATAAGCCCGTAGTACCCTTAGGATGACAAAATCGGTCGAAATTTTTTTTCGTCCAATAAGGCTTTGTAGCGATGTTGAACAATCGGAAACTTCCCGCGCAACACGAATATGATGATTATAAGTCCGTAGTACCCTTAGGTTTATAAAATTGGTTAAATTTTTGTTTCGTTCAATAACGCTTTGTAGCGATGTTGCACAATCGGAAACTTCCCGCGCAACACGAATATGATGATTATAAGCCCGTAGTACCCTTAGGTTTATAAAATTGGTTAAATTTTTGTTTCGTCCAATAACGCGTTATAGCGATGTTGCACAATCGGACCCTTCCAGCGCAACACGAATATGATGACTATAAGCCCGTAGTACCCTTAGCTTGAGAAAATTGGTTAAATTTTCTTTTCGTTCAATAAGGCTTTGTAGCGATGTTGCACAATCGGACACTTGCAGCGCAACACGAATATGATGATTATAAGCACGTAGTACCCTTATGTCGAGAAAATTGGTTAAATTTTGTTGAGTTCAATAACGCTTTGTTGCGATGTTGAACAATCGGAAACTTCCCGCGCAACACGAATATGATGATTATAAGCCCGTAGTACCCTTAGGTTTATAAAATTGGTTAAATTGTCTTTTCGTTCAATAAGGCTTTGTAGCGATGTTGCACAATCGGACACTTGCAGCACAACACGAATATGATGATTATAAGCCCGTAGTACCCTTAGGTTGAAAAAATCGGTCGAATTTTTTTTCGTCCAATAAGGCTTTGTAGCGATGTCTCGCAATAGGACACTTGCAGCGCAACACGGATATGATGATTATAAGCCCGTAGTACCCTTAGGATGACAAAATCGGTCGAAATTTTTTTTCGTCCAATAAGGCTTTGTAGCGATGTTGAACAATCGGAAACTTCCCGCGCAACACGAATATGATGATTATAAGCCCGTAGTACCCTTAGGTTTATAAAATTGGTTAAATTTTTGTTTCGTTCAATAACGCGTTATAGCGATGTTGCACAATCGGACACTTCCAGCGCAACACGAATATGATGACTATAAGCCCGTAGTACCCTTAGCTTGAGAAAATTGGTTAAATTTTCTTTTCGTTCAATAAGGCTTTGTAGCGATGTTGCACAATCGGACACTTGCAGCGCAACACGAATATGATGATTATAAGCACGTAGTACCCTTATGTTGAGAAAATTGGTTAAATTTTGTTGAGTTCAATAACGCTTTGTTGCGATGTTGAACAATCGGAAACTTCCCGCGCAACACGAATATGATGATTATAAGCCCGTAGTACCCTTAGGTTTATAAAATTGGTTAAATTTTTGTTTCGCTCAATAACGCGTTATAGCGATGTTGGACAATCGGACACTTCCAGCGCAACACGAATATGATGATTATTTGCCCGTAGTACCCTTAGCTTGAGAAAATTGGTTAAATTGTCTTTTCGTTCAATAAGGCTTTGTAGCGATGTTGCACAATCGGACACTTGCAGCACAACACGAATATGATGATTATAAGCCCGTAGTACTCTTAGGTTGACAAAATCGGTCTAAATTTTGTTTTCGTCCAATAACGCTTTATAGCGATGTTGCACAATCGGACACTTCCAGCGCAATACGAATATGATGACTATAAGCCCGTAGTACCCTTAGGTTGACAAAATCGGTCTAAATTTTGTTTCGTCCAATAAGGCTTTGTAGCGATGGCTCGCAATCCGAAATTTCCCGCGCAACACGAATATGATGATTATAAGCCCGTAGTACCCTTAGCTTGAGAAAATTGGTTAAATTTTTTTTTCCTTCAATAAGGCTTTGTAGCGATGCTGCACAATCGGACACTTGCAGCGCAACACGAATATGATGATTATAAGCCCGTAGTGCGCTTAGGTTGAAAAAATCGGTCGAATTTTTTTTCGTCCAATAAGGCTTTGTAGCGATGTCTCGCAATCGGACACTTGCAGCGCAACACGAATATGATGATTATAAGCCCGTAGTACCCTTAGGTTGAAAAAAGCGGTCGTATTTGTTTACGTCCAATAAGGCTTTGTAGCGATGTCTCGCAATAGGACACTTGCAGCGCAACACGAATATGATGATTATAAGCCCGTAGTACCCTTAGGTTGACAAAATCGGTCGAATTTTTTTTTCGTTCAATAAGGCTTTGCAGCGATGTTGTGCAATCGGTCACTTGCAGCGCAACACGAATATGATGATTATAAGCCCGTAGCACCCTTAGGTTGAGAAAATTGGTTAAATTTTGTTGAGTTCAATAACGCTTTGTTGCGATGTTGAACAATCGGAAACTTCCCGCGCATCACGAATATGACGATTATAAGCCCGTCGTACCCTTAGGTTGATAAAATTGGTTAAATTTTGTTTTCTTTCAATAACGCTTTGTAGCGATTTTGCACAATCGGACGCTTGCAGCGCAACACGAATATGATGATTATAAGCCCGTAGTAGCCTTAGGTTGAAAAAATTGCTTAAATTTTGTTTTCGTTCAATAACGCTTTGTAGCGATGTTGCACAATCGGACACTTGCAGCTCAACACGAATATGATGATTATAAGCCCGTAGTACCCTTATGTTGAGAAAATTGGTTAAATTTTGTTGAGTTCAATAACGCTTTGTTGCGATGTTGAACAATCGGAAACTTCCCGCGCATCACGAATATGATGATTATAAGCCCGTGGTACCCTTAGGTTGATAAAATTGGTTAAATTTTGTTTTCTTTCAATAACGCTTTGTAGCGATTTTGCACAATCGGACGCTTGCAGCGCAACACGAATATGATGATTATAAGCCCGTAGTAGCCTTATGTTGAGAAAATTGGTTAAATTTTGTTGAGTTCAATAACGCTTTGTTGCGATGTTGAACAATCGGAAACTTCCCGCGCATCACGAATATGATGATTATAAGCCCGTGGTACCCTTAGGTTGATAAAATTGGTTAAATTTTGTTTTTTTTCAATAACGCTTTGTAGCGATTTTGCACAATCGGACGCTTGCAGCGCAACACGAGTATGATGATTATAAGCCCGTAGTAGCCTTAGGTTGAAAAAATTGCTTAAATTTTGTTTTCGTTCAATAACGCCTTGTAGCGATGTTGCACAATCGGACACTTGCAGCTCAACACGAATATGATGATTATAAGCCCGTAGTACCCTTAGGTTGAAAAAATCGGTCGAATTTTTTTTCGTCCAATAAGGCTTTGTAGCGATGTCTCGCAATAGGACACTTGCAGCGCAACACGGATATGATGATTATAAGCCCGTAGTACCCTTAGGATGACAAAATCGGTCGAATTTTTTTTTCGTCCAATAAGGCTTTGTAGCGATGTTGAACAATCGGAAACTTCCCGCGCAACACGAATATGATGATTATAAGCCCGTAGTACCCTTAGGTTTATAAAATTGGTTAAATTTTTGTTTCGTTCAATAACGCTTTGTAGCGATGTTGCACAATCGGAAACTTCCCGCGCAACACGAATATGATGATTATAAGCCCGTAGTACCCTTAGGTTTATAAAACTGGTTAAATTTTTGTTTCGTCCAATAACGAGTTATAGCGATGTTGCACAATCGGACACTTCCAGCGCAACACGAATATGATGACTATAAGCCCGTAGTACCCTTAGCTTGAGAAAATTGGTTAAATTTTCTTTTCGTTCAATAAGGCTTTGTAGCGATGTTGCACAATCGGACACGTGCAGCGCAACACGAATATGATGATTATAAGCCCGTAGTACCCTTAGGTTGAAAAAATCGGTCGAAATTTTGTTTCGTCCAATAAGGCTTTGTAGCGAAGGCTCGCAATCGGAAATTTCCCGTGCAACACGAATATGATGATTATAAGCCCGTAGTACCCTTAGGATGATAAATTTGGTTAAATTTGTTTTTCGTTCAATAACGCTTTGTAGCGATGTCTCGTAATCGGACACTTGCAGCGCAACCCGAATATGATGATTATAAGCCCATAGTACCCTTAGGTTGAAAAAATCGGTCGAAATTTGTTTTCGTCCAATAAGGCTTTGTAGCGAAGGCTCGCAATCGGAAATTTCCCGTGCAACACGAATATGATGATTATTTGCCCGTAGTACCCTTAGCTTGAGAAAATTGGTTAAATTGTCTTTTCGTTCAATAAGGCTTTGTAGCGATGTTGTGCAATCGGTCACTTGCAGCGCAACACGAATATGATTATTATAAGCCCGTAGTACCCTTAGGTTGAGAAAATCGGTTTAAATTTTGTTTTCGTCCAATAACGCTCTATAGCGATGTTGCACAATCGGACACTTGCAGCGCAACACGAATATGATGATTATAAGCCCGTAGTACTCTTAGGTTGATAAAATTGCTTAAATTTTTTGTTCGTTCAATAACGCTTTGTAGCGATGCTGCACAATCGGACACTTGCAGCGCAACACGAATATGATGATTATAAGCCCGTAGTGCGCTTAGGTTGAAAAAATCGGTCGAATTTTTTTTCGTCCAATAAGGCTTTGTAGCGATGTCTCGCAATCGGACACTTGCAGCGCAACACGAATATGATGATTATAAGCCCGTAGTACCCTTAGGTTGACACAATCGGTCGAATTTTTGTTTCGTTCAATAAGGCTTTGCAGCGATGTTGTGCAATCGGTCACTTGCAGCGCAACACGAATATGATTATTATAAGCCCGTAGTACCCTTAGGTTGAGAAAATCGGTTTAAATTTTGTTTTCGTCCAATAACGCTTTATAACGATGTTGCACAATCGGACACTTCCAGCGCAACACGAATATGATGATTATAAGCCCGTAGTACCCTTAGCTTGAGAAAATTGGTTAAATTTTTTTTACGTTCAATAAGGCTTTGTAGCGATGTTGCACAATCGGACACTTGCAGCGCAACACGAATATCATGATTATAAGCACGTAGTACCCTTAGGTTGACAAAATCGGTCGAATTTTTTTTTCGTCCAATAAGGTTTTGTAGCGATGTCTCGCAATCGGACACTTGCAGCCCAACACGAATATGATGATTATAAGCCCGTAGTACCCTTAGGTTGAAAAAAGCGGTCGTATTTGTTTACGTCCAATAAGGCTTTGTAGCGATGTCTCGCAATAGGACACTTGCAGCGCAACACGAATATGATGATTATAAGCCCGTAGTACCCTTATGTTGAGAAAATTGGGTAAATTTTTTTTTCGTTCAACAAGGATTTGCAGCGAAGTTGTGCAATCGGACACTTGCAGCGCAAAGCGAATATGATGATTATAAGCCCGTAGTACCCTTAGGGTGAGAAAATCGGTTTAAATTTTGTTTTCGTCCAATAACGCTTTATAGCGATGTTGCACAATCGGACTCTTCCAGCGCAACACGAATATGATGATTATAAGCCCGTAGTACCCTTAGCTTGAGAAAATTGGTTAAATTTTTTTTACGTTCAATAAGGCTTTGTAGCGATGTTGCACAATCGGACACTTGCAGCGCAACACGAATATGATGATTATAAGCACGTAGTACCCTTAGGTTGACAAAATCGGTCGAATTTTTTTTTCGTCCAATAAGGTTTTGTAGCGATGTCTCGCAATCGGACACTTGCAGCCCAACACGAATATGATGATTATAAGCCCGTAGTACCCTTAGGTTGAAAAAAGCGGTCGTATTTGTTTACGTCCAATAAGGCTTTGTAGCGATGTCTCGCAATAGGACACTTGCAGCGCAACACGAATATGATGATTATAAGCCCGCAGTACCCTTATGTTGAGAAAATTGGTTAAATTTTGTTGAGTTTAATAACGCTTTGTTGCGATGTTGAACAATCGGAAACTTCCCGCGCAACACGAATATGATGATTATAAGCCCGTAGTACCCTTAGGATGATAAATTTGGTTAAATTTGTTTTTCGTTCAATAACGCTTTGTAGCGATGTCTCGTAATCGGACACTTGCAGCGCAACCCGAATATGATGATTATAAGCCCGTAGTACCCTTAGGTTGACAAAATCGGTCGAAATTTTTTTTCGTCCAATAAGGCTTTGTAGCGAAGGCTCGCAATCGGAAATTTCCCGTGCAACACGAATATGATGATTATAAGCACGTAGTACCCTTATGTTGAGAAAATTGGTTAAATTTTGTTGAGTTCAATAACGCTTTGTTGCGATGTTGAACAATCGGAAACTTCCCGCGCAACACGAATATGATGATTATAAGCCCGTAGTACCCTTAGGTTTATAAAATTGGTTAAATTTTTGTTTCGTTCAATAACGCGTTATAGCGATGTTGCACAATCGGACACTTCCAGCGCAACACGAATATGATGATTATTTGCCCGTAGTACCCTTAGCTTGAGAAAATTGGTTAAATTGTCTTTTCGTTCAATAAGGCTTTGTAGCGATGTTGCACAATCGGACACTTGCAGCACAACACGAATATGATGATTATAAGCCCGTAGTACTATTAGGTTGACAAAATCGGTCTAAATTTTGTTTTCGTCCAATAACGCTTTATAGCGATGTTGCACAATCGGACACTTCCAGCGCAACACGAATATGATGACTATAAGCCCGTAGTACCCTTAGGTTGACAAAATTGGTTAAATTTTTTTTTCGTTCAATAAGGCTTTGTAGCGATGGCTCGCAATCGGACACTTGCAGCGCAACACGAATATGATGATTATAAGCCCGTAGTACTCTTAGGTTGATAAAATTGCTTAAATTTTTTGTTCGTTCAATAACGCTTTGTAGCGATGCTGCACAATCGGACACTTGCAGCGCAACACGAATATGATGATTATAAGCCCGTAGTGCGCTTAGGTTGAAAAAATCGGTCGAATTTTGTTTCGTCCAATAAGGCTTTGTAGCGATGTCTCGCAATCGGACACTTGCAGCGCAACACGAATATGATGATTATAAGCCCGTAGTACCCTTAGGTTGACAAAATCGGTCGAATTTTTGTTTCGTTCAATAAGGCTTTGCAGCGATGTTGTGCAATCGGTCACTTGCAGCGCAACACGAATATGATTATTATAAGCCCGTAGTACCCTTAGGTTGAGAAAATCGGTTTAAATTTTGTTTTCGTCCAATAACGCTTTATAGCGATGTTGCACAATCGGACTCTTCCAGCGCAACACGAATATGATGATTATAAGCCCGTAGTACCCTTAGCTTGAGAAAATTGGTTAAATTTTTTTTACGTTCAATAAGGCTTTGTAGCGATGTTGCACAATCGGACACTTGCAGCGCAACACGAATATGATGATTATAAGCACGTAGTACCCTTAGGTTGACAAAATCGGTCGAATTTTTTTTTCGTCCAATAAGGTTTTGTAGCGATGTCTCGCAATCGGACACTTGCAGCCCAACACGAATATGATGATTATAAGCCCGTAGTACCCTTAGGTTGAAAAAAGCGGTCGTATTTGTTTACGTCCAATAAGGCTTTGTAGCGATGTCTCGCAATAGGACACTTGCAGCGCAACACGAATATGATGATTATAAGCCCGTAGTACCCTTATGTTGAGAAAATTGGTTAAATTTTGTTGAGTTCAATAACGCTTTGTTGCGATGTTGAACAATCGGAAACTTCCCGCGCAACACGAATATGATGATTATAAGCCCGTAGTACTCTTAGGTTGATAAAATTGCTTAAATTTTTTGTTCGTTCAATAACGCTTTGTAGCGATGCTGCACAATCGGACACTTGCAGCGCAACACGAATATGATGATTATTTGCCCGTAGTACCCTTAGCTTGAGAAAATTGGTTAAATTGTCTTTTCGTTCAATAAGGCTTTGTAGCGATGTTGCACAATCGGACACTTGCAGCACAACACGAATATGATGATTATAAGCCCGTAGTACTATTAGGTTGACAAAATCGGTCTAAATTTTGTTTTCGTCCAATAACGCTTTATAGCGATGTTGCACAATCGGACACTTCCAGCGCAACACGAATATGATGACTATAAGCCCGTAGTACCCTTAGGTTGACAAAATCGGTCTAAATTTTGTTTCGTCCAATAAGGCTTTGTAGCGATGGCTCGCAATCCGAAATTTCCCGCGCAACACGAATATGATGATTATAAGCCCGTAGTACCCTTAGCTTGAGAAAATTGGTTAAATTTTTTTTTCGTTCAATAAGGCTTTGTAGCGATGGCTCGCAATCGGACACTTGCAGCGCAACACGAATATGATGATTATAAGCCCGTAGTACTCTTAGGTTGATAAAATTGCTTAAATTTTTTGTTCGTTCAATAACGCTTTGTAGCGATGCTGCACAATCGGACACTTGCAGCGCAACACGAATATGATGATTATAAGCCCGTAGTGCGCTTAGGTTGAAAAAATCGGTCGAATTTTGTTTCGTCCAATAAGGCTTTGTAGCGATGTCTCGCAATCGGACACTTGCAGCGCAACACGAATATGATGATTATAAGCCCGTAGTACCCTTAGGTTGACAAAATCGGTCGAATTTTTGTTTCGTTCAATAAGGCTTTGCAGCGATGTTGTGCAATCGGTCACTTGCAGCGCAACACGAATATGATTATTATAAGCCCGTAGTACCCTTAGGTTGAGAAAATCGGTTTAAATTTTGTTTTCGTCCAATAACGCTTTATAGCGATGTTGCACAATCGGACACTTGCAGCGCAACACGAATATGATGATTATAAGCACGTAGTACCCTTAGGTTGACAAAATCGGTCGAATTTTTTTTTCGTCCAATAAGGTTTTGTAGCGATGTCTCGCAATCGGACACTTGCAGCCCAACACGAATATGATGATTATAAGCCCGTAGTACCCTTAGGTTGAAAAAAGCGGTCGTATTTGTTTACGTCCAATAAGGCTTTGTAGCGATGTCTCGCAATAGGACACTTGCAGCGCAACACGAATATGATGATTATAAGCCAGTAGTACCCTTAGGTTGACAAAATCGGTCGAATTTTTTTTTCGTTCAATAAGGCTTTGCAGCGATGTTGTGCAATCGGTCACTTGCAGCGCAACACGAATATGATGATTATAAGCCCGTAGTACCCTTAGGTTGACAAAATCGGTCGAAATTTTTTTTCGTCCAATAAGGCTTTGTAGTGATGGCTCGCAATCGGAAATTTCCCGCGCAACACGAATATGATGATTATAAGCCCGTAGTACCCTTAGGTTGAGAAAATTGGTTAAATTTTGTTGAGTTCAATAACGCTTTGTTGCGATGTTGAACAATCGGAAACTTCCCGCGCATCACGAATATGATGATTATAAGCCCGTGGTACCCTTAGGTTGATAAAATTGGTTAAATTTTGTTTTCTTTCAATAACGCTTTGTAGCGATGTTGCACAATCGGACACTTGCAGCTCAACACGAATATGATGATTATAAGCCCGTAGTACCCTTAGGTTGAAAGAATCGGTCTAAATTTTGTTTTCGTCCAATGACCCTTTAGAACGATGTTGCACAATCGGACACTTCCAGCGCAACACGAATATGATGACTATAAGCCCGTAGTACCCTTAGGTTGAGAAAATTGGTTAAATTTTGTTTTCGTTCAATAAGGCTTTGTAGCGATGTTGCACAATCGGACACTTGCAGCGCAACACGAATATGATGATTATAAGCCCGTAGTACCCTTAGGTTGAAAAAATCGGTCGAATTTTTTTTCGTCCAATAAGGCTTTGTAGCGATGTCTCGCAATAGGACACTTGCAGCGCAACACGGATATGATGATTATAAGCCCGTAGTAGCCTTAGGTTGAAAAAATTGCTTAAATTTTGTTTTCGTTCAATAACGCTTTGTAGCGATGTTGCACAATCGGACACTTGCAGCTCAACACGAATATGATGATTATAAGCCCGTAGTACCCTTATGTTGAGAAAATTGGTTAAATTTTGTTGAGTTCAATAACGCTTTGTTGCGATGTTGAACAATCGGAAACTTCCCGCGCATCACGAATATGATGATTATAAGCCCGTGGTCCCCTTAGGTTGATAAAATTGGTTAAATTTTGTTTTTTTTCAATAACGCTTTGTAGCGATTTTGCACAATCGGACGCTTGCAGCGCAACACGAATATGATGACTATAAGCCCGTAGTACCCTTAGGTTGAGAAAATTGGTTAAATTTTGTTTTCGTTCTATAAGGCTTTGTAGCGATGTTGAACAATCGGACACTTGCAGCGCAACACGAATATGATGATTATAAGCCCGTAGTACCCTTAGGTTGAAAAAATCGGTCGAATTTTTTTTCGTCCAATAAGGCTTTGTAGCGATGTCTCGCAATAGGACACTTGCAGCGCAACACGGATATGATGATTATAAGCCCGTAGTACCCTTAGGATGACAAAATCGGTCGAAATTGTTTTTCGTCCAATAAGGCTTTGTAGCGATGTTGAACAATCGGAAACTTCCCGCGCAACACGAATATGATGATTATAAGCCCGTAGTACCCTTAGGTTTATAAAATTGGTTAAATTTTTGTTTCGTTCAATAACGCTTTGTAGCGATGTTGCACAATCGGAAACTTCCCGCGCAACACGAATATGATGATTATAAGCCCGTAGTACCCTTAGGTTTATAAAATTGGTTAAATTTTTGTTTCGTCCAATAACGCGTTATAGCGATGTTGCACAATCGGACACTTCCAGCGCAACACGAATATGATGACTATAAGCCCGTAGTACCCTTAGGTTGAGAAAATTGGTTAAATTTTGTTTTCGTTCAATAAGGCTTTGTAGCGATGTTGCACAATCGGACACTTGCAGCGCAACACGAATATGATGATTATAAGCCCGTAGTACCCTTAGGTTGAAAAAATCGGTCGAATTTTTTTTCGTCCAATAAGGCTTTGTAGCGATGTCTCGCAATAGGACACTTGCAGCGCAACACGGATATGATGATTATAAGCCCGTGGTCCCCTTAGGTTGATAAAATTGGTTAAATTTTGTTTTTTTTCAATAACGCTTTGTAGCGATTTTGCACAATCGGACGCTTGCAGCGCAACACGAATATGATGACTATAAGCCCGTAGTACCCTTAGGTTGAGAAAATTGGTTAAATTTTGTTTTCGTTCAATAAGGCTTTGTAGCGATGTTGAACAATCGGACACTTGCAGCGCAACACGAATATGATGATTATAAGCCCGTAGTACCCTTAGGTTGAAAAAATCGGTCGAATTTTTTTTCGTCCAATAAGGCTTTGTAGCGATGTCTCGCAATAGGACACTTGCAGCGCAAGACGGATATGATGATTATAAGCCCGTAGTACACTTAGGATGACAAAATCGGTCGAAATTGTTTTTCGTCCAATAAGGCTTTGTAGCGATGTTGAACAATCGGAAACTTCCCGCGCAACACGAATATGATGATTATAAGCCCGTAGTACCCTTAGGTTTATAAAATTGGTTAAATTTTTGTTTCGTTCAATAACGCTTTGTAGCGATGTTGCACAATCGGAAACTTCCCGCGCAACACGAATATGATGATTATAAGCCCGTAGTACCCTTAGGTTTATAAAATTGGTTAAATTTTTGTTTCGTCCAATAACGCGTTATAGCGATGTTGCACAATCGGACACTTCCAGCGCAACACGAATATGATGACTATAAGCCCGTAGTACCCTTAGCTTGAGAACATTGGTTAAATTTTCTTTTCGTTCAATAAGGCTTTGTAGCGATGTTGCACAATCGGACACTTGCAGCGCAACACGAATATGATGATTATAAGCCCGTAGTACCATTAGGTTGAAAAAATCGGTCGAAATTTTTTTTCGTCCAATAAGGCTTTGTAGCGAAGGCTCGCAATCGGAAATTTCCCGTGCAACACGAATATGATGATTATAGGCCCGTAGTACCCTTATGTTGAGAAAATTGGTTAAATTTTGTTGAGTTCAATAACGCTTTGTTGCGATGTTGAACAATCGGAAACTTCCCGCGCATCACGAATATGATGATTATAAGCCCGTGGTCCCCTTAGGTTGATAAAATTGGTTAAATTTTGTTTTTTTTCAATAACGCTTTGTAGCGATTTTGCACAATCGGACGCTTGCAGCGCAACACGAATATGATGACTATAAGCCCGTAGTACCCTTAGGTTGAGAAAATTGGTTAAATTTTGTTTTCGTTCAATAAGGCTTTGTAGCGATGTTGAACAATCGGACACTTGCAGCGCAACACGAATATGATGATTATAAGCCCGTAGTACCCTTAGGTTGAAAAAATCGGTCGAATTTTTTTTCGTCCAATAAGGCTTTGTAGAGATGTCTCGCAATAGGACACTTGCAGCGCAACACGGATATGATGATTATAAGCCCGTAGTACCCTTAGGATGACAAAATCGGTCGAAATTGTTTTTCGTCCAATAAGGCTTTGTAGCGATGTTGAACAATCGGAAACTTCCCGCGCAACACGAATATGATGATTATAAGCCCGTAGTACCCTTAGGTTTATAAAATTGGTTAAATTATTGTTTCGTTCAAAAACGCTTTGTAGCGATGTTGCACAATCGGAAACTTCCCGCGCAACACGAATATGATGATTATAAGCCCGTAGTACCCTTAGGTTTATAAAATTGGTTAAATTTTTGTTTCGTCCAATAACGCGTTATAGCGATGTTGTACAATCGGACACTTCCAGCGCAACACGAATATGATGACTATAAGCCCGTAGTACCATTAGGTTGAAAAAATCGGTCGAAATTTTTTTTCGTCCAATAAGGCTTTGTAGCGAAGGCTCGCAATCGGAAATTTCCCGTGCAACACGAATATGATGATTATAGGCCCGTAGTACCCTTATGTTGAGAAAATTGGTTAAATTTTGTTGAGTTCAATAACGCTTTGTTGCGATGTTGAACAATCGGAAACTTCCCGCGCAACACGAATATGATGATTATAAGCCCGTAGTACCCTTAGGATGATAAATTTGGTTAAATTTGTTTTTCGTTCAATAACGCTTTGTAGCGATGTCTCGTAATCGGACACTTGCCGCGCAACCCGAATATGATGATTATAAGCCCGTAGTACCCTTAGGTTGACAAAATCGGTCGAAATTTTTTTTCGTCCAATAAGGCTTTGTAGCGAAGGCTCGCAATCGGAAATTTCCCGTGCAACACGAATATGATGATTATGAGCACGTAGTACCCTTAGGTTTATAAAATTGGTTAAATTTTTGTTTCGTTCAATAACGCGTTATAGCGATGTTGCACAATCGGACACTTCCAGCGCAACACGAATATGATGATTATTTGCCCGTAGTACCCTTAGCTTGAGAAAATTGGTTAAATTGTCTTTTCGTTCAATAAGGCTTTGTAGCGATGTTGAACAATCGGAAACTTCCCGCGCAACACGAATATGATGATTATAAGCCCGTAGTACCCTTAGGATGATAAATTTGGTTAAATATGTTTTTCGTTCAATAACGCTTTGTAGCGATGTCTCGTAATCGGACACTTGCAGCGCAACCCGAATATGATGATTATAAGCCCGTAGTACCCTTAGGTTGACAAAATCGGTCTAAATTTTGTTTCGTCCAATAAGGCTTTGTAGCGATGGCTCGCAATCCGAAATTTCCCGCGCAACACGAATCTGATGATTATAAGCCCGTAGTACCCTTAGCTTGAGAAAATTGGTTAAATTTTGTTTTCGTTCAATAAGGCTTTGTAGCGATGGCTCGCAATCGGACACTTGCAGCGCAACACGAATATGATGATTATAAGCCCGTAGTACTCTTAGGTTGATAAAATTGCTTAAATTTTTTGTTCGTTGAATAACGCTTTGTAGCGATGCTGCACAATCGGACACTTGCAGCGCAACACGAATATGATGATTATAAGCCCGTAGTGCGCTTAGGTTGAAAAAATCGGTCGAATTTTGTTTCGTCCAATAAGGCTTTGTAGCGATGTCTCGCAATCGGACACTTGCAGCGCAACACGAATATGATGATTATAAGCCCGTAGTACCCTTAGGTTGACAAAATCGGTCGAATTTTTGTTTCGTTCAATAAGGCTTTGCAGCGATGTTGTGCAATCGGTCACTTGCAGCGCAACACGAATATGATTATTATAAGCCCGTAGTACCCTTAGGTTGAGAAAATCGGTTTAAATTTTGTTTTCGTCCAATAACGCTTTATAGCGATGTTGCACAATCGGACACTTCCAGCGCAACACGAATATGATTATTATAAGCCCGTAGTACCCTTAGGTTGACAAAATCGGTCGAATTTTTTTTTCGTCCAATAAGGTTTCGGAGCGATGTCTCGCAATCGGACACTTGCAGCCCAACACGAATATGATGATTATAAGCCCGTAGTACCCTTAGGTTGAAAAAAGCGGTCGTATTTGTTTACGTCCAATAAGGCTTTGTAGCGATGTCTCGCAATAGGACACTTGCAGCGCAACACGAATATGATGATTATAAGCCCGTAGTACCCTTAGGTTCACAAAATCGGTCGAATTTTTTTTTCATCCAATAAGGCTTTGTAGTGATGGCTCGCAATCGGAAATTTCCCGCGCAACACGAATATGATGATTATAAGCCCGTAGTACCCTTAGGTTGAGAAAATTGGTTAAATTTTGTTGAGTTCAATAACGCTTTGTTGCGATGTTGAACAATCGGAAACTTCCCGCGCATCACGAATATGATGATTATAAGCCCGTGGTACCCTTAGGTTGATAAAATTGGTTAAATTTTGTTTTCTTTCAATAACGCTTTGTAGCGATTTTGCACAATCGGACGCTTGCAGCGCAACACGAATATGATGATTATAAGCCCGTAGTAGCCTTAGGTTGAAAAAATTGCTTAAATTTTGTTTTCGTTCAATAACGCTTTGTAGCGATGTTGCACAATCGGACACTTGCAGCTCAACACGAATATGATGATTATAAGCCCGTAGTACCCTTAGGTTGAAAGAATCGGTCTAAATTTTGTTTTCGTCCAATGACCCTTTATAGCGATGTTGCACAATCGGACACTTGCAGCGCAACACGAATATGATGATTATAAGCACGTAGTACCCTTAGGTTGACAAAATCGGTCGAATTTTTTTTTCGTCCAATAAGGTTTTGTAGCGATGTCTCGCAATCGGACACTTGCAGCCCAACACGAATATGATGATTATAAGCCCGTAGTACCCTTAGGTTGAAAAAAGCGGTCGTATTTGTTTACGTCCAATAAGGCTTTGTAGCGATGTCTCGCAATAGGACACTTGCAGCGCAACACGAATATGATGATTATAAGCCAGTAGTACCCTTAGGTTGACAAAACCGGTCGAATTTTTTTTTCGTTCAATAAGGCTTTGCAGCGATGTTGTGCAATCGGTCACTTGCAGCGCAACACGAATATGATGATTATAAGCCCGTAGTACCCTTAGGTTGACAAAATCGGTCGAAATTTTTTTTCGTCCAATAAGGCTTTGTAGTGATGGCTCGCAATCGGAAATTTCCCGCGCAACACGAATATGATGATTATAAGCCCGTAGTACCCTTAGGTTGAGAAAATTGGTTAAATTTTGTTGAGTTCAATAACGCTTTGTTGCGATGTTGAACAATCGGAAACTTCCCGCGCATCACGAATATGATGATTATAAGCCCGTGGTACCCTTAGGATGATAAAATTGGTTAAATTTTGTTTTCTTTCAATAACGCTTTGTAGCGATGTTGCACAATCGGACACTTGCAGCTCAACACGAATATGATGATTATAAGCCCGTAGTACCCTTAGGTTGAAAGAATCGGTCTAAATTTTGTTTTCGTCCAATGACCCTTTATAGCGATGTTGCACAATCGGACACTTCCAGCGCAACACGAATATGATGACTATAAGCCCGTAGTACCCTTAGGTTGAGAAAATTGGTTAAATTTTGTTTTCGTTCAATAAGGCTTTGTAGCGATGTTGCACAATCGGACACTTGCAGCGCAACACGAATATGATGATTATAAGCCCGTAGTACCCTTAGGTTGAAAAAATCGGTCGAATTTTTTTTCGTCCAATAAGGCTTTGTAGCGATGTCTCGCAATAGGACACTTGCAGCGCAACACGGATATGATGATTATAAGCCCGTAGTAGCCTTAGGTTGAAAAAATTGCTTAAATTTTGTTTTCGTTCAATAACGCTTTGTAGCGATGTTGCACAATCGGACACTTGCAGCTCAACACGAATATGATGATTATAAGCCCGTAGTACCCTTATGTTGAGAAAATTGGTTAAATTTTGTTGAGTTCAATAACGCTTTGTTGCGATGTTGAACAATCGGAAACTTCCCGCGCATCACGAATATGATGATTATAAGCCCGTGGTCCCCTTAGGTTGATAAAATTGGTTAAATTTTGTTTTTTTTCAATAACGCTTTGTAGCGATTTTGCACAATCGGACGCTTGCAGCGCAACACGAATATGATGACTATAAGCCCGTAGTACCTTTAGTTTGAGAAAATTGGTTAAATTTTGTTTTCGTTCAATAAGGCTTTGTAGCGATGTTGAACAATCGGACACTTGCAGCGCAACACGAATATGATGATTATAAGCCCGTAGTACCCTTAGGTTGAAAAAATCGGTCGAATTTTTTTTCGTCCAATAAGGCTTTGTAGCGATGTCTCGCAATAGGACACTTGCAGCGCAACACGGATATGATGATTATAAGCCCGTAGTACCCTTAGGATGACAAAATCGGTCGAAATTGTTTTTCGTCCAATAAGGCTTTGTAGCGATGTTGAACAATCGGAAACTTCCCGCGCAACACGAATATGATGATTATAAGCCCGTAGTACCCTTAGGTTTATAAAATTGGTTAAATTTTCTTTTCGTTCAATAAGGCTTTGTAGCGATGTTGCACAATCGGACACTTGCAGCGCAACACGAATATGATGATTATAAGCCCGTAGTACCATTAGGTTGAAAAAATCGGTCGAAATTTTTTTTCGTCCAATAAGGCTTTGTAGCGAAGGCTCGCAATCGGAAATTTCCCGTGCAACACGAATATGGTGATTATAGGCCCGTAGTACCCTTAGGTTGAGAAAATTGGTTAAATTTTGTTTTCGTTCAATAAGGCTTTGTAGCGATGTTGAACAATCGGACACTTGCAGCGCAACACGAATATGATGATTATAAGCCCGTAGTACCCTTAGGTTGAAAAAATCGGTCGAATTTTTTTTCGTCCAATAAGGCTTTGTAGCGATGTCTCGCAATAGGACACTTGCAGCGCAACACGGATATGATGATTATAAGCCCGTAGTACCCTTAGGATGACAAAATCGGTCGAAATTGTTTTTCGTCCAATAAGGCTTTGTAGCGATGTTGAACAATCGGAAACTTCCCGCGCAACACGAATATGATGATTATAAGCCCGTAGTACCCTTAGGTTTATAAAATTGGTTAAATTTTTGTTTCGTTCAATAACGCTTTGTAGCGATGTTGCACAATCGGAAACTTCCCGCGCAACACGAATATGATGATTATAAGCCCGTAGTACCCTTAGGTTTATAAAATTGGTTAAATTTTTGTTTCGTCCAATAACGCGTTATAGCGATGTTGCACAATCGGACACTTCCAGCGCAACACGAATATGATGACTATAAGCCCGTAGTACCCTTAGCTTGAGAAAATTGGTTAAATTTTCTTTTCGTTCAATAAGGCTTTGTAGCGATGTTGCACAATCGGACACTTGCAGCGCAACACGAATATGATGATTATAAGCCCGTAGTACCATTAGGTTGAAAAAATCGGTCGAAATTTGTTTTCGTCCAATAAGGCTTTGTAGCGAAGGCTCGCAATCGGAAATTTCCCGTGCAACACGAATATGATGATTATAGGCCCGTAGTACCCTTATGTTGAGAAAATTGGTTAAATTTTGTTGAGTTCAATAACGCTTTGTTGCGATGTTGAACAATCGGAAACTTCCCGCGCATCACGAATATGATGATTATAAGCCCGTGGTCCCCTTAGGTTGATAAAATTGGTTAAATTTTGTTTTTTTTCAATAACGCTTTGTAGCGATTTTGCACAATCGGACGCTTGCAGCGCAACACGAATATGATGACTATAAGCCCGTAGTACCCTTAGGTTGAGAAAATTGGTTAAATTTTGTTTTCGTTCAATAAGGCTTTGTAGCGATGTTGAACAATCGGACACTTGCAGCGCAACACGAATATGATGATTATAAGCCCGTAGTACCCTTAGGTTGAAAAAATCGGTCGAATTTTTTTTCGTCCAATAAGGCTTTGTAGCGATGTCTCGCAATAGGACACTTGCAGCGCAACACGGATATGATGATTATAAGCCCGTAGTACCCTTAGGATGACAAAATCGGTCGAAATTGTTTTTCGTCCAATAAGGCTTTGTAGCGATGTTGAACAATCGGAAACTTCCCGCGCAACACGAATATGATGATTATAAGCCCGTAGTACCCTTAGGTTTATAAAATTGGTTAAATTTTTGTTTCGTTCAATAACGCTTTGTAGCGATGTTGCACAATCGGAAACTTCCCGCGCAACACGAATATGATGATTATAAGCCCGTAGTACCCTTAGGTTTATAAAATTGGTTAAATTTTTGTTTCGTCCAATAACGCGTTATAGCGATGTTGCACAATCGGACACTTCCAGCGCAACACGAATATGATGACTATAAGCCCATAGTACCCTTAGCTTGAGAAAATTGGTTAAATTTTCTTTTCGTTCAATAAGGCTTTGTAGCGATGTTGCACAATCGGACACTTGCAGCGCAACACGAATATGATGATTATAAGCCCGTAGTACCATTAGGTTGAAAAAATCGGTCGCAATTTGTTTTCGTCCAATAAGGCTTTGTAGCGAAGGCTCGCAATCGGAAATTTCCCGTGCAACACGAATATGATGATTATAGGCCCGTAGTACCCTTATGTTGAGAAAATTGGTTAAATTTTGTTGAGTTCAATAACGCTTTGTTGCGATGTTGAACAATCGGAAACTTCCCGCGCAACACGAATATGATGATTATAAGCCCGTAGTACCCTTAGGATGATAAATTTGGTTAAATTTGTTTTTCGTTCAATAACGCTTTGTAGCGATGTCTCGTAATCGGACACTTGCCGCGCAACCCGAATATGATGATTATAAGCCCGTAGTACCCTTAGGTTGACAAAATCGGTCGAAATTTTTTTTCGTCCAATAAGGCTTTGTAGCGAAGGCTCGCAATCGGAAATTTCCCGTGCAACACGAATATGATGATTATAAGCACGTAGTACCCTTAGGTTTATAAAATTGGTTAAATTTTTGTTTCGTTCAATAACGCGTTATAGCGATGTTGCACAATCGGACACTTCCAGCGCAACACGAATATGATGATTATTTGCCCGTAGTACCCTTAGCTTGAGAAAATTAGTTAAATTGTCTTTTCGTTCAATAAGGCTTTGTAGCGATGTTGCACAATCGAACACTTGCAGCACAACACGAATATGATGATTATAAGCCCGTAGTACTCTTAGGTTGACAAAATCGGTCTAAATTTTGTTTTCGTTCAATAACGCGTTATAGCGATGTTGCACAATCGGACACTTCCAGCGCAACACGAATATGATGATTATTTGCCCGTAGTACCCTTAGCTTGAGAAAATTGGTTAAATTGTCTTTTCGTTCAATAAGGCTTTGTAGCGATGTTGAACAATCGGAAACTTCCCGCGCAACACGAATATGATGATTATAAGCCCGTAGTACCCTTAGGATGATAAATTTGGTTAAATTTGTTTTTCGTTCAATAACGCTTTGTAGCGATGTCTCGTAATCGGACACTTGCAGCGCAACCCGAATATGATGATTATAAGCCCGTAGTACCCTTAGGTTGACAAAATCGGTCTAAATTTTGTTTCGTCCAATAAGGCTTTGTAGCGATGGCTCGCAATCCGAAATTTCCCGCGCAACACGAATCTGATGATTATAAGCCCGTAGTACCCTTAGCTTGAGAAAATTGGTTAAATTTTTTTTTCGTTCAATAAGGCTTTGTAGCGATGCTGCACAATCGGACACTTGCAGCGCAACACGAATATGATGATTATAAGCCCGTAGTGCGCTTAGGTTGAAAAAATCGGTCGAATTTTTTTTCGTCCAATAAGGCTTTGTAGCGATGTCTCGCAATCAGACACTTGCAGCGCAACACGAATATGATGATTATAAGCCCGTAGTACCCTTAGGTTGACAAAATCGGTCGAATTTTTGTTTCGTTCAATAAGGCTTTGCAGCGATGTTGTGCAATCGGTCACTTGCAGCGCAACACGAATATGATTATTATAAGCCCGTAGTACCCTTAGGTTGAGAAAATCGGTTTAAATTTTGTTTTCGTCCAATAACGCTTTATAGCGATGTTGCACAATCGGACACTTCCAGCGCAACACGAATATGATTATTATAAGCCCGCAGTACCCTTAGGTTGACAAAATCGGTCGAATTTTGTTTTCGTCCAATAAGGTTTTGTAGCGATGTCTCGCAATCGGACACTTGCAGCCCAACACGAATATGATGATTATAAGCCCGTAGTACCCTTAGGTTGAAAAAAGCGGTCGTATTTGTTTACGTCCAATAAGGCTTTGTAGCGATGTCTCGCAATAGGACACTTGCAGCGCAACACGAATATGATGATTATAAGCCCGTAGTACCCTTAGGTTCACAAAATCGGTCGAATTTTTTTTTCGTTCAATAAGGCTTTGCAGCGATGTTGTGCAATCGGTCACTTGCAGCGCAACACGAATATGATGATTATAAGCCCGTAGTACCCTTAGGTTGACAAAATCGGTCGAAATTTTTTTTCGTCCAATAAGGCTTTGTAGTGATGGCTCGCAATCGGAAATTTCCCGCGCAACACGAATATGATGATTATAAGCCCGTAGTACCCTTAGGTTGAGAAAATTGGTTAAATTTTGTTGAGTTCAATAACGCTTTGTTGCGATGTTGAACAATCGGAAACTTCCCGCGCATCACGAATATGATGATTATAAGCCCGTGGTACCCTTAGGTTGATAAAATTGGTTAAATTTTGTTTTCTTTCAATAACGCTTTGTAGCGATTTTGCACAATCGGACGCTTGCAGCGCAACACGAATATGATGATTATAAGCCCGTAGTAGCCTTAGGTTGAAAAAATTGCTTAAATTTTGTTTTCGTTCAATAACGCTTTGTAGCGATGTTGCACAATCGGACACTTGCAGCTCAACACGAATATGATGATTATAAGCCCGTAGTACCCTTAGGTTGAAAGAATCGGTCTAAATTTTGTTTTCGTCCAATGACCCTTTATAGCGATGTTGCACAATCGGACACTTCCAGCGCAACACGAATATGATGACTATAAGCCCGTAGTACCCTTAGGTTGAGAAAATTGGTTAAATTTTGTTTTCGTTCAATAAGGCTTTGTAGCGATGTTGCACAATCGGACACTTGCAGCGCAACACGAATATGATGATTATAAGCCCGTAGTACCCTTAGGTTGAAAAAATCGGTCGAATTTGTTTTCGTCCAATAAGGCTTTGTAGCGATGTCTCGCAATAGGACACTTGCAGCGCAACACGGATATGATGATTATAAGCCCGTAGTAGCCTTAGGTTGAAAAAATTGCTTAAATTTTGTTTTCGTTCAATAACGCTTTGTAGCGATGTTGCACAATCGGACACTTGCAGCTCAACACGAATATGATGATTATAAGCCCGTAGTACCCTTATGTTGAGAAAATTGGTTAAATTTTGTTGAGTTCAATAACGCTTTGTTGCGATGTTGAACAATCGGAAACTTCCCGCGCATCACGAATATGATGATTATAAGCCCGTGGTCCCCTTAGGTTGATAAAATTGGTTAAATTTTGTTTTTTTTCAATAACGCTTTGTAGCGATTTTGCACAATCGGACGCTTGCAGCGCAACACGAATATGATGATTATAAGCCCGTAGTAGCCTTAGGTTGAAAAAATTGCTTAAATTTTGTTTTCGTTCACCAACGCTTTGTAGCGATGTTGCACAATCGGACACTTGCAGCTCAACACGAATATGATGATTATAAGCCCGTAGTACCCTTAGGTTGAAAGAATCGGTCTAAATTTTGTTTTCGTCCAATGACCCTTTATAGCGATGTTGCACAATCGGACACTTCCAGCGCAACACGAATATGATGACTATAAGCCCGTAGTACCCTTAGGTTGAGAAAATTGGTTAAATTTTGTTTTCGTTCAATAAGGCTTTGTAGCGATGTTGCACAATCGGACACTTGCAGCGCAACACGAATATGATGATTATAAGCCCGTAGTACCCTTAGGTTGAAAAAATCGGTCGAATTTTTTTTCGTCCAATAAGGCTTTGTAGCGATGTCTCGCAATAGGACACTTGCAGCGCAACACGGATATGATGATTATAAGCCCGTAGTACCCTTAGGATGACAAAATCGGTCGAAATTGTTTTTCGTCCAATAAGGCTTTGTAGCGATGTTGAACAATCGGAAACTTCCCGCGCAACACGAATATGATGATTATAAGCCCGTAGTACCCTTAGGTTTATAAAATTGGTTAAATTTTTGTTTCGTTCAATAACGCTTTGTAGCGATGTTGCACAATCGGAAACTTCCCGCGCAACACGAATATGATGATTATAAGCCCGTAGTACCCTTAGGTTTATAAAATTGGTTAAATTTTTGTTTCGTCCAATAACGCGTTATAGCGATGTTGCACAATCGGACACTTCCAGCGCAACACGAATATGATGACTATAAGCCCGTAGTACCCTTAGCTTGAGAAAATTGGTTAAATTTTCTTTTCGTTCAATAAGGCTTTGTAGCGATGTTGCACAATCGGACACTTGCAGCGCAACACGAATATGATGATTATAAGCCCGTAGTACCATTAGGTTGAAAAAATCGGTTGAAATTTTTTTTCGTCCAATAAGGCTTTGTAGCGAAGGCTCGCAATCGGAAATTTCCCGTGCAACACGAATATGATGATTATAGGCCCGTAGTACCCTTATGTTGAGAAAATTGGTTAAATTTTGTTGAGTTCAATAACGCTTTGTTGCGATGTTGAACAATCGGAAACTTCCCGCGCAACACGAATATGATGATTATAAGCCCGTAGTACCCTTAGGATGATAAATTTGGTTAAATTTGTTTTTCGTTCAATAACGCTTTGTAGCGATGTCTCGTAATCGGACACTTGCCGCGCAACCCGAATATGATGATTATAAGCCCGTAGTACTCTTAGGTTGACAAAATCGGTCTAAATTTTTTTTCGTTCAATAACGCGTTATAGCGATGTTGCACAATCGGACACTTCCAGCGCAACACGAATATGATGATTATTTGCCCGTAGTACCCTTAGCTTGAGAAAATTGGTTAAATTGTCTTTTCGTTCAATAAGGCTTTGTAGCGATGTTGAACAATCGGAAACTTCCCGCGCAACACGAATATGATGATTATAAGCCCGTAGTACCCTTAGGATGATAAATTTGATTAAATTTGTTTTTCGTTCAATAACGCTTTGTAGCGATGTCTCGTAATCGGACACTTGCAGCGCAACCCGAATATGATGATTATAAGCCCGTAGTACCCTTAGGTTGACAAAATCGGTCTAAATTTTGTTTCGTCCAATAAGGCTTTGTAGCGATGGCTCGCAATCCGAAATTTCCCGCGCAACACGAATCTGATGATTATAAGCCCGTAGTACCCTTAGCTTGAGAAAATTGGTTAAATTTTTTTTTCGTTCAATAAGGCTTTGTAGCGATGGCTCGCAATCGGACACTTGCAGCGCAACACGAATATGATGATTATAAGCCCGTAGTACTCTTAGGTTGATAAAATTGCTTAAATTTTTTGTTCGTTGAATAACGCTTTGTAGCGATGCTGCACAATCGGACACTTGCAGCGCAACACGAATATGATGATTATAAGCCCGTAGTGCGCTTAGGTTGAAAAAATCGGTCGAATTTTTTTTCGTCCAATAAGGCTTTGTAGCGATGTCTCGCAATCGGACACTTGCAGCGCAACACGAATATGATGATTATAAGCCCGTAGTACCCTTAGGTTGACAAAATCGGTCGAATTTTTGTTTCGTTCAATAAGGCTTTGCAGCGATGTTGTGCAATCGGTCACTTGCAGCGCAACACGAATATGATTATTATAAGCCCGTAGTACCCTTAGGTTGAGAAAATCGGTTTAAATTTTGTTTTCGTCCAATAACGCTTTATAGCGATGTTGCACAATCGGACACTTCCAGCGCAACACGAATATGATTATTATAAGCCCGTAGTACCCTTAGATTGACAAAATCGGTCGAATTTTTTTTTCGTCCAATAAGGTTTTGTAGCGATGTCTCGCAATCGGACACTTGCAGCCCAACACGAATATGATGATTATAAGCCCGTAGTACCCTTAGGTTGAAAAAAGCGGTCGTATTTGTTTACGTCCAATAAGGCTTTGTAGCGATGTCTCGCAATAGGACACTTGCAGCGCAACACGAATATGATGATTATAAGCCCGTAGTACCCTTAGGTTGACAAAATCGGTCGAATTTTTTTTTCGTTCAATAAGGCTTTGCAGCGATGTTGTGCAATCGGTCACTTACAGCGCAACACGAATATGATGATTATAAGCCCGTAGTACCCTTAGGTCGACAAAATCGGTCGAAATTTTTTTTCGTCCAATAAGGCTTTGTAGTGATGGCTCGCAATCGGAAATTTCCCGCGCAACACGAATATGATGATTATAAGCCCGTAGTACCCTTAGGTTGAGAAAATTGGTTAAATTTTGTTGAGTTCAATAACGCTTTGTTGCGATGTTGAACAATCGGACACTTGCAGCGCAACACGAATATGATGATTATAAGCCCGTAGTACCATTAGGTTGAAAAAATCGGTCGAAATTTTTTTTCGTCCAATAAGGCTTTGTAGCGAAGGCTCGCAATCGGACATTTCCCGTGCAACACGAATATGATGATTATAGGCCCGTAGTACCCTTAGGTTGAGAAAATTGGTTAAATTTTGTTTTCGTTCAATAAGGCTTTGTAGCGATGTTGAACAATCGGACACTTGCAGCGCAACACGAATATGATGATTATAAGCCCGTAGTACCCTTAGGTTGAAAAAATCGGTCGAATTTTTTTTCGTCCAATAAGGCTTTGTAGCGATGTCTCGCAATAGGACACTTGCAGCGCAACACGGATATGATGATTATAAGCCCGTAGTACCCTTAGGATGACAAAATCGGTCGAAATTGTTTTTCGTCCAATAAGGCTTTGTAGCGATGTTGAACAATCGGAAACTTCCCGCGCAACACGAATATGATGATTATAAGCCCGTAGTACCCTTAGGTTTATAAAATTGGTTAAATTTTTGTTTCGTTCAATAACGCTTTGTAGCGATGTTGCACAATCGGAAACTTCCCGCGCAACACGAATATGATGATTATAAGCCCGTAGTACCCTTAGGTTTATAAAATTGGTTAAATTTTTGTTTCGTCCAATAACGCGTTATAGCGATGTTGCACAATCGGACACTTCCAGCGCAACACGAATATGATGACTATAAGCCCGTAGTACCCTTAGCTTGAGAAAATTGGTTAAATTTTCTTTTCGTTCAATAAGGCTTTGTAGCGATGTTGCACAATCGGACACGTGCAGCGCAACACGAATATGATGATTATAAGCCCGTAGTACCATTAGGTTGAAAAAATCGGTCGAAATTTTTTTTCGTCCAATAAGGCTTTGTAGCGAAGGCTCGCAATCGGAAATTTCCCGTGCAACACGAATATGATGATTATAGGCCCGTAGTACCCTTATGTTGAGAAAATTGGTTAAATTTTGTTGAGTTCAATAACGCTTTGTTGCGATGTTGAACAATCGGAAACTTCCCGCGCATCACGAATATGATGATTATAAGCCCGTGGTCCCCTTAGGTTGATAAAATTGGTTAAATTTTGTTTTTTTTCAATAACGCTTTGTAGCGATTTTGCACAATCGGACGCTTGCAGCGCAACACGAATATGATGACTATAAGCCCGTAGTACCCTTAGGTTGAGAAAATTGGTTAAATTTTGTTTTCGTTCAATAAGGCTTTGTAGCGATGTTGAACAATCGGACACTTGCAGCGCAACACGAATATGATGATTATAAGCCCGTAGTACCCTTAGGTTGAAAAAATCGGTCGAATTTTTTTTCGTCCAATAAGGCTTTGTAGCGATGTCTCGCAATAGGACACTTGCAGCGCAACACGGATATGATGATTATAAGCCCGTAGTACCCTTAGGATGACAAAATCGGTCGAAATTGTTTTTCGTCCAATAAGGCTTTGCAGCGATGTTGAACAATCGGAAACTTCCCGCGCAACACGAATATGATGATTATAAGCCCGTAGTACCCTTAGGTTTATAAAATTGGTTAAATGTTTGTTTCGTTCAATAACGCTTTGTAGCGATGTTGCACAATCGGAAACTTCCCGCGCAACACGAATATGATGATTATAAGCCCGTAGTACCCTTAGGTTTATAAAATTGGTTAAATTTTTGTTTCGTCCAATAACGCGTTATAGCGATGTTGCACAATCGGACACTTCCAGCGCAACACGAATATGATGACTATAAGCCCGTAGTACCCTTAGCTTGAGAAAATTGGTTAAATTTTCTTTTCGTTCAATAAGGCTTTGTAGCGATGTTGCACAATCGGACACTTGCAGCGCAACACGAATATGATGATTATAAGCCCGTAGTACCATTAGGTTGAAAAAATCGGTCGCAATTTTTTTTCGTCCAATAAGGCTTTGTAGCGAAGGCTCGCAATCGGAAATTTCCCGTGCAACACGAATATGATGATTATAGGCCCGTAGTACCCTTATGTTGAGAAAATTGGTTAAATTTTGTTGAGTTCAATAACGCTTTGTTGCGATGTTGAACAATCGGAAACTTCCCGCGCAACACGAATATGATGATTATAAGCCCGTAGTACCCTTAGGATGATAAATTTGGTTAAATTTGTTTTTCGTTCAATAACGCTTTGTAGCGATGTCTCGTAATCGGACACTTGCCGCGCAACCCGAATATGATGATTATAAGCCCGTAGTACCCTTAGGTTGACAAAATCGGTCGAAATTTTTTTTCGTCCAATAAGGCTTTGTAGCGAAGGCTCGCAATCGGAAATTTCCCGTGCAACACGAATATGATGATTATAAGCACGTAGTACCCTTAGGTTTATAAAATTGGTTAAATTTTTGTTTCGTTCAATAACGCGTTATAGCGATGTTGCACAATCGGACACTTCCAGCGCAACACGAATATGATGATTATTTGCCCGTAGTACCCTTAGCTTGAGAAAATTGGTTAAATTGTCTTTTCGTTCAATAAGGCTTTGTAGCGATGTTGCACAATCGAACACTTGCAGCACAACACGAATATGATGATTATAAGCCCGTAGTACTCTTAGGTTGACAAAATCGGTCTAAATTTTGTTTTCGTTCAATAACGCGTTATAGCGATGTTGCACAATCGGACACTTCCAGCGCAACACGAATATGATGATTATTTGCCCGTAGTACCCTTAGCTTGAGAAAATTGGTTAAATTGTCTTTTCGTTCAATAAGGCTTTGTAGCGATGTTGAACAATCGGAAACTTCCCGCGCAACACGAATATGATGATTATAAGCCCGTAGTACCCTTAGGTTGAAAGAATCGGTCTAAATTTTGTTTTCGTCCAATGACCCTTTATAGCGATGTTGCACAATCGGACACTTCCAGCGCAACACGAATATGATGACTATAAGCCCGTAGTACCCTTAGGTTGAGAAAATTGGTTAAATTTTGTTTTCGTTCAATAAGGCTTTGTAGCGATGTTGCACAATCGGACACTTGCAGCGCAACACGAATATGATGATTATAAGCCCGTAGTACCCTTAGGTTGAAAAAATCGGTCGAATTTTTTTTCGTCCAATAAGGCTTTGTAGCGATGTCTCGCAATAGGACACTTGCAGCGCAACACGGATATGATGATTATAAGCCCGTAGTACCCTTAGGATGACAAAATCGGTCGAAATTGTTTTTCGTCCAATAAGGCTTTGTAGCGATGTTGAACAATCGGAAACTTCCCGCGCAACACGAATATGATGATTATAAGCCCGTAGTACCCTTAGGTTTATAAAATTGGTTAAATTTTTGTTTCGTTCAATAACGCTTTGTAGCGATGTTGCACAATCGGAAACTTCCCGCGCAACACGAATATGATGATTATAAGCCCGTAGTACCCTTAGGTTTATAAAATTGGTTAAATTTTTGTTTCGTCCAATAACGCGTTATAGCGATGTTGCACAATCGGACACTTCCAGCGCAACACGAATATGATGACTATAAGCCCGTAGTACCCTTAGCTTGAGAAAATTGGTTAAATTTTCTTTTCGTTCAATAAGGCTTTGTAGCGATGTTGCACAATCGGACACTTGCAGCGCAACACGAATATGATGATTATAAGCCCGTAGTACCATTAGGTTGAAAAAATCGGTCGAAATTTTTTTTCGTCCAATAAGGCTTTGTAGCGAAGGCTCGCAATCGGAAATTTCCCGTGCAACACGAATATGATGATTATAGGCCCGTAGTACCCTTATGTTGAGAAAATTGGTTAAATTTTGTTGAGTTCAATAACGCTTTGTTGCGATGTTGAACAATCGGAAACTTCCCGCGCAACACGAATATGATGATTATAAGCCCGTAGTACCCTTAGGATGATAAATTTGGTTAAATTTGTTTTTCGTTCAATAACGCTTTGTAGCGATGTCTCGTAATCGGACACTTGCCGCGCAACCCGAATATGATGATTATAAGCCCGTAGTACTCTTAGGTTGACAAAATCGGTCTAAATTTTTTTTCGTTCAATAACGCGTTATAGCGATTTTGCACAATCGGACACTTCCAGCGCAACACGAATATGATGATTATTTGCCGGTAGTACCCTTAGCTTGAGAAAATTGGTTAAATTGTCTTTTCGTTCAATAAGGCTTTGTAGCGATGTTGAACAATCGGAAACTTCCCGCGCAACACGAATATGATGATTATAAGCCCGTAGTACCCTTAGGATGATAAATTTGGTTAAATTTGTTTTTTGTTCAATAACGCTTTGTAGCGATGTCTCGTAATCGGACACTTGCAGCGCAACCCGAATATGATGATTATAAGCCCGTAGTACCCTTAGGTTGACAAAATCGGTCTAAATTTTGTTTCGTCCAATAAGGCTTTGTAGCGATGGCTCGCAATCCGAAATTTCCCGCGCAACACGAATCTGATGATTATAAGCCCGTAGTACCCTTAGCTTGAGAAAATTGGTTAAATTTTTTTTTCGTTCAATAAGGCTTTGTAGCGATGGCTCGCAATCGGACACTTGCAGCGCAACACGAATATGATGATTATAAGCCCGTAGTACTCTTAGGTTGATAAAATTGCTTAAATTTTTTGTTCGTTGAATAACGCTTTGTAGCGATGCTGCACAATCGGACACTTGCAGCGCAACACGAATATGATGATTATAAGCCCGTAGTGCGCTTAGGTTGAAAAAATCGGTCGAATTTTTTTTCGTCCAATAAGGCTTTGTAGCGATGTCTCGCAATCGGACACTTGCAGCGCAACACGAATATGATGATTATAAGCCCGTAGTACCCTTAGGTTGACAAAATCGGTCGAATTTTTGTTTCGTTCAATAAGGCTTTGCAGCGATGTTGTGCAATCGGTCACTTGCAGCGCAACACGAATATGATTATTATAAGCCCGTAGTACCCTTAGGTTGAGAAAATCGGTTTAAATTTTGTTTTCGTCCAATAACGCTTTATAGCGATGTTGCACAATCGGACACTTCCAGCGCAACACGAATATGATTATTATAAGCCCGTAGTACCCTTAGATTGACAAAATCGGTCGAATTTTTTTTTCGTCCAATAAGGTTTTGTAGCGATGTCTCGCAATCGGACACTTGCAGCCCAACACGAATATGATGATTATAAGCCCGTAGTACCCTTAGGTTGAAAAAAGCGGTCGTATTTGTTTACGTCCAATAAGGCTTTGTAGCGATGTCTCGCAATAGGACACTTGCAGCGCAACACGAATATGATGATTATAAGCCCGTAGTACCCTTAGGTTGACAAAATCGGTCGAATTTTTTTTTCGTTCAATAAGGCTTTGCAGCGATGTTGTGCAATCGGTCACTTACAGCGCAACACGAATATGATGATTATAAGCCCGTAGTACCCTTAGGTCGACAAAATCGGTCGAAATTTTGTTTCGTCCAATAAGGCTTTGTAGTGATGGCTCGCAATCGGAAATTTCCCGCGCAACACGAATATGATGATTATAAGCCCGTAGTACCCTTAGGTTGAGAAAATTGGTTAAATTTTGTTGAGTTCAATAACGCTTTGTTGCGATGTTGAACAATCGGACACTTGCAGCGCAACACGAATATGATGATTATAAGCCCGTAGTACCATTAGGTTGAAAAAATCGGTCGAAATTTTTTTTCGTCCAATAAGGCTTTGTAGCGAAGGCTCGCAATCGGAAATTTCCCGTGCAACACGAATATGATGATTATAGGCCCGTAGTACCCTTAGGTTGAGAAAATTGGTTAAATTTTGTTTTCGTTCAATAAGGCTTTGTAGCGATGTTGAACAATCGGACACTTGCAGCGCAACACGAATATGATGATTATAAGCCCGTAGTACCCTTAGGTTGAAAAAATCGGTCGAATTTTTTTTCGTCCAATAAGGCTTTGTAGCGATGTCTCGCAATAGGACACTTGCAGCGCAACACGGATATGATGATTATAAGCCCGTAGTACCCTTAGGATGACAAAATCGGTCGAAATTGTTTTTCGTCCAATAAGGCTTTGTAGCGATGTTGAACAATCGGAAACTTCCCGCGCAACACGAATATGATGATTATAAGCCCGTAGTACCCTTAGGTTTATAAAATTGGTTAAATTTTTGTTTCGTTCAATAACGCTTTGTAGCGATGTTGCACAATCGGAAACTTCCCGCGCAACACGAATATGATGATTATAAGCCCGTAGTACCCTTAGGTTTATAAAATTGGTTAAATTTTTGTTTCGTCCAATAACGCGTTATAGCGATGTTGCACAATCGGACACTTCCAGCGCAACACGAATATGATGACTATAAGCCCGTAGTACCCTTAGCTTGAGAAAATTGGTTAAATTTTCTTTTCGTTCAATAAGGCTTTGTAGCGATGTTGCACAATCGGACACGTGCAGCGCAACACGAATATGATGATTATAAGCCCGTAGTACCATTAGGTTGAAAAAATCGGTCGAAATTTTTTTTCGTCCAATAAGGCTTTGTAGCGAAGGCTCGCAATCGGAAATTTCCCGTGCAACACGAATATGATGATTATAGGCCCGTAGTACCCTTATGTTGAGAAAATTGGTTAAATTTTGTTGAGTTCAATAACGCTTTGTTGCGATGTTGAACAATCGGAAACTTCCCGCGCATCACGAATATGATGATTATAAGCCCGTGGTCCCCTTAGGTTGATAAAATTGGTTAAATTTTGTTTTTTTTCAATAACGCTTTGTAGCGATTTTGCACAATCGGACGCTTGCAGCGCAACACGAATATGATGACTATAAGCCCGTAGTACCCTTAGGTTGAGAAAATTGGTTAAATTTTGTTTTCGTTCAATAAGGCTTTGTAGCGATGTTGAACAATCGGACACTTGCAGCGCAACACGAATATGATGATTATAAGCCCGTAGTACCCTTAGGTTGAAAAAATCGGTCGAATTTTTTTTCGTCCAATAAGGCTTTGTAGCGATGTCTCGCAATAGGACACTTGCAGCGCAACACGGATATGATGATTATAAGCCCGTAGTACCCTTAGGATGACAAAATCGGTCGAAATTGTTTTTCGTCCAATAAGGCTTTGTAGCGATGTTGAACAATCGGAAACTTCCCGCGCAACACGAATATGATGATTATAAGCCCGTAGTACCCTTAGGTTTATAAAATTGGTTAAATTTTTGTTTCGTTCAATAACGCTTTGTAGCGATGTTGCACAATCGGAAACTTCCCGCGCAACACGAATATGATGATTATAAGCCCGTAGTACCCTTAGGTTTATAAAATTGGTTAAATTTTTGTTTCGTCCAATAAGGCTTTGTAGTGATGGCTCGCAATCGGAAATTTCCCGCGCAACACGAATATGATGATTATAAGCCCGTAGTACCCTTAGGTTGAGAAAATTGGTTAAATTTTGTTGAGTTCAATAACGCTTTGTTGCGATGTTGAACAATCGGACACTTGCAGCGCAACACGAATATGATGATTATAAGCCCGTAGTACCATTAGGTTGAAAAAATCGGTCGAAATTTTTTTTCGTCCAATAAGGCTTTGTAGCGAAGGCTCGCAATCGGAAATTTCCCGTGCAACACGAATATGATGATTATAGGCCCGTAGTACCCTTAGGTTGAGAAAATTGGTTAAATTTTGTTTTCGTTCAATAAGGCTTTGTAGCGATGTTGAACAATCGGACACTTGCAGCGCAACACGAATATGATGATTATAAGCCCGTAGTACCCTTAGGTTGAAAAAATCGGTCGAATTTTTTTTCGTCCAATAAGGCTTTGTAGCGATGTCTCGCAATAGGACACTTGCAGCGCAACACGGATATGATGATTATAAGCCCGTAGTACCCTTAGGATGACAAAATCGGTCGAAATTGTTTTTCGTCCAATAAGGCTTTGTAGCGATGTTGAACAATCGGAAACTTCCCGCGCAACACGAATATGATGATTATAAGCCCGTAGTACCCTTAGGTTTATAAAATTGGTTAAATTTTTGTTTCGTTCAATAACGCTTTGTAGCGATGTTGCACAATCGGAAACTTCCCGCGCAACACGAATATGATGATTATAAGCCCGTAGTACCCTTAGGTTGAAAAAATCGGTCGAATTTTTTTTCGTCCAATAAGGCTTTGTAGCGATGTCTCGCAATAGGACACTTGCAGCGCAACACGGATATGATGATTATAAGCCCGTAGTACCCTTAGGATGACAAAATCGGTCGAAATTGTTTTTCGTCCAATAAGGCTTTGTAGCGATGTTGAACAATCGGAAACTTCCCGCGCAACACGAATATGATGATTATAAGCCCGTAGTACCCTTAGGTTTATAAAATTGGTTAAATTTTTGTTTCGTTCAATAACGATTTGTAGCGATGTTGCACAATCGGAAACTTCCCGCGCAACACGAATATGATGATTATAAGCCCGTAGTACCCTTAGGTTTATAAAATTGGTTAAATTTTTGTTTCGTCCAATAACGCGTTATAGCGATGTTGCACAATCGGACACTTCCAGCGCAACACGAATATGATGACTATAAGCCCGTAGTACCCTTAGCTTGAGAAAATTGGTTAAATTTTCTTTTCGTTCAATAAGGCTTTGTAGCGATGTTGCACAATCGGACACTTGCAGCGCAACACGAATATGATGATTATAAGCCCGTAGTACCATTAGGTTGAAAAAATCGGTCGAAATTTTTTTTCGTCCAATAAGGCTTTGTAGCGAAGGCTCGCAATCGGAAATTTCCCGTGCAACACGAATATGATGATTATAGGCCCGTAGTACCCTTATGTTGAGAAAATTGGTTAAATTTTGTTGAGTTCAATAACGCTTTGTTGCGATGTTGAACAATCGGAAACTTCCCGCGCAACACGAATATGATGATTATAAGCCCGTAGTACCCTTAGGATGATAAATTTGGTTAAATTTGTTTTTCGTTCAATAACGCTTTGTAGCGATGTCTCGTAATCGGACACTTGCCGCGCAACCCGAATATGATGATTATAAGCCCGTAGTACTCTTAGGTTGACAAAATCGGTCTAAATTTTTTTTCGTTCAATAACGCGTTATAGCGATTTTGCACAATCGGACACTTCCAGCGCAACACGAATATGATGATTATTTGCCGGTAGTACCCTTAGCTTGAGAAAATTGGTTAAATTGTCTTTTCGTTCAATAAGGCTTTGTAGCGATGTTGAACAATCGGAAACTTCCCGCGCAACACGAATATGATGATTATAAGCCCGTAGTACCCTTAGGATGATAAATTTGGTTAAATTTGTTTTTTGTTCAATAACGCTTTGTAGCGATGTCTCGTAATCGGACACTTGCAGCGCAACCCGAATATGATGATTATAAGCCCGTAGTACCCTTAGGTTGACAAAATCGGTCTAAATTTTGTTTCGTCCAATAAGGCTTTGTAGCGATGGCTCGCAATCCGAAATTTCCCGCGCAACACGAATCTGATGATTATAAGCCCGTAGTACCCTTAGCTTGAGAAAATTGGTTAAATTTTTTTTTCGTTCAATAAGGCTTTGTAGCGATGGCTCGCAATCGGACACTTGCAGCGCAACACGAATATGATGATTATAAGCCCGTAGTACTCTTAGGTTGATAAAATTGCTTAAATTTTTTGTTCGTTGAATAACGCTTTGTAGCGATGCTGCACAATCGGACACTTGCAGCGCAACACGAATATGATGATTATAAGCCCGTAGTGCGCTTAGGTTGAAAAAATCGGTCGAATTTTTTTTCGTCCAATAAGGCTTTGTAGCGATGTCTCGCAATCGGACACTTGCAGCGCAACACGAATATGATGATTATAAGCCCGTAGTACCCTTAGGTTGACAAAATCGGTCGAATTTTTGTTTCGTTCAATAAGGCTTTGCAGCGATGTTGTGCAATCGGTCACTTGCAGCGCAACACGAATATGATTATTATAAGCCCGTAGTACCCTTAGGTTGAGAAAATCGGTTTAAATTTTGTTTTCGTCCAATAACGCTTTATAGCGATGTTGCACAATCGGACACTTCCAGCGCAACACGAATATGATTATTATAAGCCCGTAGTACCCTTAGATTGACAAAATCGGTCGAATTTTTTTTTCGTCCAATAAGGTTTTGTAGCGATGTCTCGCAATCGGACACTTGCAGCCCAACACGAATATGATGATTATAAGCCCGTAGTACCCTTAGGTTGAAAAAAGCGGTCGTATTTGTTTACGTCCAATAAGGCTTTGTAGCGATGTCTCGCAATAGGACACTTGCAGCGCAACACGAATATGATGATTATAAGCCCGTAGTACCCTTAGGTTGACAAAATCGGTCGAATTTTTTTTTCGTTCAATAAGGCTTTGCAGCGATGTTGTGCAATCGGTCACTTACAGCGCAACACGAATATGATGATTATAAGCCCGTAGTACCCTTAGGTCGACAAAATCGGTCGAAATTTTTTTTCGTCCAATAAGGCTTTGTAGTGATGGCTCGCAATCGGAAATTTCCCGCGCAACACGAATATGATGATTATAAGCCCGTAGTACCCTTAGGTTGAGAAAATTGGTTAAATTTTGTTGAGTTCAATAACGCTTTGTTGCGATGTTGAACAATCGGACACTTGCAGCGCAACACGAATATGATGATTATAAGCCCGTAGTACCATTAGGTTGAAAAAATCGGTCGAAATTTTTTTTCGTCCAATAAGGCTTTGTAGCGAAGGCTCGCAATCGGAAATTTCCCGTGCAACACGAATATGATGATTATAGGCCCGTAGTACCCTTAGGTTGAGAAAATTGGTTAAATTTTGTTTTCGTTCAATAAGGCTTTGTAGCGATGTTGAACAATCGGACACTTGCAGCGCAACACGAATATGATGATTATAAGCCCGTAGTACCCTTAGGTTGAAAAAATCGGTCGAATTTTTTTTCGTCCAATAAGGCTTTGTAGCGATGTCTCGCAATAGGACACTTGCAGCGCAACACGGATATGATGATTATAAGCCCGTAGTACCCTTAGGATGACAAAATCGGTCGAAATTGTTTTTCGTCCAATAAGGCTTTGTAGCGATGTTGAACAATCGGAAACTTCCCGCGCAACACGAATATGATGATTATAAGCCCGTAGTACCCTTAGGTTTATAAAATTGGTTAAATTTTTGTTTCGTTCAATAACGCTTTGTAGCGATGTTGCACAATCGGAAACTTCCCGCGCAACACGAATATGATGATTATAAGCCCGTAGTACCCTTAGGTTTATAAAATTGGTTAAATTTTTGTTTCGTCCAATAACGCGTTATAGCGATGTTGCACAATCGGACACTTCCAGCGCAACACGAATATGATGACTATAAGCCCGTAGTACCCTTAGCTTGAGAAAATTGGTTAAATTTTCTTTTCGTTCAATAAGGCTTTGTAGCGATGTTGCACAATCGGACACGTGCAGCGCAACACGAATATGATGATTATAAGCCCGTAGTACCATTAGGTTGAAAAAATCGGTCGAAATTTTTTTTCGTCCAATAAGGCTTTGTAGCGAAGGCTCGCAATCGGAAATTTCCCGTGCAACACGAATATGATGATTATAGGCCCGTAGTACCCTTATGTTGAGAAAATTGGTTAAATTTTGTTGAGTTCAATAACGCTTTGTTGCGATGTTGAACAATCGGAAACTTCCCGCGCATCACGAATATGATGATTATAAGCCCGTGGTCCCCTTAGGTTGATAAAATTGGTTAAATTTTGTTTTTTTTCAATAACGCTTTGTAGCGATTTTGCACAATCGGACGCTTGCAGCGCAACACGAATATGATGACTATAAGCCCGTAGTACCCTTAGGTTGAGAAAATTGGTTAAATTTTGTTTTCGTTCAATAAGGCTTTGTAGCGATGTTGAACAATCGGACACTTGCAGCGCAACACGAATATGATGATTATAAGCCCGTAGTACCCTTAGGTTGAAAAAATCGGTCGAATTTTTTTTCGTCCAATAAGGCTTTGTAGCGATGTCTCGCAATAGGACACTTGCAGCGCAACACGGATATGATGATTATAAGCCCGTAGTACCCTTAGGATGACAAAATCGGTCGAAATTGTTTTTCGTCCAATAAGGCTTTGTAGCGATGTTGAACAATCGGAAACTTCCCGCGCAACACGAATATGATGATTATAAGCCCGTAGTACCCTTAGGTTTATAAAATTGGTTAAATTTTTGTTTCGTTCAATAACGCTTTGTAGCGATGTTGCACAATCGGAAACTTCCCGCGCAACACGAATATGATGATTATAAGCCCGTAGTACCCTTAGGTTTATAAAATTGGTTAAATTTTTGTTTCGTCCAATAAGGCTTTGTAGTGATGGCTCGCAATCGGAAATTTCCCGCGCAACACGAATATGATGATTATAAGCCCGTAGTACCCTTAGGTTGAGAAAATTGGTTAAATTTTGTTGAGTTCAATAACGCTTTGTTGCGATGTTGAACAATCGGACACTTGCAGCGCAACACGAATATGATGATTATAAGCCCGTAGTACCATTAGGTTGAAAAAATCGGTCGAAATTTTTTTTCGTCCAATAAGGCTTTGTAGCGAAGGCTCGCAATCGGAAATTTCCCGTGCAACACGAATATGATGATTATAGGCCCGTAGTACCCTTAGGTTGAGAAAATTGGTTAAATTTTGTTTTCGTTCAATAAGGCTTTGTAGCGATGTTGAACAATCGGACACTTGCAGCGCAACACGAATATGATGATTATAAGCCCGTAGTACCCTTAGGTTGAAAAAATCGGTCGAATTTTTTTTCGTCCAATAAGGCTTTGTAGCGATGTCTCGCAATAGGACACTTGCAGCGCAACACGGATATGATGATTATAAGCCCGTAGTACCCTTAGGATGACAAAATCGGTCGAAATTGTTTTTCGTCCAATAAGGCTTTGTAGCGATGTTGAACAATCGGAAACTTCCCGCGCAACACGAATATGATGATTATAAGCCCGTAGTACCCTTAGGTTTATAAAATTGGTTAATTTTTTGTTTCGTTCAATAACGCTTTGTAGCGATGTTGCACAATCGGAAACTTCCCGCGCAACACGAATATGATGATTATAAGCCCGTAGTACCCTTAGGTTTATAAAATTGGTTAAATTTTTGTTTCGTCCAATAACGCGTTATAGCGATGTTGCACAATCGGACACTTCCAGCGCAACACGAATATGATGACTATAAGCCCGTAGTACCCTTAGCTTGAGAAAATTGGTTAAATTTTCTTTTCGTTCAATAAGGCTTTGTAGCGATGTTGCACAATCGGACACGTGCAGCGCAACACGAATATGATGATTATAAGCCCGTAGTACCATTAGGTTGAAAAAATCGGTCGAAATTTTTTTTCGTCCAATAAGGCTTTGTAGCGAAGGCTCGCAATCGGAAATTTCCCGTGCAACACGAATATGATGATTATAGGCCCGTAGTACCCTTATGTTGAGAAAATTGGTTAAATTTTGTTGAGTTCAATAACGCTTTGTTGCGATGTTGAACAATCGGAAACTTCCCGCGCATCACGAATATGATGATTATAAGCCCGTGGTCCCCTTAGGTTGATAAAATTGGTTAAATTTTGTTTTTTTTCAATAACGCTTTGTAGCGATTTTGCACAATCGGACGCTTGCAGCGCAACACGAATATGATGACTATAAGCCCGTAGTACCCTTAGGTTGAGAAAATTGGTTAAATTTTGTTTTCGTTCAATAAGGCTTTGTAGCGATGTTGAACAATCGGACACTTGCAGCGCAACACGAATATGATGATTATAAGCCCGTAGTACCCTTAGGTTGAAAAAATCGGTCGAATTTTTTTTCGTCCAATAAGGCTTTGTAGCGATGTCTCGCAATAGGACACTTGCAGCGCAACACGGATATGATGATTATAAGCCCGTAGTACCCTTAGGATGACAAAATCGGTCGAAATTGTTTTTCGTCCAATAAGGCTTTGTAGCGATGTTGAACAATCGGAAACTTCCCGCGCAACACGAATATGATGATTATAAGCCCGTAGTACCCTTAGGTTTATAAAATTGGTTAAATTTTTGTTTCGTTCAATAACGCTTTGTAGCGATGTTGCACAATCGGAAACTTCCCGCGCAACACGAATATGATGATTATAAGCCCGTAGTACCCTTAGGTTTATAAAATTGGTTAAATTTTTGTTTCGTCCAATAACGCGTTATAGCGATGTTGCACAATCGGACACTTCCAGCGCAACACGAATATGATGACTATAAGCCCGTAGTACCCTTAGCTTGAGAAAATTGGTTAAATTTTCTTTTCGTTCAATAAGGCTTTGTAGCGATGTTGCACAATCGGACACTTGCAGCGCAACACGAATATGATGATTATAAGCCCGTAGTACCATTAGGTTGAAAAAATCGGTCGAAATTTTTTTTCGTCCAATAAGGCTTTGTAGCGAAGGCTCGCAATCGGAAATTTCCCGTGCAACACGAATATGATGATTATAGGCCCGTAGTACCCTTATGTTGAGAAAATTGGTTAAATTTTGTTGAGTTCAATAACGCTTTGTTGCGATGTTGAACAATCGGAAACTTCCCGCGCAACACGAATATGATGATTATAAGCCCGTAGTACCCTTAGGATGATAAATTTGGTTAAATTTGTTTTTCGTTCAATAACGCTTTGTAGCGATGTCTCGTAATCGGACACTTGCCGCGCAACCCGAATATGATGATTATAAGCCCGTAGTACTCTTAGGTTGACAAAATCGGTCTAAATTTTTTTTCGTTCAATAACGCGTTATAGCGATGTTGCACAATCGGACACTTCCAGCGCAACACGAATATGATGATTATTTGCCCGTAGTACCCTTAGCTTGAGAAAATTGGTTAAATTGTCTTTTCGTTCAATAAGGCTTTGTAGCGATGTTGAACAATCGGAAACTTCCCGCGCAACACGAATATGATGATTATAAGCCCGTAGTACCCTTAGGATGATAAATTTGGTTAAATTTGTTTTTCGGTCAATAACGCTTTGTAGCGATGTCTCGTAATCGGACACTTGCAGCGCAACCCGAATATGATGATTATAAGCCCGTAGTACCCTTAGGTTGACAAAATCGGTCTTAATTTTGTTTCGTCCAATAAGGCTTTGTAGCGATGGCTCGCAATCCGAAATTTCCCGCGCAACACGAATCTGATGATTATAAGCCCGTAGTACCCTTAGCTTGAGAAAATTGGTTAAATTTTTTTTTCGTTCAATAAGGCTTTGTAGCGATGGCTCGCAATCGGACACTTGCAGCGCAACACGAATATGATGATTATAAGCCCGTAGTACCATTAGGTTGAAAAAATCGGTCGAAATTTTTTTTCGTCCAATAAGGCTTTGTAGCGAAGGCTCGCAATCGGAAATTTCCCGTGCAACACGAATATGATGATTATAGGCCCGTAGTACCCTTATGTTGAGAAAATTGGTTAAATTTTGTTGAGTTCAATAACGCTTTGTTGCGATGTTGAACAATCGGAAACTTCCCGCGCAACACGAATATGATGATTATAAGCCCGTAGTACCCTTAGGATGATAAATTTGGTTAAATTTGTTTTTCGTTCAATAACGCTTTGTAGCGATGTCTCGTAATCGGACACTTGCCGCGCAACCCGAATATGATGATTATAAGCCCGTAGTACCCTTAGGTTGACAAAATCGGTCTAAATTTTGTTTCGTCCAATAAGGCTTTGTAGCGATGGCTCGCAATCCGAAATTTCCCGCGCAACACGAATCTGATGATTATAAGCCCGTAGTACCCTTAGCTTGAGAAAATTGGTTAAATTTTTTTTTCGTTCAATAAGGCTTTGTAGCGATGGCTCGCAATCGGACACTTGCAGCGCAACACGAATATGATGATTATAAGCCCGTAGTACTCTTAGGTTGATAAAATTGCTTAAATTTTTTGTTCGTTGAATAACGCTTTGTAGCGATGCTGCACAATCGGACACTTGCAGCGCAACACGAATATGATGATTATAAGCCCGTAGTGCGCTTAGGTTGAAAAAATCGGTCGAATTTTGTTTCGTCCAATAAGGCTTTGTAGCGATGTCTCGCAATCGGACACTTGCAGCGCAACACGAATATGATGATTATAAGCCCGTAGTACCCTTAGGTTGACAAAATCGGTCGAATTTTTGTTTCGTTCAATAAGGCTTTGCAGCGATGTTGTGCAATCGGTCACTTGCAGCGCAACACGAATATGATTATTATAAGCCCGTAGTACCCTTAGGTTGAGAAAATCGGTTTAAATTTTGTTTTCGTCCAATAACGCTTTATAGCGATGTTGCACAATCGGACACTTCCAGCGCAACACGAATATGATTATTATAAGCCCGTAGTACCCTTAGATTGACAAAATCGGTCGAATTTTTTTTTCGTCCAATAAGGTTTTGTAGCGATGTCTCGCAATCGGACACTTGCAGCCCAACACGAATATGATGATTATAAGCCCGTAGTACCCTTAGGTTGAAAAAAGCGGTCGTATTTGTTTACGTCCAATAAGGCTTTGTAGCGATGTCTCGCAATAGGACACTTGCAGCGCAACACGAATATGATGATTATAAGCCCGTAGTACCCTTAGGTTGACAAAATCGGTCGAATTTTTGTTTCGGTCAATAAGGCTTTGCAGCGATGTTGTGCAATCGGTCACTTACAGCGCAACACGAATATGATGATTATAAGCCCGTAGTACCCTTAGGTCGACAAAATCGGTCGAAATTTTTTTTCGTCCAATAAGGCTTTGTAGTGATGGCTCGCAATCGGAAATTTCCCGCGCAACACGAATATGATGATTATAAGCCCGTAGTACCCTTAGGTTGAGAAAATTGGTTAAATTTTGTTGAGTTCAATAACGCTTTGTTGCGATGTTGAACAATCGGACACTTGCAGCGCAACACGAATATGATGATTATAAGCCCGTAGTACCATTAGGTTGAAAAAATCGGTCGAAATTTTTTTTCGTCCAATAAGGCTTTGTAGCGAAGGCTCGCAATCGGAAATTTCCCGTGCAACACGAATATGATGATTATAGGCCCGTAGTACCCTTAGGTTGAGAAAATTGGTTAAATTTTGTTTTCGTTCAATAAGGCTTTGTAGCGATGTTGAACAATCGGACACTTGCAGCGCAACACGAATATGATGATTATAAGCCCGTAGTACCCTTAGGTTGAAAAAATCGGTCGAATTTTTTTTCGTCCAATAAGGCTTTGTAGCGATGTTGAACAATCGGAAACTTCCCGCGCAACACGAATATGATGATTATAAGCCCGTAGTACCCTTAGGTTTATAAAATTGGTTAAATTTTTGTTTCGTTCAATAACGCTTTGTAGCGATGTTGCACAATCGGAAACTTCCCGCGCAACACGAATATGATGATTATAAGCCCGTAGTACCCTTAGGTTTATAAAATTGGTTAAATTTTTGTTTCGTCCAATAACGCGTTATAGCGATGTTGCACAATCGGACACTTCCAGCGCAACACGAATATGATGACTATAAGCCCGTAGTACCCTTAGCTTGAGAAAATTGGTTAAATTTTCTTTTCGTTCAATAGACTTTGTAGCGATGTTGCACAATCGGACACGTGCAGCGCAACACGAATATGATGATTATAAGCCCGTAGTACCATTAGGTTGAAAAAATCGGTCGAAATTTTTGTTCGTCCAATAAGGCTTTGTAGCGAAGGCTCGCAATCGGAAATTTCCCGTGCAACACGAATATGATGATTATAGGCCCGTAGTACCCTTATGTTGAGAAAATTGGTTAAATTTTGTTGAGTTCAATAACGCTTTGTTGCGATGTTGAACAATCGGAAACTTCCCGCGCATCACGAATATGATGATTATAAGCCCGTGGTCCCCTTAGGTTGATAAAATTGGTTAAATTTTGTTTTTTTTCAATAACGCTTTGTAGCGATTTTGCACAATCGGACGCTTGCAGCGCAACACGAATATGATGACTATAAGCCCGTAGTACCCTTAGGTTGAGAAAATTGGTTAAATTTTGTTTTCGTTCAATAAGGCTTTGTAGCGATGTTGAACAATCGGACACTTGCAGCGCAACACGAATATGATGATTATAAGCCCGTAGTACCCTTAGGTTGAAAAAATCGGTCGAATTTTGTTTCGTCCAATAAGGCTTTGTAGCGATGTCTCGCAATAGGACACTTGCAGCGCAACACGGATATGATGATTATAAGCCCGTAGTACCCTTAGGATGACAAAATCGGTCGAAATTGTTTTTCGTCCAATAAGGCTTTGTAGCGATGTTGAACAATCGGAAACTTCCCGCGCAACACGAATATGATGATTATAAGCCCGTAGTACCCTTAGGTTTATAAAATTGGTTAAATTTTTGTTTCGTTCAATAACGCTTTGTAGCGATGTTGCACAATCGGAAACTTCCCGCGCAACACGAATATGATGATTATAAGCCCGTAGTACCCTTAGGTTTATAAAATTGGTTAAATTTTTGTTTCGTCCAATAACGCGTTATAGCGATGTTGCACAATCGGACACTTCCAGCGCAACACGAATATGATGACTATAAGCCCGTAGTACCCTTAGCTTGAGAAAATTGGTTAAATTTTCTTTTCGTTCAATAAGGCTTTGTAGCGATGTTGCACAATCGCACACTTGCAGCGCAACACGAATATGATGATTATAAGCCCGTAGTACCATTAGGTTGAAAAAATCGGTCGCAATTTTTTTTCGTCCAATAAGGCTTTGTAGCGAAGGCTCGCAATCCGAAATTTCCCGTGCAACACGAATATGATGATTATAGGCCCGTAGTACCCTTATGTTGAGAAAATTGGTTAAATTTTGTTGAGTTCAATAACGCTTTGTTGCGATGTTGAACAATCGGAAACTTCCCGCGCAACACGAATATGATGATTATAAGCCCGTAGTACCCTTAGGATGATAAATTTGGTTAAATTTGTTTTTCGTTCTATAACGCTTTGTAGCGATGTCTCGTAATCGGACACTTGCCGCGCAACCCGAATATGATGATTATAAGCCCGTAGTACCCTTAGGTTGACAAAATCGGTCGAAATTTTTTTTCGTCCAATAAGGCTTTGTAGCGAAGGCTCGCAATCGGAAATTTCCCGTGCAACACGAATATGATGATTATAAGCACGTAGTACCCTTAGGTTTATAAAATTGGTTAAATTTTTGTTTCGTTCAATAACGCGTTATAGCGATGTTGCATAATCGGACACTTCCAGCGCAACACGAATATGATGATTATTTGCCCGTAGTACCCTTAGCTTGAGAAAATTGGTTAAATTGTCTTTTCGTTCAATAAGGCTTTGTAGCGATGTTGCACAATCGAACACTTGCAGCACAACACGAATATGATGATTATAAGCCCGTAGTACTCTTAGGTTGACAAAATCGGTCTAAATTTTGTTTTCGTTCAATAACGCGTTATAGCGATGTTGCACAATCGGACACTTCCAGCGCAACACGAATATGATGATTATTTGCCCGTAGTACCCTTAGCTTGAGAAAATTGGTTAAATTGTCTTTTCGTTCAATAAGGCTTTGTAGCGATGTTGAACAATCGGAAACTTCCCGCGCAACACGAATATGATGATTATAAGCCCGTAGTACCCTTAGGATGATAAATTTGGTTAAATTTGTTTTTCGTTCAATAACGCTTTGTAGCGATGTCTCGTAATCGGACACTTGCCGCGCAACCCGAATATGATGATTATAAGCCCGTAGTACCCTTAGGTTGACAAAATCGGTCTAAATTTTGTTTCGTCCAATAAGGCTTTGTAGCGATGGCTCGCAATCCGAAATTTCCCGCGCAACACGAATCTGATGATTATAAGCCCGTAGTACCCTTAGCTTGAGAAAATTGGTTAAATTTTTTTTTCGTTCAATAAGGCTTTGTAGCGATGGCTCGCAATCGGACACTTGCAGCGCAACACGAATATGATGATTATAAGCCCGTAGTACTCTTAGGTTGATAAAATTGCTTAAATTTTTTGTTCGTTGAATAACGCTTTGTAGCGATGCTGCACAATCGGACACTTGCAGCGCAACACGAATATGATGATTATAAGCCCGTAGTGCGCTTAGGTTGAAAAAATCGGTCGAATTTTTTTTCGTCCAATAAGGCTTTGTAGCGATGTCTCGCAATCGGACACTTGCAGCGCAACACGAATATGATGATTATAAGCCCGTAGTACCCTTAGGTTGACAAAATCGGTCGAATTTTTGTTTCGTTCAATAAGGCTTTGCAGCGATGTTGTGCAATCGGTCACTTGCAGCGCAACACGAATATGATTATTATAAGCCCGTAGTACCCTTAGGTTGAGAAAATCGGTTTAAATTTTGTTTTCGTCCAATAACGCTTTATAGCGATGTTGCACAATCGGACACTTCCAGCGCAACACGAATATGATTATTATAAGCCCGTAGTACCCTTAGATTGACAAAATCGGTCGAATTTTTTTTTCGTCCAATAAGGTTTTGTAGCGATGTCTCGCAATCGGACACTTGCAGCCCAACACGAATATGATGATTATAAGCCCGTAGTACCCTTAGGTTGAAAAAAGCGGTCGTATTTGTTTACGTCCAATAAGGCTTTGTAGCGATGTCTCGCAATAGGACACTTGCAGCGCAACACGAATATGATGATTATAAGCCCGTAGTACCCTTAGGTTGACAAAATCGGTCGAATTTTTGTTTCGTTCAATAAGGCTTTGCAGCGATGTTGTGCAATCGGTCACTTACAGCGCAACCCGAATATGATGATTATAAGCCCGTAGTACCCTTAGGTTGACAAAATCGGTCGAAATTTTTTTTCGTCCAATAAGGCTTTGTAGCGAAGGCTCGCAATCGGAAATTTCCCGTGCAACACGAATATGATGATTATAAGCACGTAGTACCCTTAGGTTTATAAAATTGGTTAAATTTTTGTTTCGTTCAATAACGCGTTATAGCGATGTTGCACAATCGGACACTTCCAGCGCAACACGAATATGATGATTATTTGCCCGTAGTACCCTTAGCTTGAGAAAATTGGTTAAATTGTCTTTTCGTTCAATAAGGCTTTGTAGCGATGTTGCACAATCGAACACTTGCAGCACAACACGAATATGATGATTATAAGCCCGTAGTACTCTTAGGTTGACAAAATCGGTCTAAATTTTGTTTTCGTTCAATAACGCGTTATAGCGATGTTGCACAATCGGACACTTCCAGCGCAACACGAATATGATGATTATTTGCCCGTAGTACCCTTAGCTTGAGAAAATTGGTTAAATTGTCTTTTCGTTCAATAAGGCTTTGTAGCGATGTTGAACAATCGGAAACTTCCCGCGCAACACGAATATGATGATTATAAGCCCGTAGTACCCTTAGGATGATAAATTTGGTTAAATTTGTTTTTCGTTCAATAACGCTTTGTAGCGATGTCTCGTAATCGGACACTTGCAGCGCAACCCGAATATGATGATTATAAGCCCGTAGTACCCTTAGGTTGACAAAATCGGTCTAAATTTTGTTTCGTCCAATAAGGCTTTGTAGCGATGGCTCGCAATCCGAAATTTCCCGCGCAACACGAATCTGATGATTATAAGCCCGTAGTACCCTTAGCTTGAGAAAATTGGTTAAATTTTGTTTTCGTTCAATAAGGCTTTGTAGCGATGGCTCGCAATCGGACACTTGCAGCGCAACACGAATATGATGATTATAAGCCCGTAGTACTCTTAGGTTGATAAAATTGCTTAAATTTTTTGTTCGTTGAATAACGCTTTGTAGCGATGCTGCACAATCGGACACTTGCAGCGCAACACGAATATGATGATTATAAGCCCGTAGTGCGCTTAGGTTGAAAAAATCGGTCGAATTTTTTTTCGTCCAATAAGGCTTTGTAGCGATGTCTCGCAATCAGACACTTGCAGCGCAACACGAATATGATGATTATAAGCCCGTAGTACCCTTAGGTTGACAAAATCGGTCGAATTTTTGTTTCGTTCAATAAGGCTTTGCAGCGATGTTGTGCAATCGGTCACTTGCAGCGCAACACGAATATGATTATTATAAGCCCGTAGTACCCTTAGGTTGAGAAAATCGGTTTAAATTTTGTTTTCGTCCAATAACGCTTTATAGCGATGTTGCACAATCGGACACTTCCAGCGCAACACGAATATGATTATTATAAGCCCGTAGTACCCTTAGGTTGACAAAATCGGTCGAATTTTTTTTTCGTCCAATAAGGTTTTGTAGCGATGTCTCGCAATCGGACACTTGCAGCCCAACACGAATATGATGATTATAAGCCCGTAGTACCCTTAGGTTGAAAAAAGCGGTCGTATTTGTTTACGTCCAATAAGGCTTTGTAGCGATGTCTGGCAATAGGACACTTGCAGCGCAACACGAATATGATGATTATAAGCCCGTAGTAGCCTTAGGCTGAAAAAATTGCTTAAATTTTGTTTTCGTTCAATAACGCTTTGTAGCGATGTTGCACAATCGGACACTTGCAGCTCAACACGAATATGATGATTATAAGCCCGTAGTACCCTTAGGTTGAAAGAATCGGTCTAAATTTTGTTTTCGTCCAATGACCCTTTATAGCGATGTTGCACAATCGGACACTTCCAGCGCAACACGAATATGATGACTATAAGCCCGTAGTACCCTTAGGTTGAGAAAATTGGTTAAATTTTGTTTTCGTTCAATAAGGCTTTGTAGCGATGTTGCACAATCGGACACTTGCAGCGCAACACGAATATGATGATTATAAGCCCGTAGTACCCTTAGGTTGAAAAAATCGGTCGAATTTGTTTTCGTCCAATAAGGCTTTGTAGCGATGTCTCGCAATAGGACACTTGCAGCGCAACACGGATATGATGATTATAAGCCCGTAGTAGCCTTAGGTTGAAAAAATTGCTTAAATTTTGTTTTCGTTCAATAACGCTTTGTAGCGATGTTGCACAATCGGACACTTCCAGCGCAACACGAATATGATGACTATAAGCCCGTAGTACCCTTAGGTTGAGAAAATTGGTTAAATTTTGTTTTCGTTCAATAAGGCTTTGTAGCGATGTTGCACAATCGGACACTTGCAGCGCAACACGAATATGATGATTATAAGCCCGTAGTACCCTTAGGTTGAAAAAATCGGTCGAATTTGTTTTCGTCCAATAAGGCTTTGTAGCGATGTCTCGCAATAGGACACTTGCAGCGCAACACGGATATGATGATTATAAGCCCGTAGTAGCCTTAGGTTGAAAAAATTGCTTAAATTTTGTTTTCGTTCAATAACGCTTTGTAGCGATGTTGCACAATCGGACACTTGCAGCTCAACACGAATATGATGATTATAAGCCCGTAGTACCCTTATGTTGAGAAAATTGGTTAAATTTTGTTGAGTTCAATAACGCTTTGTTGCGATGTTGAACAATCGGAAACTTCCCGCGCATCACGAATATGATGATTATAAGCCCGTGGTCCCCTTAGGTTGATAAAATTGGTTAAATTTTGTTTTTTTTCAATAACGCTTTGTAGCGATTTTGCACAATCGGACGCTTGCAGCGCAACACGAATATGATGATTATAAGCCCGTAGTAGCCTTAGGTTGAAAAAATTGCTTAAATTTTGTTTTCGTTCACCAACGCTTTGTAGCGATGTTGCACAATCGGACACTTGCAGCTCAACACGAATATGATGATTATAAGCCCGTAGTACCCTTAGGTTGAAAGAATCGGTCTAAATTTTGTTTTCGTCCAATGACCCTTTATAGCGATGTTGCACAATCGGACACTTCCAGCGCAACACGAATATGATGACTATAAGCCCGTAGTACCCTTAGGTTGAGAAAATTGGTTAAATTTTGTTTTCGTTCAATAAGGCTTTGTAGCGATGTTGCACAATCGGACACTTGCAGCGCAACACGAATATGATGATTATAAGCCCGTAGTACCCTTAGGTTGAAAAAATCGGTCGAATTTGTTTTCGTCCAATAAGGCTTTGTAGCGATGTCTCGCAATAGGACACTTGCAGCGCAACACGGATATGATGATTATAAGCCCGTAGTACCCTTAGGATGACAAAATCGGTCGAAATTGTTTTTCGTCCAATAAGGCTTTGTAGCGAAGGCTCGCAATCGGAAATTTCCCGTGCAACACGAATATGATGATTATAGGCCCGTAGTACCCTTATGTTGAGAAAATTGGTTAAATTTTGTTGAGTTCAATAACGCTTTGTTGCGATGTTGAACAATCGGAAACTTCCCGCGCAACACGAATATGATGATTATAAGCCCGTAGTACCCTTAGGATGATAAATTTGGTTAAATTTGTTTTTCGTTCAATAACGCTTTGTAGCGATGTCTCGTAATCGGACACTTGCCGCGCAACCCGAATATGATCATTATAAGCCCGTAGTACTCTTAGGTTGACAAAATCGGTCTAAATTTTTTTTCGTTCAATAACGCGTTATAGCGATGTTGCACAATCGGACACTTCCAGCGCAACACGAATATGATGATTATTTGCCCGTAGTACCCTTAGCTTGAGAAAATTGGTTAAATTGTCTTTTCGTTCAATAAGGCTTTGTAGCGATGTTGAACAATCGGAAACTTCCCGCGCAACACGAATATGATGATTATAAGCCCGTAGTACCCTTAGGATGATAAATTTGGTTAAATTTGTTTTTCGTTCAATAACGCTTTGTAGCGATGTCTCGTAATCGGACACTTGCAGCGCAACCCGAATATGATGATTATAAGCCCGTAGTACCCTTAGGTTGACAAAATCGGTCTAAATTTTGTTTCGTCCAATAAGGCTTTGTAGCGATGGCTCGCAATCCGAAATTTCCCGCGCAACACGAATCTGATGATTATAAGCCCGTAGTACCCTTAGCTTGAGAAAATTGGTTAAATTTTTTTTTCGTTCAATAAGGCTTTGTAGCGATGGCTCGCAATCGGACACTTGCAGCGCAACACGAATATGATGATTATAAGCCCGTAGTACTCTTAGGTTGATAAAATTGCTTAAATTTTTTGTTCGTTGAATAACGCTTTGTAGCGATGCTGCACAATCGGACACTTGCAGCGCAACACGAATATGATGATTATAAGCCCGTAGTGCGCTTAGGTTGAAAAAATCGGTCGAATTTTTTTTCGTCCAATAAGGCTTTGTAGCGATGTCTCGCAATCGGACACTTGCAGCGCAACACGAATATGATGATTATAAGCCCGTAGTACCCTTAGGTTGACAAAATCGGTCGAATTTTTGTTTCGTTCAATAAGGCTTTGCAGCGATGTTGTGCAATCGGTCACTTGCAGCGCAACACGAATATGATTATTATAAGCCCGTAGTACCCTTAGGTTGAGAAAATCGGTTTAAATTTTGTTTTCGTCCAATAACGCTTTATAGCGATGTTGCACAATCGGACACTTCCAGCGCAACACGAATATGATTATTATAAGCCCGTAGTACCCTTAGATTGACAAAATCGGTCGAATTTTTTTTTCGTCCAATAAGGTTTTGTAGCGATGTCTCGCAATCGGACACTTGCAGCCCAACACGAATATGATGATTATTTGCCCGTAGTACCCTTAGCTTGAGAAAATTGGTTAAATTGTCTTTTCGTTCAATAAGGCTTTGTAGCGATGTTGAACAATCGGAAACTTCCCGCGCAACACGAATATGTTGATTATAAGCCCGTAGTACCCTTAGGATGATAAATTTGGTTAAATTTGTTTTTCGTTCAATAACGCTTTGTAGCGATGTCTCGTAATCGGACACTTGCAGCGCAACCCGAATATGATGATTATAAGCCCGTAGTACCCTTAGGTTGACAAAATCGGTCTAAATTTTGTTTCGTCCAATAAGGCTTTGTAGCGATGGCTCGCAATCCGAAATTTCCCGCGCAACACGAATCTGATGATTATAAGCCCGTAGTACCCTTAGCTTGAGAAAATTGGTTAAATTTGTTTTTCGTTCAATAAGGCTTTGTAGCGATGGCTCGCAATCGGACACTTGCAGCGCAACACGAATATGATGATTATAAGCCCGTAGTACTCTTAGGTTGATAAAATTGCTTAAATTTTTTGTTCGTTGAATAACGCTTTGTAGCGATGCTGCACAATCGGACACTTGCAGCGCAACACGAATATGATGATTATAAGCCCGTAGTGCGCTTAGGTTGAAAAAATCGGTCGAATTTTTTTTCGTCCAATAAGGCTTTGTAGCGATGTCTCGCAATCGGACACTTGCAGCGCAACACGAATATGATGATTATAAGCCCGTAGTACCCTTAGGTTGACAAAATCGGTCGAATTTTTGTTTCGTTCAATAAGGCTTTGCAGCGATGTTGTGCAATCGGTCACTTGCAGCGCAACACGAATATGATTATTATAAGCCCGTAGTACCCTTAGGTTGAGAAAATCGGTTTAAATTTTGTTTTCGTCCAATAACGCTTTATAGCGATGTTGCACAATCGGACACTTCCAGCGCAACACGAATATGATTATTATAAGCCCGTAGTACCCTTAGATTGACAAAATCGGTCGAATTTTTTTTTCGTCCAATAAGGTTTTGTAGCGATGTCTCGCAATCGGACACTTGCAGCCCAACACGAATATGATGATTATAAGCCCGTAGTACCCTTAGGTTGAAAAAAGCGGTCGTATTTGTTTACGTCCAATAAGGCTTTGTAGCGATGTCTCGCAATAGGACACTTGCAGCGCAACACGAATATGATGATTATAAGCCCGTAGTACCCTTAGGTTGACAAAATCGGTCGAATTTTTTTTTCGTTCAATAAGGCTTTGCAGCGATGTTGTGCAATCGGTCACTTACAGCGCAACACGAATATGATGATTATAAGCCCGTAGTACCCTTAGGTCGACAAAATCGGTCGAAATTTTTGTTCGTCCAATAAGGCTTTGTAGTGATGGCTCGCAATCGGAAATTTCCCGCGCAACACGAATATGATGATTATAAGCCCGTAGTACCCTTAGGTTGAGAAAATTGGTTAAATTTTGTTGAGTTCAATAACGCTTTGTTGCGATGTTGAACAATCGGAAACTTCCCGCGCATCACGAATATGATGATTATAAGCCCGTGGTACCCTTAGGTTGATAAAATTGGTTAAATTTTGTTTTCTTTCAATAACGCTTTGTAGCGATGTTGCACAATCGGACACTTGCAGCTCAACACGAATATGATGATTATAAGCCCGTAGTACCCTTATGTTGATAAAATTGGTTAAATTTTGTTTTTTTTCAATAACGCTTTGTAGCGATTTTGCACAATCGGACGCTTGCAGCGCAACACGAATATGATGATTATAAGCCCGTAGTAGCCTTAGGTTGAAAAAATTGCTTAAATTTTGTTTTCGTTCAATAACGCTTTGTAGCGATGTTGCACAATCGGACACTTGCAGCTCAACACGAATATGATGATTATAAGCCCGTAGTACCCTTAGGTTGAAAGAATCGGTCTAAATTTTGTTTTCGTCCAATGACCCTTTATAGCGATGTTGCACAATCGGACACTTCCAGCGCAACACGAATATGATGACTATAAGCCCGTAGTACCCTTAGGTTGACAAAATCGGTCGAAATTTTTTTTCGTCCAATAAGGCTTTGTAGCGATGTTGAACAATCGGAAACTTCCCGCGCAACACGAATATGATGATTATAAGCCCGTAGTACCCTTAGGTTTATAAAATTGGTTAAATTTTTGTTTCGTTCAATAACGCTTTGTAGCGATGTTGCACAATCGGAAACTTCCCGCGCAACACGAATATGATGATTATAAGCCCGTAGTACCCTTAGGTTGACAAAATCGGTCGAATTTTTGTTTCGTTCAATAAGGCTTTGCAGCGATGTTGTGCAATCGGTCACTTGCAGCGCAACACGAATATGATTATTATAAGCCCGTAGTACCCTTAGGTTGAGAAAATCGGTTTAAATTTTGTTTTCGTCCAATAACGCTTTATAGCGATGTTGCACAATCGGACACTTCCAGCGCAACACGAATATGATTATTATAAGCCCGTAGTACCCTTAGATTGACAAAATCGGTCGAATTTTTTTTTCGTCCAATAAGGTTTTGTAGCGATGTCTCGCAATCGGACACTTGCAGCCCAACACGAATATGATGATTATAAGCCCGTAGTACCCTTAGGTTGAAAAAAGCGGTCGTATTTGTTTACGTCCAATAAGGCTTTGTAGCGATGTCTCGCAATAGGACACTTGCAGCGCAACACGAATATGATGATTATAAGCCCGTAGTACCCTTAGGTTGACAAAATCGGTCGAATTTTTTTTTCGTTCAATAAGGCTTTGCAGCGATGTTGTGCAATCGGTCACTTACAGCGCAACACGAATATGATGATTATAAGCCCGTAGTACCCTTAGGTCGACAAAATCGGTCGAAATTTTTGTTCGTCCAATAAGGCTTTGTAGTGATGGCTCGCAATCGGAAATTTCCCGCGCAACACGAATATGATGATTATAAGCCCGTAGTACCCTTAGGTTGAGAAAATTGGTTAAATTTTGTTGAGTTCAATAACGCTTTGTTGCGATGTTGAACAATCGGAAACTTCCCGCGCATCACGAATATGATGATTATAAGCCCGTGGTACCCTTAGGTTGATAAAATTGGTTAAATTTTGTTTTCTTTCAATAACGCTTTGTAGCGATGTTGCAAAATCGGACACTTGCAGCTCAACACGAATATGATGATTATAAGCCCGTAGTACCCTTATGTTGATAAAATTGGTTAAATTTTGTTTTTTTTCAATAACGCTTTGTAGCGATTTTGCACAATCGGACGCTTGCAGCGCAACACGAATATGATGATTATAAGCCCGTAGTAGCCTTAGGTTGAAAAAATTGCTTAAATTTTGTTTTCGTTCAATAACGCTTTGTAGCGATGTTGCACAATCGGACACTTGCAGCTCAACACGAATATGATGATTATAAGCCCGTAGTACCCTTAGGTTGAAAGAATCGGTCTAAATTTTGTTTTCGTCCAATGACCCTTTATAGCGATGTTGCACAATCGGACACTTCCAGCGCAACACGAATATGATGACTATAAGCCCGTAGTACCCTTAGGTTGACAAAATCGGTCGAAATTTTTTTTCGTCCAATAAGGCTTTGTAGCGATGTTGAACAATCGGAAACTTCCCGCGCAACACGAATATGATGATTATAAGCCCGTAGTACCCTTAGGTTTATAAAATTGGTTAAATTTTTGTTTCGTTCAATAACGCTTTGTAGCGATGTTGCACAATCGGAAACTTCCCGCGCAACACGAATATGATGATTATAAGCCCGTAGTACTCTTAGGTTGACAAAATCGGTCTAAATTTTGTTTTCGTCCAATAACGCTTTATAGCGATGTTGCACAATCGGACACTTCCAGCGCAACACGAATATGATGACTATAAGCCCGTAGTACCCTTAGGTTGACAAAATCGGTCTAAATTTTGTTTCGTCCAATAAGGCTTTGTAGCGATGGCTCGCAATCCGAAATTTCCGAAAGATATTTATCCGAAAGATAAAACATCAAGGCTTGATCAGTGAAAAATATCAAGGCCTGACCAAAATAAATCATGAAGCCTTCATCAGGTTACAAAAGGAACACTTGAATATGATAGAAAATTTATAATATAGTATTGAAAGTATTTTTTAATGAAACAACAAAATAAACTCTGATAAAAACAAAATAATACTCATTCATACATTTTAGGATTATCCATTAAAGTTTAGGATTCTTCCAAAATTTTGGATGAGTGTTCTTGACATAAAAACTAATAATTTTCCCCTATGAAGAAAATTTGGCTAACGTTTAGAATTTGAGATATATAATTTCCAATTTTTGGGTTTTCCCATCTAAACGCGTGTAAACTGAAGTCGAGTTTCGTTTAGGAGTTGCAAAAAAAAAATAATAATTTATATACAATTTATACTGAAAGATTAAATGTATTTACATAATTATAATCACACAATAAATTTGTGAGGTTACAATTTTCTAAAAGTCATAGGAAAAAGTAATTATTGTTGTACTAACCCGTTTGTGTGTGAATTCTTCTTTTTTTCCTTACGCTATTCGCGCATTCGTAGTCGGTGTACAATTTGTTTACGTTTTTCGTTGTCCATCACAAATTGTCAATATATAGATATTACGTTATGTTCACGTGAAAATATAACCGCGTTGGGCGCGCGCTTCTCTTGGGTTACTGAAGCATTTCACCAGATAAGGTTAGGCACGTTTTTCGCACCAAATGGTATACATCAAGTTACCCGATAATCCCTTGAAACTAATCGGATCAAGCGAATTTAAGTCAGCTGTAAGTCCACTTGCTTGACTACCGCCTGAAGCGGGCTTGATCAAGCAACTGGAGGAAACTGTACTTCCAGTTGCTTGACTATCGCTTGACACTAACCGGATCAAGCAAATTGCGGCATACCTTAAGTAAAGCCTCCGTACTACAGCATGACCAAGCCCGGATCAAATATCAAACCAGCCTAACAATATTTCTACTCGGGAAATATTTTGTAAGTGGTACAAATTACGATTATTAATTGTCATTGCGACTTTCAGGTGACCAACAGCGAACTCACGACGAAAGTGAGAATTCGCAACATCCGTCAACTCGCAAAGAAAGAGGTGCTGGACGGCAAGACCTTGAAGCGTTCTATCGTCGGTCGGTGCTCTGGTCACCTACATAGGAAATTGAAGACAAACCGCAGAGAGATCTTGCCGTTACTTCTTGCAATGTATTTGGGACAACAGCTGTAGCAAAAGACGCGTCGTCATCAGAATTCTCATCTTCTCAAACACCAGACAAATCATCCACGGAAAGCGGGTCGACGAGTCCGGACTGTCATGTACCACGGGTACGTCATGGTTTGTAAATACATGCCACAGCGGCAAACTGTTTAATGAATTATCTTTATTTGGTATTGTATGCAGAAAGCATCTTGCGCACCGCAAGGCAAGCCTTCGCTGCCAAGGAAAAATAGGCCCCATCGCATTTCCAGTGAAGATTCGTCGGACGAAACGGTAAACAAATATATTAGGTGATTTCGTATGGTTTCAAATCGGTACAATATTATTGTATAGAACGATGAATCGCTCGAGAAGAAGAAGAAGAAGAGGGATAAGAGGATGAATAATAGGACGAAGCATCGTGGATACCGGTTTTCAGAAAAATACTACACGTCGGAGGATATTGCTCGTTTGGCGAGATCCGTCAACGCCAAATGGGAGCGATTGTGGAAACGTACTGCGGAATTGGCAACTTCAATGGCACGATCCGGCGATGGCGTACCAGTAAGGACGAATAAATTAACTATCCCGGCCGCCGATGAAAATAATATGGTACGATACAATGATTGTGATACGTACACCCCGAAATTAATATATTAATGCAAAACTTCATTTTTAACAGGTGACTCTCTTACCGGGAGGATGCTTCAGCCGCTCGTGCGTCGCACGGGCTGCGGAAGTCAAATGGATGAGGAAACGCATGAACATTCTCGTGGAAGATTTTTGGCCGTTGGAACAACGTTGCAAGCTCACGTTGATGACGAAGAAACGAAATACTGAGTACCGGACGATAACTAAAAAGGAAATCGATATTTTGATTGGTAAATGGACAGGAGGGACATTAATACGCTAAACATTGATGACCAAAACAATTTTAACACAACTTAGCTTCCATTCCTGACATATAAAGAGGCAGCGAAAATTCTGGAACATACTCACCCTCTTAATGACGAAGACATTAACGACTCAAGAGCGGCTCAAACGTGGATTTCGGCGGAAATCAAATCCGATCGAAACTGTCTCAGTCGAATAGGGAGTACGTCGAATAAATCGCGATCAGGAAGGTCCCGATCACCGGAGGTAACTACAAGTACCGATGACTGTGCCGAAACTGTTGAGCTGGGTTGCATCCACGCGCCAACATTATAGTTCTCTACCTTTACCAGCGTCACAATAATATGCGGCATATTATGTGTAGAATGTATATATATTCCACACTGTGTGCTCAAAATTGTAAAACAGTGGTGGAACAAAAATTCATATAATACATAAATATCATTTTTCCATCCATCACTCCTTCTCTCAACTTGCTCCGAGAAAAAAACGTTATTTCCACCTGCGGTTCATCATCAGCAGGCGAAAATCATCGATTTATTGGATTGCCCGACATTCCATCGGGCAACCGTTGAAGCAACCATTGCAATTCTTTTTTCCGGTTGACTTTATAGTTGTAAAGCTGTCCAAATTCAACCGTTGATATTTTCAGTTGATTTTGCAGCTGCCAAAATTGCTAGGGGCGCTATAGAAAAAGCCAAGGCGACTGAAAATAACTTACTGAGACGATCTGAATATACCTAACGGTAGGAGATCGTCATAGAAGCAATGCCGATCGCGACATGGTGAACGGCAGAGAGAGAGAGAGAGAGAGAGAGAGAGAGAGAGAGAGAGAGAGAGGAAGAGAGAGAGACTGTGTGTCGAAAGGGAGGGGAGATGATCCACGGGAGGAAGATCGATATCAGGCAGCGAGAGACACTCGATCGTCACCAATCGAACGACGAGGAGTTCTAATAAAATCGAGCATTGCACGAGAGAGGAGACGGAGGATATTCCTCATCACGTTGTACTTGAAAGCTCGGATAAATTGTTTGGCCAACAATTATCCGCAATACCTTATCACATATCATCTCCATGGGATAAGGAACGATGTTCGACCATCAAACATCGATGGTGGATCACCATCATCGTCTCAACCTCTACATCTGTGCAAGCCTCACCACGTCAACACGAGATAACCGGGATACAATTAACAGATCCACAGTATGAGTGTGTGAGTGCGTTATTTCTTTTATATGTCTCTGATAATAATTATACAACATTCTGCAAATTTATATAATCTATTTTATGAATACTATTCTTTGCCATAATTCACATGTAAAATAAATAACAGAAAAATGAAATGTTACATTACCATGGAGAGCGAAGAACATCGGATATCCCAGAACCTAATACGAATATCTCAGGTCTATCACTGGGGCAAACCACTCACAAATTAGGAGAGCATACGAGGATCGTGGAACTATAATCGAGAACCTGAGAAACAAAAACAACACGGCTTCACGTCAACAAGGATTGGCGCCATTAATCGAGCCGCAATCGAGGGCCAATAGTAACGTATATGAAGCTAGTCACTGAACGAGCCAAATATAGGACACGCTGTGAAATTAGCCAAAGAAATCAAACATTGTCATAAAAATTATATCTACTTGAAATTGGGAACATAAACTTTTATTGTTAAATTATTATTAGTATCTCACAATGATATAAGAGCAAGAAGATAAACAGAATAAATGAACACGTTAATAAACAAACGGTTATTATTGAATTATGGATACTGCCTTTTACTAAGGCAGTATCAAAATAGAAGATTCGTTACGAGACGGTTTTGTTGAATAGTATCATGCGCCTTTTCTCGTGAAAACAGTGAATAAATTATTAACTTCGAAAGAATCAATTTCCAATGAGTGAACAACAATAAAAAGTTTTACAAAGTGTTTTCAATAACCGGTAAAAAATCACATCGTATTTTGTAGTTAAATCTAAGTAATTGCTAGCGCCATTAATTCTAAACAAACGGACTTAATAAAACTTAAAAATTATTATTGTGGTAATTAAGAGCAAACTATAAAATCTTGTTTCAGTAAAATTAACTTCGAGATTACAATTACTGTGAATTTATAATTCTAGCAATGAAATACTATTCCGAGGATCGTAAAAATTATCAAACATACAACGCTATGTAAACTGCATACGATTTCATCGCCTACAAGTTTTGGTACACGAAAAAAAAACTTAATATCAAGTCAAATCGAACTGACGATTTAACAACAGTATTCACGCAGTCGGATCTGTATAAAAAAAAACATGGCGGATCTAGACAGCCTACTCTACGAACAATCATCATCAATCAAATCGATGTCTCATCTCCTCGTTAACCTCAGAAAGATCGGGAAATACAACTTCGCATCCACTCTGCTTCAAAGTCGAGTCAATACTTTCAACAACATACGACCAGAATGCAAAGCTCTCAATCACCAAATCTATTCAGCAGCCAACACGGAGCAACAAAAGACGCTTCGGTACTTCACGGAAGGCCAGTATCTCAATGCGGAAAACATCTATTAGGAGGTTTGCGATTAGATATCTTCACAGATATCCGTGTGTACACCTCACGTTAACGCAAACTCCACTGCCATAGGCAATTGTACACGTTCGGATGGATCTCGCGGTAGATACACTCCTCTACCGCGAATAGACATTCCTAAATTTTTCGGTTCTCATACTAACTAGGTCTTCTTCCGAGACATGTTTCAGCCAGCTGTTATCAACAACGAAACCATTCCTAATGTCCAAAAGCTGCATTTTAAAAAAATGGGAGTTAGTAGCTCAGTGAGTTTCCTTTTAAAAACGATAGCAATTTCCGAAACGAACTTCAATCTCACTTGGGATAAAATTAAAGATCGTTACGAAAATTCGAGCCACTTTATCGACGCTTACCTATTAAAACTGTTTGCTGTAAGTGCCGTTTCGACAGAAAATATCAAAGATGTCAAACGATTGCGCGATCAAACCTATGAAGCTATTAGTTCATTAGGAAATTTACAAACACCTGTGGATCAGTGGGATGATATACTCACATTTATGACCGTGCGAAAATTATATTCAACCTCACGCCGCGACTGGGAAGTGAGAATTGGTGATAAAACAACGCATCCTACGTATAAGGTAATCCACGCATGTCTTGAGTACCAAATCTGAGCCTTAGAATCAGTTCTGCCATTGTCGATTAAAAACCCACAAAAATCGAAAGTCGACTGGAGTTCAACCAAAACCCACTTATCCACTGCCTCGAAGTTATACGAGTGTGATGATGTGCATCCACTTCAAAAGGAAAGGTGAGAAGCTTGCGTTTTCGGCTGAAAGTGCCTTGATGTCGAGGTCCCCGCTCACACGACTACCCCTCAACAGCCTGCTTCTCCAACTACCGTTGAAGTGCAATCAATCACAAGTCAACCCACATCTTTACATCTACATGTGATTGAAACAATAAATGTTCTAGTTACAGTGATGCTTGCAACTGTCTGAGTAAATGTTTCCTCACTGAGAGGACGAATTATAAAGGTAAGGGCGCTACTGGACTAATGTTCACAATCGTCCTTCGTTGCCGAGTCGGTTGCTCAGATGTTAAGGACGCTTCGTATCAGAGTACATGCACCAGTTATCGGTATCAGTGATACCGACGTTGGCACTGGCCGAGCGTTAGTTAAACTTACCTTAACTGCATGCAATGGTACAAAGGATGAGAAAATTCAGTGCACCGCGACCGTGTTCCAAAAATTAACCTCCTTCGTGCCTCCATGATCGCAATGTTTAATGACTTGAAGACTCTTACAATTAGAAGACCATGAGCCCAGCAGTAACAATGCGATTCAAATGACATTCAAATAACAAACAATGGATCGTCTCTCAACGACCATGTTATGGTAGGACCCAAGGTCCTGTCGGACTTGCCCTCCACGATACGACGCCGCCGACAATATCGATACGCGTTGTCAGCTGATATCACCAAAATGTATCGTTAGATAGTTGTCGATCCAGACGATGAAAGGTACCAATAAATACTGCGGCGACTGACTCCCAAATCTCCAATCAAGCCGTACAAACTTACTGCGGTAACATATGGCACTGCATCCGCACCATATCTCGCGATGCGTGTACTCAAACAGTTTGCCGACGATGAGGAGCAACACTTTGACAGCGCCCCGAACATTAACCAAGATAACTTCTACTTCGATGATGAATTATTCGGAACCAACGACGAGACATCTACCAACGCTCTACGGGGTGAACTCGAAAATTTGTTGAAACGAGGTGGATTTTTTCTCCGAAAGTGGATGTCGAGCCATGCTTCATTAATCAAGGACATACCGACTTCCGACCTCGAGAAAACAAAAGTAAGCCTCAACAGAGTCTATTAAGATTTTTGGAATCGGTTGGGTACCCGAGTCTGATTCCTTCTGTTTCAATGCGGCTACGCTAAACCGCGCAAAAAAGACAAAAACATCGGTACCCTCAATCACGACACAGCTCTTGGATTCGTTAGGATGGCTATCCCCGGTTATCATCTCGGCAAAAACTCTCATGCAAGAGCTATGGGTCGCTACGCTTAATAGGGATGACGTATTACCTGAAGAAATTTCAAACAAATGGAACTCCTACTACGAGAAGTTACCCGAGCTTCAAGCATTATCGATTCCACGATGGAATCATCTCGCATCTGACCGCACGAAGTGCGAACTACTCGGTTTCGCTGACGCCTCAGGAAGAGCATACGCCGCCGTAATCTATTTGGGAACCGTGACCCTAGGAGGCGAACCAAAAGTCAGCTTACTAGCCACCAAGACCAAAGTAGCACCAATCAAGACGATGAACGTATCACGACTTGAGCTTTGGGCTGCTGTACTTTTAGCGAAACTTGTAGCATATACTCTGAATGCGGTGCAACTAAAGTCCGCAACGATATACCCTTGGACTGACTCTGGCGTCACCCTTGCGTGGATTAAACAGCATCCTTCAGAGTGGCCTACGTTTGTAGCCAATAGAGTTGCTATGATCCAATACGCGTTTTCCGAGGTACCATGGAGATACGTACCTACTGCCCAAAATCCCGCAGATTGTGCATCTCGAGGACTAACACCGATGGAAGATCTAATACATCCTCTGTGGTGGTAGGGGCCGCCTTGGTTAAAATCGTCCCAAGCAAAATGGCCACGTGATCCACCATTTCTATCAAAAAGGAACCTCACTAAAGCAGCGACACCAATGAAGTCACATATTGTAGTCGACACAATCCTTCATTGGGAACTTTGCGCTGAAATTTCAACATGGAGAAAATTGGCATGCCCCATTACATATTGTTAACGTTTTATCAATCGATGCAGGCGATGCAACAATACGACCAAAAGGTGCCTCACAGGCAACGAAATCCTCAACGCACAAACGTGTTGGATCAATGACATTCAGCGTGAGAAATTCCCCGCAGAACTTCAAGTAATCACGCAGGAAAAAACTCTTACGTACGAACTCTCCTCTACTGAAACGCACTCTGTTCCAGGACGAAAGAGGTACCCTACACGTTGGAGGGCGCTTGGAGCATGCATATGTACCATTTGGAGAAAAAGCATCCGGCCATTCTTCCACGACATCATGTTACTCAACTCATTATTGAAGATGCACACACGTAATGCCTCTACGAAGGTGCAGAATTAACGATCAACATCATATGATAAAATTATTCAGTCAGCGGACATTGACTGCCCGTAGGAAATTTAATTTGGATATGTGTACTCTGCGCACGCGAACGAGCAAAAACAACATCACAGTTAATGGGTAATTTTCCAAAAGCATGAGTTACTCAACCCCGCGCATTCCTCCATACTGGAGTCGATTATGCCGGACCATTTCTGATGCGAATGAACAAACGACGTGGATACAAAGCACAGAAAGCGTACTTTGCCTTGTTTGTATGTATGTCTCCATGCGCAGCGCATCTTAAACTCGTCTCCGATTACACAACGAAGGCATTTCTCGCAGTATATCGTCGGTGTATCACACGTCGTGGACCGTCAGGCGTATACAGCGACAAAGGAACGACGTTTCAGGGTGCTGACAAAGAATTGCAAAAGGTGTCCAAAACTGCAGTTTCCGACACCGATCTTGGAAATCTCATTGCCACTGAACGAACTACGTGGCATTTTATACTCCCTGGAGCCCCGAATTTCGGTAGACTGTGAGAGGCTGGTGTAATATGCGCCGATCTCCATCTCGAACGGACTCTTGGTACACGAACACTAATATACGAGGAATTCAATACCCTCACGACACATATCGAGGCGTGTTTGAACTCAAGACCAATTGGACCTCTCCTCGCCGATTCGTGCGAATTTGCAGCGCTTACCCCGGTCACCTGCTCATCGGAACACCACTGTTAGCAGTACCAGAGCCTTCGTTACTGCAATTTTCGAGTTCAAATTTGCACTCAATGGACAACAGAATAAGCCAATCTCGTAGCTGGAAAAATTGTACTTATTCGAAACGACAATCTTACAGCTTCGAAATTCATACCGGGTTAGATAATTGCGTACGAGTAATTACAATCCGCACTGCTTAAACGACATTAAAACGGCCGATGCTCAAATCTCCGTTTTACCTGTCGACACCACCGAGTCTGATTTACCAATGAAAACTCCTTCTGTTACTCTTAAGACGAGTGACTTCTATGAATTCTACGACTGCGACAATGTTGACAAGTCCTTTCCGATAATTGACTCCTAAACAAACCTTACCATATTAACTTCTGCTGGCTCTGTTAAATCTATCGACGATGTGACTCTCACACCAGTGTCAATGTAAACTAGCTAGTGAGTAAAATAACCATGTACCCGTACCCAGTGCAGCCAGATCGCGCGTAAAACTTACCTTCTCTCTAGTCTCTTACGCGCCCATCACACAATCATACTAGCGCGTGTCCGTGAGCGAGCAACGCTCGGACATCTTCGGAAAGAGACGAGCGCGGTCGAAGTTCCCCGACCGCGATTTCGGCAGCTACACCAATACATGGGCGCTGAGCACGTTCATGTGCGCCCAAGCCGAAGCGCCCGAAACGAAGGCTTCGAGGGAAAAAGCAATTTGAGCACGACTCGCGCGTGACGTCACCCGACGTCACGCGCGAGGCTTTTTGATGATTTTAATGCTTATTTAGGTCTTGGTTTTCTGCGTTATAAATGTATACAAAAAAATGTATCGCGCACTGTGATCGCTTATTTTTTTAGTTTATATGTTAATTTAAATATAATAGTAAATCTAAATTACAACTTACTTATCTTATAAAAAATTCTTTGCGCTTTACTCACACTCGTTCTTATCCCAAATCAATTATAATTCATAAAAGTAAGCCGAAATATATTTATATTCGTATTATTATATTAATTCTCATATTTTCATCGAGCGATAAAGCATTATCCCCAAAAATAACCCAATCATCAATCCGGCCGCGAATCGTAAGTTCCAGAAAGTGCATTTTTAACACAAGCGATAAGATGGCCCCGTTGGTAGCGTTCCTGAGTTCGGACCGCAGGGGCGCGGGACTGTTCACCGCGCTCAGTACTTTTATTTTTTTTAATTATTTTTTTTTATTAATTTCTTTACGTATGGGATGAATTGTTTATTTCTGAAACACGCTCATTGAAAGAACATTATTCTGAAAATAGGAAAACTGCTCATAATGTTTTACGATTAACAAATTTTTGTTCTATCATCGGTGAGTGTTCACAAATAAACAATTCACGCCACTACAATAAAAATTACCTCTAAATGTAAAAACATAAAAAAATATCATGTTTTGTACTTCTTTCCATGTCACCCATGAGGTAAAGTACAGTGGTACACATTTTTTTTAACGTGGTATCCCCAGGAGGTATAATCCACGACAAAAAAAAACCTGTAAGGAACAAATGTAACAAAACATGTAATAACAATCTGTAATAAAAATGTATATATACTGTGACGAGTTTTCTTGCGACCCCGTCACCCCGGTATCAACATCCGGGTAGGAGGCGGGTTTGCGCCTCCGACGAGGACAGAAGCAGCCTCTAAAACATCAGGACCGTATATTTTCTCTCCGCCGATGCCGATTTAGTGCATCGAGCGCCGCAGTCCGCTAAACACGGCGCTCCCATCGAGGGGAGTTCGGACTGGGTGACACGGGACGCGGTGCTGCAATTTCGTCGTGGGCCAGCCGCAGGGTCAGGGACGCCGGCCCTGCGAGGCGAGCCTCCCCCGTCCCGGCGCCCATCCCGGACTCCGTGGAGAAGGCGTTCGATGCGGACGGAGAGGATTTCGGGTACCGGGAGCACGAGTCTCCTTGCGAGAGGTGCACGGCCCTATCATCTCCGTCCCCTTCCCCTCCTCACCACGAGCTTGGCCAGCGCGAGGATCGAGGGGCGGGAGGACGAAAATCGGAAATCATCGCGGTAGGAGAGGAAAATTAGCGGCAACGCGGGATATTCGCAATAATTAGGATATTGGGGGAAACACCTATGGAGTGGGGGGAGAGAGAGCCGGCGAGCCCGGTACACGCGGTCAGAGGCCAATAGAAGGAGTCTAAAACCTGCTACCGTTCAGCGATCACGTTTAGTTACCTAGTAAACGAGTGTTCCTCTTGCTTTGTGTGCCGACCGACGGGTAAAGTTCAACGCTTCTACGGTGAGTCCAATTCTTGTTATACGAATTTAGCTCTCTCTTATCGCGGGATGGGAGAGTGTAGATCATATAGTCCGTAGCCTTCGGGAGGTCAGAGAATTTATAGTTTGTTTGAATTAAGGGCAATAAAATTAATTGCGATAGTCTCGCGTCTCCGTGTGGACCCTTGGATTGCTAAAACATTTATTACGGGCACCAGGGTCAGAGAATTTATAGTTTCGTTGCCTTAATTAAAAATTAGTTGCGATAGCCTCGCGTCTCCTTGTGGACCTCTCGAATCGCTAAAGTCACTTATTTTAGTATCAAAATCAGAATACTTATTAATCATGTTCGTATGTCGGCCGAGCTCACATATATTCGATCGGCCGTTGTTCGTCGGTAGCGTCCTTTTCGGAGGTCGCTCTTTGTCGCCGAGTACACGCGCACTCGGCACTCGCGCTGTGCGCGTATCTCGCTCGCTCGGGCGTTAGATGGCCTTGGCGGTATACCTATCTCTCTCAGCTTTGTTTTGTTTTGTGAGCGTTCGACCGTGCGTACCTCGTTGTTACAAAATCGTACGATTGGAAATAATTTCGTGTTGGTAATATTATCTGCTACCTATCGGTAGCTTTATTTCTACGTACTACATCTTCATGGTCGTGATATTTCTTTTGCTACCTTTCAGGATTAGGATTTCGGCGTGCTACCTTTTCGTACTTGTAATAGTAGTTGCTACCTCTCAGTAGTTTCATTTCCCCATACTACATTTTCATGGTCGTAATGTTAGATGCTACCTATGGCTAACTTAAGTCGCTAAATTAATTGTTGTTCGCTACCTGTCGCTAAATTAATTGTTGTTCGCTACCTGTCGCTAAATTAATTGTTGTTCGCTAAATTAATTGTCGTATGCTACCTATGGCTAACTTAAGTCGTTAAATTAATTGTTGTTCGCTACCTGTCGCTAAATTAATTGTTGTTCGCTAAATTAATTGTCGTATGCTACCTATGGCTAACTTAAGTCGTTAAATTAATTGTTGTTCGCTACCTGTCGCTAAATTAATTGTTGTTCGCTAAATTAATTGTCGTATGCTACCTATCGCCAAATTACTCGTCGTAGGCTACCTTGGAGGAGGCGGTTCCTCGTGCACTATCGCGCGAATTCACCTTCACACGCAAATTAAGATCCGGGGATTATATTGTTGTATTGAATCTTGAACATTACCTATCGTGCGCTACTTATCGTAAATTAATTATCGCGCGCAAATCGTGATTCCGCGAATTAGGTATTTGATTGAAGGTTGGGAATCCGCCCCGCGTGCAACTTATTATTCTCGTGAAGTATATTGTTTGATCGAGTATCACAAATTAATTATCGCGCGCAAATCATTATTCCGCGAATTATACTATTCGATTGAATGTTGGGAATCCGTCTCGTGCGCGACGTATTATTTCATGAATTATATTGTTTGATTGAGTATCACAAATTCACTACCGTGCATTACCTATCGTAAAGTAACTATCGGGCGCTATCTATTGTAAATCCACTAACGTGCGCCAATCCTTATCCGGGAATTATATTATTTAATGGACTATTGAGAGTCCACGATCATGCGCAAATTATTATCCGGGAATTATATTGTTGGGTTGAATATTGGGCATTAACTATCGTACGTAAAGCCTTAGCCCGGCGACTGATATTCCGGGACCGGAGCGTGGGGATTCGCAATCGTACGCGATTATTATTCGGAAATTATACTCCTCGATCGGATGTTGCAAATTCGCGATCATACGTAGAATATTATTTGAGGAACCATATCAGGCGATGGCGTACCGCAAAATTTCGTATAATGCACTAGCTAATATTCAGTCGATTATATTAAGGTATCTCGTATCAGAGAATCGTTAACGTGCGCTACCCGTTGGTACTATCGTTAGGTTGTGCTCCACATGTTCGTAATATTATTATGTAGTACGCCACCTGTTGGTAATATTATTACGTTGTACGCTACCGATTCGTAGTATTGTTGTGTCATGCGCTACCTTTTGTAGAGTTAATATTTCGCGCGCTACCTTCCGGGAGCCTAATTTCATTATTTCGCGCGCTACGTTTTCGGGCTCGTAATCTTATCGTTCCCAATGCTACCTTGTCGTAAGATTTGCTCCCGAGTGCTACCTAGCCCCTTCAACTCTCGTTCGCGACCGATTTCGCTCTTATGTCGAGAGTCTGTGATGGATCTAGTCACGTATCTCAACGCAAGTGTAGCCGATGGGCAGCGGCCCTCGTGGTAAGAACGTCGGAAATTGTAATAACGAATCGGATTAAATCCGTTCAAACGTAATTATCATGTGTCAAATTATTTCTTTCACGCCTCCACTCTCGTGCCCGTCCACGCCCCTCTATCCTTGCCGGCCGTATGGCGGGCTGAGCTAGTCCTTTCAGTATTCCCGAGATCTCTGCTCCGTATCACGAGGAGGTCGGGGTGCACGGAGGTGCATACGGGGCGGCAAAATCAAACAAGCCGGTTCTTCCGGTGGTACTTGTACCTGGCGCCCGTCCGTCCCGGATGCGCCAGCCGCACCCCGAATATCATCGCCTACCTTGGCCGTGGTGTTGTAGGGTGTGCGCGTAGCGCGGATACCCTCGTGGTACACAGGCGGGCAGGGTTCTCCGAGGAGTAGCGGAAAGTCGTTACAATACATATTATATACAACTATATACACCGATAAATAAAATTTATACAAATAAAAATGCCGCACTATGTAAGGGTTAAGGAAACCTCCAAGCTCAAGTTTTTATCGATTGCACAATAATTATTCAAATAAACACTTTATTAACATTTTTCGCGAATATTGAACTAAAGGTTGGTAGAAACAGCAGGCGGCGACGTGACGCTGGCGGGACGTGAAGAGGTGTAATATTCTATAGTAACTAGTATATTACAACTCTTCACGCCCCGCTAGCGTCGCGTCGCCGACCGCTGTTTGTTCCAACCTTAAGATCACTTCTTATTTTTATGTGAGAAAAAATTAATTTAATCCGGAAATTTGTCAACGTCCCAGTAATCGTCCTGGTCGTATTCTCGGACTTGGAGCTTTTCTTTTCGTTTTTTGCCTGCCTGACTGTACAAATTTTCCGCGGTCATTAGTGACAGATGGTCTCGAGTTATTGTCATCGTGGTCGCACTGTTCCTCCTAGCCCTCAAAGCCAACTTTACGACGCAGATTGAATTTAATGTACTCGAACTGAGGTAGTTCCTTTTTTTTGTTTTTGTGTCCGGGATGAGAGAGAACGCTCTTTCAGCCGCAGCATTCGAATGAGGCAATGTCCTCACCATACCCAGCAACAAACGCAAAATTTCGTACCGGAGGATACCGTCAGAATTGGTAACAGTACAAATCGCCATCCACATCTCGTCGAATGACAATTTACACCATTCTTCCTTCTGACGAATATTCTCTTCGTACAAGGAATGCCATTCGTTGCGAATTTTAATTTTCTCGGAAACCGCGAAGTTGATCACAAATGAACAATACGCGCGCAACGGTCGACTCGCGATCTGCATCTAATAACGCGGGGTCCTTTTCGAATACCGTTAAATTTTTAAAAAATTCGTTGTCGAAGGGGAGTCTATCGCGAATTTGACTCAAAGCTGTGACGTAAAACCGAAGGCAGTTTTGGCGGAATATGTCGACTTCGGCTTGTGGAGTCCCTCTGCTCTGAACATCCGTCAAATATTCTTCGCAGTCATCCCCAATATCAATATCAATCAATGCGCGCTGATTCGCGCAATTTTCGAAGTTGATATTGGAAGCATGAACGTCAAATATTGCCGGCTGTAACGAAGCGGGTTTGAGAAACCTCTGGAGGATCTCTACAAGTATCGTCTTTGAAGAAGGTTGCAGACGATGCATTAGTTTCTTCGCTTTGAGAGTAAGCGTTGATTTTATTGAAAGATTCGAGTGCGAATCGCAAAAAAAGAATATAAGCTTTCGTTACTGAGTTTGTTGCAACCTCGAGAAGTTCTTCTGCTTGTTTAACCTTCTCCAATGACTGATCAGCCAAAAATGCTATCAGCGTCGGCCAATTCTCGATAATTTTAACGACGGGGAAATAGCGTGAGAGCCATCTCGTTTCTGCGTATCGCGTGATTTTTGCCGGACGATCCTGGAAGCTATCTTGAAAATCGCGAAAAACTGCTGTTCGTTTCGGACTGTTGTTCAAAAAGGTCGCGATACCTCTGATAAAACGATCAATCTCTTTTGGGATAGCGGAGAATGCGGCGTTAGCAATCAACGCGAGAGAATGGCAAATACACGGCTGCGTTATGAGATCCGGGCTATTTTCCGACAGAAATGTACGGAACGACGAATGTTTGCCGACCATTACGGATGCGTTATCGCACGCGAGACCGAGAATGCTGCGCATGGGAATTTGTTTCCCGAAAAGGTCATTTTTGAACGCTTTGAACAGTTCAATGGCCGAACAGTTCGCCGCGTTCAAATGAAGCATCGTCAACAATTCAGTCCTTACCCTCAGCGTACTCGACTCTACGTAACGGACCATTAACGACATCCATTTATCGTTCGTACAGTTCGATGTTTCGTCCACGTGAATCGAAAATTTGTTTTCGCGTAGCACTCGCGTTATCCGGTCGGCTTCTACTACGCTAACCACCCTGTCGACTAGCTTCGTTGCTTTTGTTTTGCCGGCGGTCATAGCCTGCAACACAGCAGGCTCTTGACCGATGAGTTTAAATAGGCTGAGTATATCCGGTGCAACCGTCATCGCAATATTATGCTCAGCCAAAAACGTCGCGAAACGAGTTTCAGCAACTTGTACTCGTTCATTGAAGTCAAATTCAGCACCAGAGGCAGCTGAAAACCTCTCTTGAGTACAAGTTGCTTCCGAAACACACGCAGAAGGCGTAGTGTTCCCCGAATGAACCAATCCTACACTAAACACACTCATGTTTCTCACGTGCACTTCCGATATCGAATGCCTTTCTATCTCACAGTGGGCACATGACAACGTTGTTCCGCACGCGAGGAAATAAAACTTATCAGGCTGCGAGGCAACAGCCTGAACCCATTGTTTCCACTCTGGATGCTGAACATACCATTGGTGTTGGAAATGTTTCTTTTTAGCCGGTTTCGGCTTTTTTACCGCGGGCTCATCCATGAGCAAAAAAATCAAAAGTAGAAAAAGCACGACCCAAATGTCGAATAAATTGAGAGAAAAATAATTTAAAAACACCAATGTTACGAGGCACAGAGTAGAAACGCTACCGATTTTTAAGCCAGGACTTCTATAACTGAGACTCTCACTTGCCTTATACCTCTATAAGCAAGAATTGAACATATCGATCTGTTTTGTTTTCCACGAAAATACGAAAGCGTCATACATTGTAACACAGTAAATATGCTCGATTCTCGCTTATAGAAGCATAGGGCAAGTGGTATTTAAGTGGCAAAGTATTTATTTAAATCATTTTAGTGCAATCAATGAAAAACTTGGACTTGGAGGTTTCTTTAACCTTTTGCGGCATAGTGGCTATTATAATAGCCACCTGTTTCGTCCAAGATTTTTATTTATAAAAATTTTATTTATAGGTGTGTATAAATGGTTATTTATATACAATTTTGAGCTTAAAATATCGAACAGAAAATGCTTCGAAGGGTGTAGGTTTTTTTTTGTCGTGGATTATACCTCCTGGGGATACCACGTTAAAAAAAATGTATACTACTGTACTTTACCTCATGGGTGACATGGAAAGAAGTACAAAACATGTTATTTTTTTATGTTTTTACATTTAGAGGTAATTTTCATTGTAGTGGCGTGAATTGTTTATTTGTGAACACTCACCGATGACAGAACAAAAATTTGTTAATCGTAAAACATTATGAGCAGTTTTCCTATTTTCAGAATAATGTTCTTTCAATGAGCGTGTTTCAGAAATAAACAATTCGTCCCATACGAAAAGAAATTAATAAAAAAAAATAATTAAAAAAAATAAAAGTACTGAGCGCGGTGAACAGTCCCGCGCCCCTGCGGACCGAACTCAGGAACGCTACCAACGGAACCATCTTATCGCTTGTGTTAAAAATGCACTTTCTGGAACTTACGATTCGCGGCCGGATTGATGATTGGGTTATTTTTGGGGATAATGCTTTATCGCTCGATGAAAATATGAGAATTAATATAATAATACGAATATAAATATATTTCGGCTTACTTTTATCAATTATAATTGATTTGGGATAAGGACGAGTGTGAGTAAAGCGTAAAGAATTTTTTTAAGATAAATAAGTTGTAATTTAGATTTACTATTATATTTAAATTAACGTATAAACTAAAAAAATAAGCGATCACAGTGCGCGATACATTTTTTTGTATACATTAATAACGCAGAAAACCAAGACCTAAATAAGCATTAAAATCATCAAAAAGCCTCGCGCGTGACGTCGGGTGACGTCACGCGCGAGTCGTGCTCAAATTGATTTTTCCCTCGAAGCCTTCGTTTCGGGCGTTTCGGCTTGGGCGCACATGAACGTGCTCAGCGCCCATGTATTGATGTAGCTGCCGAAGGCGCGGTCGGGGAACTTCGACCGCGCTCGTCTCTTTCCGAAGATGTCCGAACGTTGCTCGCTCACGGACACGCGCTAGTATGATTGTATGATGGGCGCGTAAGAGACTAGAGAGAGGGTAAGTTTTACGCGCGATCTGGCTGCACTGCCTGTACCCCATTACAGTGCTAAGTGCAAAAAAAGCCCTCTCTTGTGTTTTCACGGCGGACGGCACGTGTAAATATTTTATAAATAGTAAACTTAAGCATACTCTATCAACTATAATCACTGTCTACGAACACATTTTGTATACCCGAATCATTCACGGCGGGCGGCGTTTCACGCCAGCCAACATATGTAAGCCTATCCAATTTCGTCATCCCAATCGAGGCGGGCGGAAAGTTCACGCCGTCGCGTGTACCCAGTAGAGTAAACGATAAAATATATTTATATCTACTGCGTCACGTGTCTCTCCGGTCCGAGCGAAAATCCAAAGCAATTATTGAACCTTTCCGAAAGGAGAAAAAGTCCGGTGCGCCACTAGTTCTCTCCCTCCAACGCAGGTCCCTGACACTCAACATATATATGGTGGTTTTCTTAGCATCGCCAACCACCTCGTGGCGCTAGTAGTAATCCGCGCCGCAGCCGCGGGCTATGGTTGATGCAAACATTATCTATTATGCTGTAGATAACTACAGCAACTCACAAAATATAATTAAATAATTTGACGATATGTATATAATAGTATAGATTAGTATTCTATTATATTATATAACATTATATATATTGTAACGGTGGCGTTGCTTGATTCCGGGTGCGGAGAGTCATAGGTGGTACCTGAGGACGTAAACAGAAAAACATGATTCAGTAAGCGGCCATTTTGGAGACGTGACAATGGTGAGATAAACAACCGCACGGGGGACAATAAATAATAAATCATTCTCGCAAACAAAGAGGTGAGAGGAAGGAAATAAAAGCGAGAAATATTGAGAAAAGAGGACGAATAACAGTTCCCAGTGAACTGCTGGATAGCGACTCACGAGGTGCACAGCCGCGGAACCAAAGTCGTCACGAAAGTCTGACGGAGGGGCGCAGATGATTGAAAACTTCGGAGTCCAATATCGCAGTATCATTACTGGTCCCTAAACGGCACGCCGCTTAACGGTTGACTCAGAAGAGTCAACACTGGTCATCCTCTGCAAAACAGAGATCAGCAAAACGAGCATCCTGTGGCTCGGGATACAGCGAAGCACTGCGAGACGCAGTATACCGTAGGGAAGTCTCCATCGGGATTACGGGCGTTCAAGGAGTAGGAGTGAACCGAGGACCTCGGTACAGCGACCTGCAATTTTCACACTTACCAAACCGATGAGACATACTCATTACCGATAGCCGACCTGCGGGATCTGAAGCGCAGTAGAAGGGCGATGTGGCAGGCACTCGGTGACCTGTTAAGAGGAAAGGAACAACGAGCAATTAATGTCACATGGTACAAGAGTAACAAAGCGATCCTAGGGGTGACAGAGTCTATTTAGGCCGAGAAAAGGAGTGAGAAAAGGCAGAGACGTTGAGGTGTGTAATCTCGAAGCCGAAATGAGACACAACGAAATAAGAACGGCCTCACCAAATATCCCCAGCGACGCCTCAAGAACGTTGCACCGACGCCGACGTACGTTGCAACGGAATACACAAACGTCACTGGGCAGGCCCACACCCGAGGAATTATACACACAAAACACGAGATACGCGTACCTGTCACTCGTAGCCGCGGCCATATTGGCGCCGGCCTAGGCATGCGAAATTGGGCAAAACGTGCGTATGAATCGATCGAGGTATCGATTCCTCACATCTGCGGAGCGCCGACCGTCGCGCGAAATTCAAAATAGAATTACAAACCCTTGCACACAGACAACGTAACGAATATAATAAAGCCCCTTGTGCGACGGCGCCTACTATGGCCTGGCGTGACCCCGTTTTATGGTCGGGCAGCCCTCTCCGGAATTCGTTTATGGCTTTCTGCTTTCGATCTATCCTCGTTGCATCTGTACCGGCTTCGGTTAGTGTCTCGTATTTCGTTTTCATTTTTAACTGTATTTCTGGCTTAAGGCCGTCGAGAAAACACTCTATGCATTCTTGTTCGGTGGAAGTTTTCTCTTCGTCGCCAATCTCTCCTGCACTTTCATATGCTTCAAGAATATGATTTCCGATTTCGCGTACCCAATTTATATATGAAATTATGTCTTCATTGTCTTTTTGTACTAGTATTCCGAGTTCTCGTCGTACTTGGGTTACTGTTTTCGCGAGTGAGAGTAAGTATTTTAAATGGTTTGCCAATGATTTGAAATTTTCGAATTTTATTCCCTGAATTGATCTTTTTGCTTCCCCGTGATTTTTGGTCGAATGACTTTGACGAGAATTTTTTCAACATATGGAGGAAGCATCAACAACGCTTCTTCGCAACTGTCAATAAATTGATAAACTAGAATATTTGTTCCATTAAATTCTAACACTACTTCGACCACGTCTTTAAGCGAAACGAGTTGTGTATTACCGAACGGCATTGTGTCTTCGTGTTGTATCTCGTCGTTTGGTATTCGTAAAATATTTTCTCGTGTATTGTTATTTTGTTGGGGATTTTGAGGTTTCGTTTCTTGGAACCTAATTCCTGGATCTCCGCTAGTCTGATTTCTAGATGTTTCGGGTTTTGTTGGAGTATGCTCTACAGGCATGATTCGATCAAACTACTATTTTATCCATCCCACCGCTGTCAAAGAAAAAGTATGTTACGTCTCAGTAACATGTCAATTGCCCTATTTTTTACCTTAGCAAGGCTAATGAGGCTTGGGAAATGGGTTAATGGAGTTTGATGCAGTAAATAATGTAAAACGGAGAAATTAACGGATGGAAAGAGTTTGTTTATTAAGTTGAAGCTATATTACATGGTTGTTTCGGCGACACCGAAAAGAGATTCAAATGCGCCGCTCAACGTCATTTATGATCGATAGAGGAGCTCTAGTCGATCGATGTCCGCTCGACGTTCCCCCTCCTCCTTGTCTTGCCGGCTCGCCTCGTGCCTGACCGGAACCGGCCCCTCGGCCATTCTCTCACGAGAGCTCTAACAGTTTAGAAGTGTTGTCGCGAGTTTTCAGTTTGTATAAAATCTAGTATTCGACCCCGGCCTTCTCAAGTTCTGTATATTCTCTCAAAGTCTCACGTGGTATCTCAACTCGGCATATAAACTCGGACTAATTCTCGGAAGTAGAAGTGATCAGCTCGAACGACGACCGCGTCAAAGTGAACCTGACCAGCTCGAACGACGATCGCGTCAAATTGAGACGCACTCTTTGTCTGTGCCGTAAAGCGTAAAGCCCAATAAAATCGGTTATGTGGGAGGATGATCGAAATCGCAGAGGACCTCACAGTTCAATATGTTGTATGGGTGGATGATCGAACTCGCGGTGGACCTCGCAGTTCAATAACTCGTGAGAGTCAGTTAGTAGGCAACTCACTCTTTTCTATTTTCCCTGTGAAGTTGAGACTGGAAGGGCAGTACAGAAATTCTGCTCAGTCCAGAAGTTATACAATTTTAGAGACTTAAGAGGAGTTTACAAGACTTTGAATATTGAATATGAACTGATTTTTATTCTAAATTTCGGGCCGTATATGCTAGTCTATCAACTAGTTTACAAATCCCTTATTGGGCCAAAATTTCCACCTTCTCCCACTCCTTACTTTTCTGAACCGAAGGAAAATTTGTTCTTATCGCTTGGCCCCATTCTTGGGCCCCAGTGTCTCTCCCTACCGCATTCATCCCCGAGTTAGGGTTATGCCATGCGTTGGCGTAAGGAGGGATGCTCGTCCTTAAGGTGTGGTTGTGGTGGGGTTACGGGGATGTAACAAATGCAATGATATTAAATGTTACAAAATATTTATTATTTATTATCACAGCTGGTGTTGCAACACAAAGTGATATTATGTTTTACAGAATTTCGAGGTTTTCTTCCCATACTAATTAGCTTTTTCTTTCTCTGCATTGAGTCGCGAGCAATGCTGTTGCATGCGTACATTCACCCAATATTAGATTACATGAAAAAGAATGTCGGCAGTGAGTTCTGAACATGGAAACGAAAACTTTTCATATTTATATACATCTTTTAAGATCGATTCAAAAACTTGGGCAGAATGACAATGAACTGAAAATCGGTGTTCTAGAAAAAGTATGAATCGATAGAAGTGAACGTTGGGATGAATTAATGGACCCCGTGAAAGAAAATCCGTCTGATTCAGGAAGGTTTGTTTTTTTGTCAATATTATTACTCAATAAGCTCTCTTTGCATTTTTCGCATTTCACGGTATTAAAAAAGAGTTTCATCAAGTTATCAGTAATATAGTAGAGAACGCAACTTGTTACTTCGGGCTTACTGTAAGCATGTTCCATTACATCTTCGAGATCCCAGTTATCGTGTTGTGCAGCTTCTGCAACCTTCGCCTTAATAGAGTGTGATAAATCAGATTTTCTTGGATTTTTATAAATTGTTTTCAGTTCTGCTAGCGTCACAAGGGGCTGATGAGGTTTATCTTCGAAAATCGAACAATTTCCTGTTTTTGGAGGCTTGAGAACGCTATACGTCGATAGGATTTTATGGATTTGGAGAAATGTGTGACTAGATGGATGATCATTGGAACCTCCAGCTTGACGTATGGTACCAAAGTATTTCTAAAATGGGCGAGGTTGAAAAAAAAATAGAAAATCTGATTAGCGCATACAAACATTTTCGTAGCGATTTCACATTGAAATCTGATGATAAGATATCCTGGAATTAACGTTCATTATTAATATTCGTTAACAGACTTTGGATAAACTTGTCAGTATCAGTAGAGCAGTTGGATAGCATTACATAAAGAGGAGACTAAATACCGACACAACGCTTCGAAATCGCCATCCTAACTTACTCTCATTCGAATAGATAGAATTCAATAACATTTTAACAGTATAATCGGAATAGCGGCACGTATTTAGTCCCCTCTTAAGGGAATAGAGCCCGATAAGAGAGATTCATTTTAATACTTCAATATTTTCGTTTAGTTATTGCTTTAAATATGACCCATACAGTACGTTTGAGGATCGAAATGAACATAAACTTAAAACCATCAAGAACCCTTGCTTTTACTTTTGATTTTGCTTTATGATGGGGCATTTCCTCGTAGCAAATTTTTACACGGTCGAGTGCAGAAAATATTGAGTTACGTCAAAATCTCAATATGTACATTGATTGAAACATTGAACGTAGAATAACTATTGCTAAAGTGGTCCGTAGCTCGGAAATGAGCCCCTCCAAAGGTACTTTATTGATCGTATGTATAGACAATGACCAAACAAAAATATTCAAGTTCTAAAAAGATACTATTTAAACTGACTATTAGCTGATGTGAAATATAGATAAGTGCGAAAGAGCGAGAGAGACAGACCAAGAATACGTTGCATATCGCTTTAAATCCCTATCAACTTTCTAACCTTCAGCGGATGGGAAATTACACTGTTGCGTAAGATAAGTTGTAAGGTCCAGAGCTGACTGCAGAGTTACTCGCAAACCTTCTGCAGTCTGTGGGGTCAAATAAGACTCCTTCGATACGAAACCTTTTTCGACGTTTTCCTCCCATTCATCGAGCTTGCGGATCGATTCCTCAAGTATCTATGCATCAGTTGTGTAGCGATATAAGTAACATGTGACAGAGAAAGTATTAAAAATCGTGGTATTTGAATAAATTACCTTGTAATCGGTATTACCGAGCTGTACTCCGTGAATAGGCGTTTTACGATTAAGTGCATCAAACATTTCGTTAATCTATTCAAAAAATTAAGCGGTCGCCTCACAATGTTCCAATTCTGAGACATATTTTCGAAGAAATCGTAGTCCGCATGCAACAGTGTTACTGAAAACCTGGTTGAATCATACTTTTATTAAAATATACATATATAAATATCTGCAATCAAGCACACCCGTTTTATTTACCTGTGTAGCTAATCTCACTCGCATTTTGAGTGAATTATTAAGTTCTGTCTGGTGACAGACCGCAGATCTGACTCTGGGGGATGACGCGAGGAAAATCTTGAGGAAATTTAAAGCAGGAAGTAGAAGGGTCCGTAAAGAAAATATCGAGACACTGAAGTTAACAAAACAATAAACGTAATATTTATTAACAAGAGATCTTAGTCAGAGAGATGGGGAAGTAGCCGGTGATCGTATTGAAGGAGCGCGTAATGGCGGTCGCCGGTTAACGCGCGCACGTGTCCGTTAGAATTAGTCCGTTAAAGAAAGCCGTATCGTCACCGTGAAAACTATTAATTGATGTTCACAATTCACTGAAGAGAACGCGCGAAATAAAGCCGGTCGTAAATCGTATTTATTCCACTGAGTGGAAAGATTGCCGTGTGCATATGCCGAAGTCGAATTATGAAAAATGTACCACTTTAAAATGCTGAAGGGAAACCGTTAGCATCAGAAGTCACAGTAGAAGAGGTGAAGAAGACGCCGGGATCGATGTCGATCGATGACGGATGGATGGGTGGGGGGGGAGTACAGTTCGAGAGTTCGAGTAACGCCGAGTCCGCACGAGAGTCAAAGGCCGAGAACTGCTGACCTCTCGCACGAACTTCCGGCACTGCGCACTTTTCCGAACAAGTTCAATGTGGTCCAAGGTCAGCTTGGGGCATAAGGGAACTTGACCGGGTCCTGTCAATTATATGTCTTTTTCGTGCAGAGTCTCGATATCCTTCGACTTTATGAATGGTTAATTTGGATCCATCTAAGAACAAGAATTTGAACATTCATCATGCGCCAACCATTTAAAAAAAGACTTCTAGCACATACAAGCTGGACAAACCTGTAAGGTCTTATTGCCGTAGAGTCGATTACGGATTGTTTTCATTAAATGCGGTATATCGGAAAAGACGAATACTCGACGGCTTTCAGCCGTGGGATGTTCAAAGTAGTTCCGCAATTTAATTCTTTGCCCGGTGACGCCCAACTCGCTGAAAAATTTTCGATTTGTACTTGCCCCATCGGTGACAACTCCGTGGACTTTTGCGCCAACGTTTTCGATCAATACTGCTATCGGTTGCATATAATCATCGGCCAATGGATGAAACATAATTACCAATCCATGATTAGCTTTTTCACTGAAATCGGAAGATTGTTTTCCGTCGGTACCGAAATCAACCAATCCTTTGTACGAAAGTGTCTTTGTATTGACATTGACGGTTTCTCTCGTTCCAATTTCATCAATGGGTAAAATCCCGTGTTTTTTAATACGATTTTTTTTCTCAAGAGCCAATTTCAATACTTCGAAAAACTGTGGGTCAAAGCCGCATGCTGGTCAAGGAAATAAATCCATAAATGTACATGTAGAGCTGTTAATATGGAATTAATATGTAATTGTAGATAAATAATATTATTCACATTTTAGGTACCTTCGAATTGTTCGCACGCAAGGGAGTGGCAAAATCTCGTTGTTACGCAAGAAGTTATATCAAGCAGGTAATCGCATATGCCATAGCATGCAAAGTAGTATCCATTCTTCAGAATATCGTTTTCCTTTTGCTTGTTGAGATTTTGCAGCCGCACGAATTTCTCGCAAAGCATGAGATTGGTTTTCCAGCAGTTCTGCTGATTTCACATCTCGATCCACAGATTCTTCATTGTGCAACGACATTTTCTGTTGGCACGCGTCGAGCTCGGTTTTTAATGTTTCCAGGGCATCTTTTGCACGTTTTTTTATTTTTCAACAGAGATACATCTCACTCGTAATTTCGTAAAAACTTTTTTTTTCCTTCGGAGAAACTTTAAGACAATTTTTTTGTCTTGTGATCACGACTTTTGCGCGATCTTCGGATTTTTGCAGAGGCCGGTTTTTTTGCTCTTCGACAAAATGGGCATATTGATGTTGCAGACAGTAACAAAGAACATCTACTGTGCCGCCAGGCTCCACTCACATCTCTATAAACGTTGCCATTGAAACTTTGATCTCGCACTCCCACAGACCTTATAACAATAAAAACATTGAAACTTTTGAGAATCATTAATAAGTCTTACAGTCTTTGAATGGTACGTATTGGACTGAAATCAATGGCGAGATCAGTTGCGCCAAGTGGTTTGCCGAGGCCACTTATTTGGAAGGATATGTCGGGATTGAACACGATTTCCTTCAATGAAAAGATTTAAAAATGTTCGCCAACCTTCATGCATTGGTTGAGAAAGAAGGTTACAATGACCGTATTCCCACAAGGTATGACCTGCTTCATTCAGCTAGGTAACATTGATATATCTAATGTACATGCAGGACTCTTTCAGGTACAATTTCCGGTTCAGGTACATCAACTTCCGTGAGAATTTCTGTCGTCTCGTTAGATAACACATCTATTTGTGGTCTAATGAGTTCGGTCCATAGGAATATTGATGGTATGGTATCTTTTTTTAGTCGAGGTACTTTGTACGGTGACTACAAGAGAAATATTTCAGGATAGAAGAATCGATAACATATGCATAAAATATTAATAATGTATTAAAATATGAAACTTACAATTCCGAGCACTGTTCCTACGGGTCCAAGAAGTTTACGATCCCACAATATCTCATCGATACGAAAATGTTTTTCACATACCGATTGCCCTGACTTTATTTCGATTCCACAAGGTTGAATTGCTTCTTTCCATAGCGTCTGGATTTTCGTGTCCTTAGGAACGGTGAAAAGGTGGAATTTTTCCGGATTCGACCGATATCTTGAAGTACATCCGAGCACCACACACGTAGGCATTGCGAAATTTTAATATCGCTAATTCGTCGCACATTCACAGTTCATTTTGTTAAACACACGATCGAAAACAAATCACGTTAAAATAAATTACCAATAAACGTCGGATATAAAAAAAAAAGGTTTTCAAAGCTGAGCAAAAATTATCGGGAGTATCACGATTTTCACGATTGCAGTAGCTGTCTATGTAGTTGAGGTTATAATGGTTAGTGGCAAGGGGACGACGGGGGTGATGGGTGCAGTGCAGCCAGATCGCGCGTAAAAGTTACCCCTTCTCTAGTCTTTTACGCGCCCATCACACAACCATAGTATCGCATGTCCATGAGCAAGCGACGCTCGGACATCTTCGGAAAGAGCCGAGGGCGACCGAAGTGTCCCGACCGCGCCTTCGGCAGTTACACCAATATATGGACGCTGATCACGTTCATGTGCGGCCAAGTCGAAACGAAGGCTTCGAGGGAAAAATCAATCTGAGCACGACTCGCGCGTGACGTCACCCGATGGCACACGCGAAGCTTTTAGATGATTTCAATGCTTATTTAGCTCTTAATTCTCTGCGTTATTAATGTATACAAAAAGATGTAGCGCGCACTCTGATCGCTTATTTGTTTAGTTTATACGTCAATTTAAATATAACAATAAATGTAAATTACTACTTATTTCTCTTCGAAAAAATTGTTTACGCTTTACTCACACTCGTCCTTATCCCCAATAAATTATAATTCATAAAAGTAAGCGGAAATGTATTTATATTCGTTGTGACGAGGCGTTATACTTCTCGCAATCACGGAAATCGAAATATTCGGAAGAATATTAAAGCGGGACAGAAATAGCAGAGTCGCGTCGTCTCGCACCCGTGGTTAGAAAAATTGTACTCTCGAACTTGCGCTGCCGAGACACTTCGTGATTTTCAGAACCACGAGGTCACGGGATGTAAACATCGCCGGCCGTACGCGAGAGACGACGCCCGGCGAACGAGAGAGAGAGAGGGATGGCTGTGCCGGCGATCAAGAGTCGATCGTCGCTAGGATCTCCTTCCCCTTTCACCCCGATAGGACCATGACGAAGCCGGCGAGTAGGAGTGGCGAGCTGAGGGGCAGTGAGATCTCGACCACGAGCCGAAACGGATAATTAGAATGGCGTAAAGCGCGTAGTTAGAGTAAGAGAATTGTAGAGTGCAACAGTGAGTGTGAGAGCGGGCAGCTGAGCGAAGCGAGTGCGAGCGAGACGAGCGAGCGAAGGACCACCGAAGAACGCCGTGCGACGTGGAATAGGATATCGGCGAATAGAAAAGGTAGGCGCACGTTGGTGCAATACTTTCTTTGCCGGTACGAGCCTAGCGTACCGTCGGACGCGTGGGAGTAGGTCGTGCCTATCTCGCAACGCGTCTTGCTACACTCGCATAGCCGTCCCTACCGGCGTCTCCGGAGGATAGGGCTGTCTCACTCTGAGACGTTACGGTACAATAAATTGTTGGTTGAGCGTGATTGGCACGCAGATAAATATTGTATCGGAAGATTGTAAATTATGAGTAAAGTCCAACCAGTGAACCGAAATAATAAATAAGTCATTGTTAATAATTTAGAAAAATCTACTCACACGTTAATTTCGTATGCTTGATATAATTATTGTAATTGATGTTCGCCCTTCGAACCCTACCATTTCCCTGAGTATTGAGTAAGAAAGAGAACGAACACATAATAGACCCTTGGTGTTACGGGGTTGATACAAACACCTGGCGCCTAATCGGAAATTGGTGAAGGAAGTGAATGGTAAAAGAAAATTGTTGGGGCGTCATTGCAGATTTTGGGCTGGTAGCTCTTCTCGACTTTGGCGAAATTTAGTCGAAGAGAGCTCGTCACATCGTATTATTGTATTAATTCTCATACTTTCATCAAGCGATAAAACATTATCCAAAAAAACAAGCCAATCATCCATCCGGCCGCGAATCATAAGTACCAAAAAGTGCACATGTGTTACAAGCAATGAGATGGTCCCGTTGGTAGCGTTCCTGTCTTCGGTCCGCAGGGGCGCGGGATCATTCCCCGCGCTGAGTACTTTTTTTTTAAATTATAATTACTATTAATTCGTATTTGATTAGTTATTTTCATTAGTTATCACTGTTATTTTAATTAGTTATCTTTTAGTGTCGAAAAATTGATCGCGCACTCTGACCGCTTATTTTATTAATTTTTACGTTAATTTACTAAATTTAAATTACAACTTATTTATCTTCAAAAAAATTATTTGCGCTTTACTCACACCCGTCCCTATGCCAAATAAATTGTAATACATAAAAGTAAGCGGAAATGTATCGATATTTGTATTATTATATACATTGTCATACGTTCACCAAGCGATAAAGCCTTATCCCCAAAACCAAGTCAGTCATCTATCCGGCCGCGAATCGTAAGTTCCAAAAAGTGCATTTTTAATACAAACGATAAAATCGTCCCGTTGGTAGCGTTCGTACTCTGTGCCTCGTAACATTGGTTTTTAAAATTTTGTTTCTCTCATTTATTCGACATTTGGGTTTTGTTTTTTCAACTCTTGATTTTTTCCTCATCGATGAGCCCGCGGTAAAAAAGCCGAAACCGGCTAAAAAGAAACGTTTTCAGCACCAATGGTACGATCAGCATCCAGAGTGGAAAAATGGGTTCAGGCTGTTGCATCGCAACCTAATAAATCGTATTGCCTCGCCGTCGGAACAACGCTGTCATGTGGCCACTGTGAGGTAGAGAGCCATTCCCAGTCAGAAGTGCATGTGAAAAACATGAGTGTATTAGGTGTAGGATCGCTCGATTCGGGGAACACTACGCCTTCTGCGTGTGTTCAGGAAGCAACTTGTTCTCGAGAGAGTTTTTCAGCTGCCTCTGGTGCTGAATTTGACTTCAATGAACGAGTACAAGTTGCTGAAATTCGTTTCGCGACTTTTTTGGCTGAGCATAATATAGCGATGACGGTCGCACCGGATATGCTCAGTCTATTTAAACTCATCGGTCAAGAGCCTGCTGTATTGCGGGCTATGACCATCGGCAAAACAAACGCCACAAAGCTAGTCGACAGGGTTGTTAGCGTAGTAGAAACCAACCGAAGAACGCGAGTACTACGCGAAAACAAATTTTCAACTCACGTGGACGAAACATCAGTCTGTACAAACGATAAATGGATGTCATTAATGGTCCGTTATGTAGAGCCAAGTACGCTGACGGTAAGGATAGAATTGTTGACGATGCTTCATTTGAACGCGGCGAATTGTTCGGCCATTGAACTGTTCAAAGCGTTCAAAAATGAGCTTTTCCGGAAACAAATCCCCTTGCGCAGCATTCTCGGTCTCGCGTGCGATAACGCATCCGTAATGGTCGGCAAACATTCGTCGTTCCGTACATTTCTGTCGGAAAATAGCCCGGATCTCATAACGCAGCCGTGTATTTGCCATTCTCTCGCGTTGAATGCTAGCGCCGCATTCCCCGCTATTCCAAAAGAGATTGATCGTTTTATCAGAGGTATGGCGACCTTTTTGAACAACAGTCCGAAACGAACAGCAGTTTTTCGCGATTTCCAAGATAGCTTCCAGGATCGTCCGGCTAAAATCACGAGGTACGCAGAAACGAGATGGCTCTCACGCCATTCCGCCGTCGTCAAAATTATCAAAAATTGGCCTGATAGCATTTTTGGCTGATCAGTCATTGGAGAAGGTTAAACAAGCAGAAGAACTTCTCGAGGTTGCAACAAACCCAGTAACGAAAGCTTATATTATTTTTTTGGGATTCGCACTCGAATCTTTTAACAAAATCAACGCGTACTTTCAAAGCGAAGAAACTTTAATCGATCGTCTGCAACCTTCTTCAAAGACGATGCTTGTAGAGATCCTCCAGAGGTTTCTCAAACCCGCTCTGTTACAGCCGGCAATATTTAACGTTCACGCTTCCAGTATCAACATCGAAAATTGCGCGAATCAGCGCCCATTGATTGATATTGATATTGGGGATGATTGCAAAGAATACCTGGCGGATGTACAGAGCAGAGGGACTCCATAAGCCGAAGTCGACACGTTCCACCAAAACTGCCTTCGTCTTTACGTCACAGCTTTGAGTCAAATTCGCGATAGACTCCCATTCGACAACGAATTTTTGAACAATTTGACGGTATTCGAAAACGGCCCTGCGTTATTAGATGCAGATCGCGAGTCGACTGTTGCACGCGTATTATTCATTTGTCGTCAATTTCGCGTTTCTGACGAAATAAAAATTCGCAACCAACGGCACTCCTTGTAAGAAGAGAACAGTTATCAGAAGGAAGAATGGTGTAAACTGTCATTCGACGAGATGTGGATGGCAATTTGCACTGTTACTAATTCTGACGGTATTCTCCGGTACGAAACTTTGCGTTTGTTGCTGGGTATGGGGAGGACATTACCTCATTCGAATGCTGCGGCTGAAAGAGCGTTCTCTCTCATCCCAGACACAAAAACAAAGAAAAGGAACTGCCTCAGTTCGGGTACTCTTAATTTGCTCTGCGTCGTAAAGTTGGCTTTGAGGGCTAGGGGGAGACAGTGCGACCAGAATAAATATAACTCAAGACCACATGTCTCTGATGAACGCAGAAAATTTGCATAGTCAGGCAGGCACGAAACCAAAAGAAAAGCTCCGAGAATACGACCAGGACGATGACTGGGACGTTTACACCTTTCCGGAGTAAATGATTTTTTTCTCACAGGAAAATAGAAAGTAATCTTAGTGCAATATTCGCGAAAAATGTTAATTAAGTGTTTATTTAAATAATTTGTGTGCAATCGATGAAAAACTTGGACTTGGAGGTTTCTTTAACCCTTTGCGGCACAGTGGCTTTTTTTATTTAGAGATTTTTATTTATAAAATTTTTATTTATCATAATCAGCGATCCGAAAAACTCCCGAGTAACAATTTTTAGCTTCAAATATGAAACAGAAAATGTATGCTTCAAAGGGTTAAGGTTTTTTTTCGTCGTGGGTTATACCTCCTGGGGAGACGACGTTAAAAAAAATGCGTACCATTGTACTTTACCTCATGGGTGACGAGGAAAGAAGTACAAAACATGGCATTTTTGTATGTTTTTACATTTACGGGTAATTTTTATAATAATGGGGTGAATTGTTTATTTAGGAACACTCATCATTGACAGAACAAAACATTTTTAATCGTAAAACATCATAAATAAGTTGTAATTTAGATTTATTATTATATTTAAATTGAAGTATAAACTAAAAAAATAAACGATCAGAGTGCGCGCTATATCTTTTTGTATACATTAATAACGCAGAGAATCAAGAGCTAAATAAGCATTGAAATCATCTAAAAGCTTCGCGCGTGCAGTCGAGTGACGTCACGCGCGAGTCGTGCTCAGGTTGCTTTTTCTCTCGAAGCCTTCGCTTCGGCTTGGCCGCACATGAACGTGCTCAGCTATATCTTCGGGATTAAGTACGAATTTTGTTGACTAAAGTTGATTTTACACAAGTATCTTTATAGTGTTTGACGTTCACCGATCATCGATCGCTCCGAACTCCCGCATTGTCCCACGAATAACTCGCGGTACAACACAACGAAAAAACCCTTCGATGAAATATTATAAAGCTTTCAAGTTGAGTGTTTGCGTTAGAGAAGGCGCAAACAATGCTCCACAGTTTTTTCTCTACAACAATTGTTCGGAAAGCTCGTTAATGTAACGAGTAGTGGAGTCGCAGCGATGGGATAGGTGGCGAAATAATGGCCGAGTCGAGGAGGTGCGGTAAAATTACGTTGCTATTTATTAATATTGTTGTTTTCGTCAATGTGGTGCAATGATTGTGCGTGTGGAGCTTCACTCCAGTAGATTGGTGGCCACGGGACTGTGGTCCGAACTCTCGGCAGCAGGTGCAGTGGTGGTGTGAGTGACGGAGAGTCACCAGAGGCTTTGGTAGCTGACTTCTTGGGAGACCGGGGTTCCCATTCGCTCCCTGACGACGTTTGAGTTTCGGCGTTGACGGTCCGTTTTGTGCTGTCGAAGCTTGTAGAAGTCGATACTTGTGTTCCTCGGTGAACTCTGGTTATTTCCGTCTGCGTTGCTGCAGTGTTGTAGTCTGGCGGGGTGGCTCCAATCGGCGAGAGAAGCGGAGGACCAGTTTTACTCCAACGTGGAGAGGTCCGGCGTCGTATGCGAACATCCCATGTCCACAGGGTAGATCGAGGTGGTCGAGTCAGATTCCCTGGGTAGGAGTTGCTCGGTATAGTGATCTCGCTGAGCTTCCAGTCCTTGGCGAGCTGAATTGATAGTTTTAGCTGTGTATTTTTCTTTCTTTTGTCGCTCCGACGCATGTCACGGCGATCGTGGGCAGAAAGGGCAGAGCTGATTATCTGGCTGAGAACCTCCGCCTCGACAACTTCTGGCTGTGTTCTCTCAGTGCACCGCTGCTTCTTATGTAGCAGTTGACGCTGCTAGCCGCTCGCGAGATACGTCGCGGGCGTGCCCCTCTCGCGGTGGACCGCGCGAACTGCGGCGAACCGTAGCGAGGCAGCGTTGAGCCCGGCGCACTCGCGTGTACCGCGGGTCGCAATGCGAATGCTTCTTACGGTGTCTCGCACAACAATATTTCTTATCCACCTTGAAGCCTAGCCCACGGTCAACACCACGTAACAATTTTACGTCCTTCAGGGAAACTTTACATTGCATTTAAGCAATAAGGCATGTATAATGACATAGCCATGAGACCGATCATTCGATATCAATTTGTTCGCAATCTTTTAATTTTGTAGCCAACGACTTGCAAATTACATACCCTATTCCAGAGTAAATTGGTTACCCGAAAATTTCGATTTTCGTTATTTTGCTCGTTCATATCATGACTGCCCTTTCAGCGAAACATTATGAAAAATTGATAGCTCTCTATGACAGTACAAAGAAACCTAAGTGTAACTGAGTCCTTGTAGGTCGGCACGAGTGTAGGGTTTTCCAGACCCGTCGACACTTGAACATCTACCGCTGCACAAACGCCGATAACTTCCATAATTGTACGAATTAAAAAAATTCCTTCGATCTACAGATTTTCAAAATATTAGACGATCAAAAAGTTCGTATATTGACAATTGTGGATCGTAAACTCCATGTAATAAGCTGTTTCATAAACGAATAGATAAGGCGTAGGTAAGTATAGCATATAACAAGAATATTAAAAGTCCAATCAATAATACAGATCTTGCGACTTATTTAAGCATCTTCGCTGGGATCATACTGTTTATCGCGTGGAAAAAATACTTACTTTTTTCAGTGTAGTACATCATCAGGTAAAAGGGAAGCCATATCACACCATAGAAATATATTTCGGGTACATAGATACTAACACAACGAATGTGTGTTATCTGTGTGGGGTACCACGCTGATTAGGAATACTTATTATTTAATAAGTCTGCGATATACTGGGCACTACTTTCCAGTAGCTTGTCCTGCCTTCTACTAATTCAAGATTGAATCATTATCATAATTACAATCAGTGAATCAAGACGATTTATCGAAGTTTAACTAATTGTTCAGACAATAATAGTACGTACGATTTTTTTCTCGAAACCAATGTCAATTTTGTGCGAAACCCATTTTATTAACCAATAATAAGGAATATCATTTAATAATTGTCGTTGGACGTATATCCCCTTGTACCCTGCCAAAGTCAGCATTCAAACTGATTACGTTTAAAGCAAACAAGTAGACTAAAATAATATTATTCGAAGTAATATTCGAAGTAATTGAATCGGATGTTAGAAATGTTTGAGGTCGATCACTATTGAGCCTAATGTCAATAGCCATATCCAATTCAAGCTGACTCTTGAGCTTTTCTGTATTCATAAACGCTGCCCCGTTCAACAAAGACCTTACTAACTTTCTCGTTTGTCACGTATGGGTTTCCAGACGACCCGTAACCGCCACCTCCAGGACTTTCTAAGAGAAAGGAATCCTGTAACGAAAACAACATTTTCAACCATCAGATACACGGAGAAGAACGCGATACGAATATTATTACGCTACTTTTATACAGACCTTAAAATAAGGCAGTGCGTCAATAACACATACTTTTTTCTTTGAACGTAATCATCCACGAGTCGAATCAGTGTAATGTTGGGTTTGTAAGGGGGCAAGTTGCCCTCGACTACCGAAATACAGGTTTTTTCTATAACGTGATTGTCGGAAAATTATATATACGGATTGGGTTTTTTTGTCAATGCGTTGTCTCAGAAGCTGTAATTGGAAGAGCCGAATTTCTATAAGTCCCGATGCATATAAATATTAGCTTTGATGGTTTCTAATGTAAATTCAGAACGAAAATTCAGAAATATGATGTATTTTCATCTTTAGAAATACGAAATTTGTTCTTTACCATAAAATATAGGGAGTTATATAGAGTCGAATAGCTAAGTAATGGTGTTATGACGAAAATGACCAAAAACTCCATGAGTTTGTTCCGCCGTAGTGTAAAGCTACTTACACAATGATACGGTGGACTATTGCAACTAAAAAGCAATGGATTCATGAACAAATAGTATAGAATAAGAAATCAATATGAAAGTATGAGTGTGCGTACGAATGTGCACGGATGAATGTGTGCATACAGTAATCAATGTTGATTCGGATTTTTCTTCACAATCGAGATAAGATTTACAAGGGGACCTTATGAACTCCGTTTCACCTATTTCGTCCGGATTCACATTACATGTGGGGCTTGGCCTGAAATGAAAGTGACGCAAGTGGGAGCTCCAAATGACCAAGCGTTAGTCAGTTATTAACATTTTTTCGCGGATCGGTCATACATAAGGCCTAGCGGCAACAGTTCAGATTCATATTACGAGGGTCGGGGGTTCGAGTCCCCATGCGGAAATTTCGTTTTTCTATGGCTTCTGTTGGAGATGTTTGATGCGTATTCGCCCTAACGTCACTTGGCAAGTCGCTCGCAATCTCGTGGCGCTCTTTAGAGGGTCGGGTTTTGTTCGTGTCGCCGAGCGCAGCCGAGTCAAACGAACCAACGAACGACGGGCATGGTCATTGTTAGTCGCGTCCCGTGCGTCATGTAGCAAGGAGAGCAGCAGGCATAGATAGCAATATTCTTACGCAATTCAATACAAAAATTATTTCTCGTGTTTCACTATATTCAAGCTGTGTATTTATTTCGCCACGTATCTCCTGTCCTCGAAAAAATCGTCGGATACAATAGCTTCTTATCAATTTCGTTTTCAATTCAGTTACAGAGAGTGGCCAAATTATTATACTAGAACTTGAATTTTGTTAGTGATGTTTGAAAAACTGGATCTCAGTTAAAAATGGTCGTATTAAAATATTAAAATAGCCCTTTGAAGCTCCATGATTCTAGTTTGGAGGTCTCCTAGCCAAAAAATTTAATGAGCTATGATTACTACGCAATGATAAGAAATATCGCGAAGAAATGTTGCCAAATTTCGTCTATTTTTTGCTTTGGCCCACGGGCTTGGACAATTTTCTTTAGTTAAACAAATACATGGACCAGATAGCATATTGCCTCAGCTTCAATTTGCTGTTTTATTTATCTCTTTACGTCAATTTTTTGCTGAGATATCCGACTTTTAATGAAAAAGAGTCCTTTTGCCTTTGGTCGTCAAAATCACAGTAACCAATGATCGCACAGAAAATGAAAGGGTAGTTTTGAAAACTTGAAACCATTTCCTATCAGACGCTTTCGTAATTTTTAAGAAAAAAAATGTTCGCTTTATTTTCCACATCGATTTGAAGAAAGTATTAAAAAGTGACTTTTTTCGTTGTTTTATTAAATCTACCGCGTATTGACAAACACAGTGGGTGGCCAAATTATTGTACTCAAGCAAAAATTCGTCACAATATGTGAAATGGATGGCTGTAATTAACTTATTATGGCGAGAATACTATTGTTTTTTCAATTTACCTGTCATTAGTATGGGAACGCATAAATGTTATATTTTGAAAACGGTGGCGGGTAAATACTTTTACGAGTATTAAAGAAATATATAATGACTTTAGAACCCACATAATTAATGTATTTGAACCGTTTTTCTGAACTCATTCTGTGCGTTCATTGGTTGCTGAGATATCGATGACCAAAGGCAAAACGACCTTTTTTCATTAATTGACGTATAGAGATAAATAAAAAATAAAATCGAAGCTGAAACAATAGGCTATTTGGTCCATGTATTTGTTTAACCCTTTGAGGGGCAGTGGTACATTATGTACCACCTTTTTCCTGCAGTTTTTTTCTTATTGCCGTTGTATTTTGCAATACCTTTATACTTCTAAGATGTTTCTAGTAACTTGAAGGTTCAAGCTATAAGATACTCATGGAAAAAAGTGTATATTTGTTTATTTATTATTAGTTATACATAATTGAAACCGAAAAAACTTTTTTTTTCGAATAAATTGAGCTGTTCTTAAACGGAGCGTTCGATTGCTTTGAAATTTGTTCACATATACTTCATGTCTAGTATATAGTCTATAACAAATATTTTTTCAGATTTTTCGACCCGCCAGAATTTTCAAAAAAAATGTTTCAATTTTCAAAAAATTGAATTATGAAAAACAATTGTTTATTATTTATAAATTGTTATCAAATATTTTATTTGTTGTTTAGAAACAAATTTTCAAGCAAAATTATTTTCCCGAGCACTAGGTGCGAGCAGTAGTGTTCATAAAAAATGGTTGAAAAATTGTTTCCTACCGCTAGGTACGCAATTATATAGAAAGTTACGCGTTCGGAAGTGACATCGGTAGATCGTAAAAATAGCTGGAATTATTTTTCTTTTATTTCACAATTCTCTTCCCCTCCTGGAAAAATTTCTGACCCACCGGTTTTGCAAAATGAGCTGGGACGAAGAAAATGTTGAAGAAGCAGACATCCCTGGTAACTGTGAGTCGGATGACGACATTGAAAACAGCGAAGATTATATTTGTATCACAGAAAATTTGTTACCAGAGAAATCATTTGAATTCGACGATAATGCAATTAAGTTGGATGATGGTTCGAATTGTGACATTGATGAAAATGATACTCCTTTCAGTGATCGTATCGCAGAAATGGATGGAATTTGGGGAAAAAAGAGTAGATGTCGGTTTGATCCACTATTTACTGAGCAAACTGGTCCGAAAAATTTTCCAGTACATATTAAAAATCCAGGTGAAGTTTTTTATGTTTGCTCTCTGAACAAAATATTCAATTGATTGTTGAACAATCGAATCTTTATTACAAACAGAAAGGAATCGTTTCTGAATCTATCACGAGCGAAGAAATGAAGAAGTTTTTAGGATTGAATATTGTGATGGGCATAATAAGATTACCGTCATATCGGGATTACTGGTCTACAAACTTGCAAATGAATGATTCATATGTGAGTTCTGGCATGCCTGTCAAGCAGTTTTCTTTCTTATTATCCAATTTACATTTGGATGACTGTACGACAGAACCCAAACAAAATGAACCTGGGTATGAGAAATTGTATAAAGTAGCTCCCTTCCTGAATATTCTTTCTGAAACTTATAAGCATTTTTATAATCCAACCAGAAATCAAGCAATTGATGAGAGCATGATAAAATTCAAAGGCAGAATCTATATGAAATAGTACATGCCAATGAAACCCATCAAGAGAGGATATAAAGTTTGGGTTAGAGCCGACGGATATGGTTATATTTGCGAGTTTCAAAAGTACACCGGTAAAATTAGGAATAAAACAGAAAGTCTTTTAGGTGAGAGAGTAATAAAGGATTTGAGTCGTGCTTTAGTGCACAAGCACTATCGTATTTACTTTCACAATTATTTCACTACGGTGAATTTGATGCCGAGCTTACGAGACGATGGAATCCTAGCATGTGGTACAGTTAGAAAAGACAGGAAAGATTTACCAAAAAACCAAAAAGCCGATCAAAATATGACTCTTGGAGATAGCGAATGTCGAACTTCGTACAAAGGTGTTCGATGGCTAAAATGGGTTGATAAGAAACCAGTACACTTTTTATCAAACTTTCATGACCCGTCAGTTATATCACAAGTCAATAGACAAAAAGACGGCTCTCTGAGAATAGTGACTTGTCCGCAAGTGGCCAAAGATTACAACACCTATATCGGACGCGTCGATAAAGCTGACATGCTGAAATCATATTACGAGATCAGTCGAAAAAGCAAAAAATGATGGCATCGTATCTTCTTCCATTTTCTAGATGCAACATTAGTGAATTCTTTCATTTATATATAGACAGGTTTTTCCAACAGAAAACTTCTCACTGAAAAAATTCCGATTGGCAGTAGCTGATCATTTTATTGGGCTATCTAATCGAATAAACAGAGGAAGACCGTCTACGAAATACCCATTTATATCCAAATCCAAATCGCAAGTAAGTGACGCGGTCAGAACATCACAGGCACCACATTTCCCTGGTGTTTAGAGTCGCAGAAGATGCTGCTACTGCAGTACAAAACCAATTCAAAATCGGACAAAACATTATTGTACGACATGCAAGATTTCATTGCGCATTGGGGAAAAAAGAGATTGCTTTATCAAGTACCATGAAAAGAAATAAGCTAAACTCTCACCCGAAACGAGAAAATATTGAAATGAATGAAAATCTAAAAATGGAAAACAAGAAAAAAATCAATCAAAATTATAAAAAATTTTAAAAAACATAAAAATAAAACAAAAATTTTAAAAACATGAAAATAAAAAAAAAAACAAAAATAAAAAGAGACAAAAAAAGGTACTAGTTTTTTCCCCACGTCCACGTCGTTCGTTCTGGGTCATGCTGAGAGGGAGAAGAATATATCCACGAATTTTTAGTATTTACAACACTTAATAAGACCTATGTATATTTTTATACTAATTGTGGTCGCCATATTGGATCCGCCATCTTGAACTTTGGAATTCTGACGCCAGAATCATAATTAGCGACTCCAAAAACCTCTGGGTGCTAAATTTCGTGCCGATTGAACGAAAAACCGCGAACTTCACCTAAAATAGTGGCCATTTTGGATCCACCATCTTAAATTTTTTTATTTTGCCGCCAGAATTGTAACGAGCGACCCCAAAAACCTTAAGAACACCTATGACTTTGGAAATTTGTTCAATAGAAAAATGTGCCCCTCAAAGGGTCAACTAAAAAAAGTTGCCTAATCCCGTGAACACAAACAAAAAATAGACAAAATTTGACAACATTTCTTCGCACTATTTCTTATCATTGCGTAGTAACCGTAGCTCATTACCGTTTTTGGCTAGAAGATCTCAAAACTAGATTCTTGGAGCTTTAAACTGCTTTTTTTAAATCTTGGTACGATCGTCTTTCACTGAGATACAGTTATTCAAACATCTCTAACAAAATTCAAGTTTCAGTATAATAATTTGGTCATCCTCTGTATATTAATGTATATTTACATGGTCGACGCATTTGTGTTGGTTCATGGGTCTGCTGATGTTAGTGGTGCGCGCGCGTGCACGTGTACGTGTGTAAGAACCGTAAATCTGACCATGTAACCTCCACGTGATACGCTTTGGGCAACGCAAATGCCGCCGGTGAAGCTATGGAAGCGTGGGGCTCGGACACGAGGCAACGGCCATATTGGCAGCATACGGTGTGAAGTGGTTTCGAACGCAGTAAATCGAAAAATTATCCGTGATAGGTGAAGCGATCACGACGAGAAATATCGTGAAAGTTAACGGCGAGGATTTCCAGGGCTGGAAATTCCAAATGCGTGCGTTATTTATGGTGCATCATATCTGGAATATCGTGAATGGGGCGAAAGAAAAGCCGGTGGAAGTACGTGATGCACATGAAACATGGGTAGCTGGACGATACGCGCGCAGTTTTCTTGGTGGCGTCTGTGCTCGAGCCGGATTATCTACAGCCGTTAAGGCCTTAGGCCACCCTAGAATTTTCGAAAAATCGATTTTTTTTTAAATTCCAAATGGTCCCTTAGGACCTCAAAAATGATGTCCCAGAAGATTATGGCCGGGAAAAACCTTTAGGTACTCGGTTTTCGAATTTTAGTACAAGGCCGTCTGGTCCGCAGCGAGCTCCTTTTGTGAGCGCTAGGGGGAAGGTACGTTAGGGGACTAGAGCATGTATACGGCAGATGTTATTGAAAATATTTATTTCCTGACTAGTCTAGACGAGTTTAGACTTGTCGAACGTCTCTTTCAGTTAGTTGGGCACAGCCAAGCATTTGAGAAGGACGCTAGTCGACAAACACTTGTTTTCCTCGATATTTCTGTGAACTTCCATTTCTTTTTCCGTGTATAATTATTGAGTTTTTACAATGAGTGATAAAGTGGTGTACAGCGCGAAGAAAGGAATAAAAACGTCGTTTTGCAATAGAAAGAGACCAAAAATATCTCGAAGAAGACCATTGAATCGCCATGAGCTAGAAGCACCAGACGACTTGAATGCCAGTACATCGGCAAAAAAACTAAAGCAATCGGAAGATTTATATGGCATTGAAGTGAATCCAGCGTTTGGATATCGTATAATTAACTTTATCGCAGTATTTTCAGCTATTTCGAACGCTGTCGTTTGTAAGATATGACAATCGGAAGTGAAATGTACTGAGAGCAGTAAGCGTGGTTTGGGATTCAAACTAGTAGTGTCCTGTGAGAATTGTGAAAAGACTGAGATACCGAGTTGTCCACTTGTTGAGAAATGCCATGCGATTGCTTAGAGTTGGTTGGCACGGAATAAGAAAATTCTGTGCATTCATAGAATTACCTCGGTCTACCTTTCACTCATTCTACGATGAGGTTGTCAAAAAAATGAGCTCTGCAACCAATCTAGTTTTCAAAAACAGTATGATGAGAGCTGCGGAAGAAGAGAAAACCGTACCTATTGAAAATGGAGAAAATGGAATAGTAGTATCAGGCAATGGTTCGTGGAGAAAACGTGGATTTACGTCTTTGTATGGGATAACGACTCTTATTGGCTATAACTGTGGAAAAATCGTTGATTGTGTAGTGAAATCAAAATACTGTAAGGCGTGTGAATATTGGGCTAAAAAAAAGATACCGAAGAATATGTGGAGTGGGCAAAAAATCATGCAGAAGAATGCGGTGTGAATCACGATGGATCGGCAGGAAAAATGGAAGTCGATTCAGTTGTTGAGATGTTTCGCCGCTCTGAAACTTTGCACCAGCTCAAATATACTCACTATATTGGTGACGGTGATTCTAAGAAGACTTTCAAAGGCATTACAGATGCTAAGCCGTATGAGGATTTCGCAGTACTCAAGAAAGAGTGCATAGATCACGTGAAAAAGCGAATGGGCACCCGACTACGTAATTTGAAAAAGAAGACAAAAGGTCTCGGTCGAAGGGGCAAATTGACTGGGAAACTTATAGACGAGCTATCTATTTATTATGGATTAGCGATTCGTAGAAACAGTGATTCAGTTAAGAACATGAGAAGCTACACTGGATCACAAATGATCTACTGATGATAAACCGCAGCACGACAAATGTCCTATTGGAGAGGATTCATGGTGCTCATGGCAACGCGCTAAAGCTACAAATACTTTGGCTGAGTACAAACATAAGCCAGCTCTTGCAATTGAAGTCTATGAAGCTATCAAACCAATCTATGAAGAACTGACCAGTGAAGATCTTGTAACTCGATGCATCGGTGGTTACACACAAAACAATAATGAAAGCTTCAATTCCACTGTGTGGGTATTGGCCCCGAAATCCATTTCGAGTGGTAAAACAATCTTGGATGTACCCACGGATATTGTAGTTTGTGTGTTCAATGACGGGTTTGTTTCAATTTTGCACATAATCAAGGCAATGAACTTGGAAATCGGCCCGAACAGCTACGAAATGTGCCTGGAGATCGACAAACAGCGCATAAAGCTTGCAGAAAAATCGCTGTCCGACCGGGTAAAAGAGGCAAGAATCGCTTCAAGATCAAGCAGAAAAGAAATGCAAGAGCAGGAAGATAATCTGGAAGGCCAATTGTATGGTGCAGGCATCGCAGATTAAAGGTATTGTAAAATTATTCATGATTTTCTACTACTCAAAACTTTAAACGCGTTTATCTCAATACTGTATTTTTCAAGTTGGCCGGACTCGTAGATCAAGCAATTTTCAACCGATTAACTTGAAATTTCGAAAATATCTTGAAACATACATTGTCTATGGAAGTACGTAGGATTTTTGTTTTATATTGCGTAGTTCATTTGTTATGAACAATTATCTGACAATTTTTTAGGCAAGTTTTTCACTTTTCACTTTAGAAGGGCGCCATTTGGCCAACAATCAATATATCGCAAAAATCCTACGTACTTATATAGCAGTTACTATATATAATCGAAAAATTCATTTGCTCATTATTATTTTAAAAATTACAGGAGCTGTTAGTCCGGCCGTGGACCCCGAAAAAAAAGACATCGTCGCAAAAACGCTGCACAGCCGCCATTTTGTAATAAATCCCTATTTAAAAAGCCTATTTTTTCAGCCTCTAGGGTGGCCTAAGGCCTTAATAACATGTGAACGGCACTATCGTGAGTGCATGAAAAAACGTCGAAAGCCAACAAACATGCATTTGCATCGCCGTCTTATAATTGGGAAATGGGTACGAATGAATCAATAACGGAATATATTATAACAATTAAAAACATAGCGGCTCAGCTGATCAATGTGACGGCGACAGTGGATAAGACGGCCATGATGGCAAAGGTGATCGGGAGTTTCGGTCCACGAGTCGTCAATTTTTAAATGGTGTGGGTTAACGTACCGACGGATATGAAAAATGTGGTAAACGTAGAAGAGCGGTTGCTTCAGGCAGAAGCGTGTCTACAAGACAACGCTCTTGTTGGGTACGGTGTCAGGCAATAAAACCAAATCTCCCGGATGGTATTCAAATCCAGGTGCGTGAAGAACGAAGGGGACGCGAACGTTATGCGAACAGACTTTCAGGCATGGCAAGAAAGACTCGGGCCTGTCAACGCTCGGGCGACACGACGACTTGTAAAGGACAAGTTGGTGCGAGGCGTCGAATTCTCAGAAGAGGGTGATAGTTTTTGTGGGTCTTGCCAAGAGGGGAAGTCTCATCGCAATAAATCTCACAAAACGCGGGAGCATGCGATAATGGTTCCGGGAGAGGTCCTTTACACGGACGTGTACGGGCCCATTTATGTGGATTCACTCAGTGGTGCTCGATATCTATTGATATTTAAGGACGATGCTTCTAGTTTCCTATACATCTACTTCCTGAAACACAAAAGTGAAGTGACGGAAAAATTTAAGAAATTCGATAAGTTGGTCGAAACGAGATTTGGGACCACGATGTGAGTACTTCGTTCTGAGAATGGATTGGAGTTCAAGAACCAAGGGAAGTTGAGCTACACCGACTCGACAGGATTTGGGCGGGAGTTTTCAGCGCCGTATACGCCGAAATAAAACGGGAGAGTCGGGATCGATAATCAAACATTAATCTAAAGTGCGAGGGCGATGCTGTTTGCCCAAAAGTTACTCAAATACTTGTTGGCGGAAGCGTGCAGCACGGACGTATATGTAATGAACAGGGCAGGTGCATCGACTGTGGAAGATGGAGCAACTCCATGCGAGAGGTGGGTTGGAGAAAAATCAATTTGAAACACCTCAGGATCTTGGGATCTGAAGCCTACGTCAATGTGCCAAAGCAGCATCTCACAAAGTTCGATACGAAAGCAAAGAAGATGATTTTGGTTGGCTACGAAAGTAATTCTTTGAACTATAGGTTGTTCAATCCTGTTAGCAAGAAAATCATAGACAAACAGTGTTAGTCTTCCAGTGTGAGGAAGAATCCGAGGTAAAGAGCGACGACGAAGTCATCGTGTAAGCGGAGTAAGAAGATATCGATATGCGATGACAAGAAGCTGAACCTCGAGAGGATGGGGTAGTGAAGGTCAACAACTTCGTGATCGGAGTATGATTCGAAATCCGTGTCGTTTTGACACAAACATTGTCGAATATAATATTCCCGAGACATATAAAGAAACGGTCAAGGGCACAAAATCAGAACAGTGGAGGGCGGCTATCAAATCGGAGCTTGCGTAGTTGCACTACGAGAATGGTACTTCGTATCTTGTAAAAAGAGAATTGAACACGGAGACAATTGACTCCAAGAGGATATTTCCGACGTCTTCGTAGCTCACAAGGAGACGGGGCACGACCGTGGGGTCGGGGATTTGGCCGAGTTTTTTTTTGTGGTGGAAGAGGGCCCCTAGCACGTCACATGGTTAAAGTAGTAGGACGCAATACTCGGAAAATTGCGAGAAAAATCGATTCAAACTTTCCTAGGCGCCTTATGAGTTTAAAATCGCAGGTACTTGTCGAGCCATCGTCTAGTCTAGACGGTGAGGGCTCGGTCTTTTGCGCCGGAGGTCTCGCGTTCGATTTCTCCTTCGGATCTTATTTTTTTTATTTTCACTTTGTTATCCCAACAATTATTCAAAACCTTTCTCATCCCTACATTATTTTTTTAAATTTATTTAAATTATTTTCATTTTTTTTAAATTATTTTCTTTTTTTCCAATAAAACAATTCATAACGGTGGGGGTTTTATTTTATTTTTCATTGTAAAGTATATAAGGGGAAACATTGGTTTTTTTTGAGAATAACAAAGTCGATTAGGAAAAATTTAATTTTTATTCGTATAATAATATATTATATGCAAAAGCCGCAGTGGTAATTATCGTAGAAACGAACAAAGCAATATGTTTTACGACATCTTGCGCAACATATAAAAGCGGATTGTTTTACAATCGCAGGGAGTTAGCATTACATCCGTACGAAAACATGTCTCATTAACATTCATGAAAATCCTTCCAGTAACTGACAATTTTGAGGCAAACGAGGCGCATTGAATCATGTCTCGGAATATTGGTGACGATGTTTGATGGTGAATTATTGAATCGATATTTCGATATTACAATCTTCCCGGGAATTAATTCCACGATTCTGCTCTAACAATTCGCTGCAATTAAAAAAATACGCTTTTATATGTTGCGCAAGATGTCGCAAAAGTAATTGCTTTGTTTGATTCTACGATAATTACCACTGCGGCTTTATTATATGAATAAAAATTGAATTGTTCCTAATCGACTTTGTTATTCTCATTAAAACCCCAATGTTTTTCCTCATATACTTTACAATGGAAAATAAAAAAAAAAACCCCCCACCGTTATGGGGAAAAAGGGCCCCGTTTTATTGGGAAAAAAAGAAAGTAATTGAAATAAAAATGAAAATAATTAAAAAAAATAATGTAGGGATGAGAAACGTTTTGAATAATTATTGGGATAACAAAAAAAAGACAACAATAAGATCCGAAGCTGTTTCGGCGAAACCGAAAGGGTTTCAAACCTTGCCGCTCAAAGTCCTTCACGATCGATAGAGGAGCTCTAGTCGATCGATGTCCGCTCGACGCTACCCCTTCTCTTTCGCTCTCCGGCTCACCTCGTGCCTGACCGGAACCGGTCCCTCGGCCATTCTCTTATGAGAGCTCTCGGAGTTTAGACGTGCTTATATCAATTATCGATTTTCTCTAAACCTAACATTGACCTCGGCTTTCAGTATTCGGACCTTCTCTCTAAAACCAGTATTATCTCGTAATCTCGACCCAGCTCATTAATAACGGAATTGTTCTATTAACAAAGGCACCAGCTCAGAACCGACCATCTCATAGCCCATCACGTGCGTTCATTGTCCGTGTCGTGTTCTATTTAAATAAAGTGCCGTGTATCCGTTGAAAGTATTTCGTTATTTTGTCTCGCAGAAAACCTCTCCCGCCAACTAGATCCTCGCTCGAACATTTTGGTCCTTCGAGCCGGATCCCGGGTGAAGAGGTCGGTTGATTCGCTTCATCGGTAAACCGTTGTTCAGGTCCGCCATCTTGGCATCTGTTGCGCTCTCGCTCAGGCATCTCAGTCCTGCGTACGAAGTGCGCGCTATCTTGGGCTGGCTCCCACTCTACGCCTCGTTCAACTGCTCGTTCGCTACCCGCGCAGTGCCTTACACGCGACGTGACTCTCTCTCGTCAGTGTGCGCCATCGTTGAACAGCTCCCACTCCACGCCTCGCTCAACCGCTCGTTCGCGACCCGCGTAGTGCCGTGCACGGGACGTGACTCTCTTGCGTCAGTGCGCGCCATTTTTCGGCTGACTCCCACTCTCAGCTTCGCGCTACATCGCGCTCACTCTCTCACTCGGCTGCTCACGGTGGGGAGAGCGGCTCACTACTCCAGCTCGACGCGACTCGTGACTCTCAGTGCGCGCCATCTTGAATTCTCACCTTCTGCCTCGCCAGACGGCTCGCAGTGGGGAAAGCCTAGTACTTCGCGCGCGAAGCGACTCGTGTATCTCAGTGCGCGCCATTTTTGACCGGCTCACTCTCCGTCTCGCTTCACCGCGCCCTCGTTCTCTTATCTGACCGCTCACGGTGGGGAGAGTTTATCCCGGCTACTTCGACGTGTACCGTGTCTCACAGTGCTCGCCATTGGCAGTTGGCTCAAGACAGTACCATTGACAGCTCGTTATCTCGATTCTGTCTACCTGTACTCATCATGCCCCAACTCGAGGCCACCCTGTCTCTACAGCTGTCACGTGCTGAATTTATCCAGTCTACAGTTCAGTATGCCAGGGAGGTCACAGTTTCAACGTCTCGAGGATGTGCTGCGCTCGAAGCTCGATTTCGAATGCTCGAGAAATATTCAAGTCGACCCATGAGAAGCTAATCACCGCAGGCGGTAAACACGAGAACCTCACCGCGCAGCCTTACTTTGTTGAAAAGCACTTTGATGCTACTCTTGATGACTTTGTTGAAGCTCGCGACCGGCTCATGCGTTGCATTAAAGAGACCGGCGGTAGCATCGGCCCCTCCAGCACTCGTCACCCATCCGTCGGAGAAGGAGCGAATTTCCAATCAACTCGTCGGGCGCTCCCGGAGATCGCACTTCCCCGGTTTGACGGCTCATACGGGGAGTGGAGGTCTTTTAGAGACATGTTTTCGTCGATGGTTCTCGACAATCCGGACATCTCCTATGTCGAGCGAATGCACTACCTGCGTACCACTCTGCGAGGCGAAGCGCTCCAACTCATATCAAACCTTAAGATCTCTGAGGATTCGTTCACCACTGCCTGGGAGATGCTCATCGCTGGATATGAGAACACTCGATTGCTCGCTACATCTCACTTAGACCGGCTCCCCTGTCCCGTCGCTATGGGCACACCCACCGCCATGGAGCTTCATCGTTTCGTCGCCACCGCTGTCGAGGCTTTCGGTGCGCTCGAAGCGCTCGGACTCATCCCGCGCTCATGGGACCCCGTCATAGTGCATCTCCACGTTCGACGGCTCAGCCCTAGGCTCAGGGAGGCATGGGAAAACAAGCTCGGTGATTCCTCAGAGCTACCGACGTTCGACCAGCTCCAGGACTTCCTCAAGGGACGTGCTCGGACCTTAGAGAGCCTCGCGTTTAACTCTACCTCCGTCGCACTCCTATTGACGGCTCAGCGGGCTCGCTCTCCGACCCGCTCAACCGCTCGGGTACACCTCACTTCTACACCGTCCACCTCTACGGCCCCATCAGCTCGAGAAAAGGCCTGGCTGATCGCCAACCGATACCCATGCTCATACTGTGACGGGGACCACTACATTGCTTCGTGCATCGGCTTCGGTAAGCTCTCTCCCCTTGGTCGGAAGCAGGCTGTGGACCGGCTCTATCTCTGCTATAACTGCCTGGGTAAGCACAGCGTCCGGGTGTGCCAGACGACACGCACGTGTCAAATGTGCAAAAAACGGCATCACCTTCACCACACAATGAAGGACCCGCCACCTCCGATCAGCTCTACGCCTTCTCGGACCACGCCCGCTCGAGTTGCTACCCCTGAGGTTACACCCAGCACCAGTCAGGACCCGGAGGTCTCACCGATCCGCTCGTCCAGTCCAGCTCCATCAGTCGGAAGTGGCCCTGATCAGACGACTCCTCTGTGAAGCCAGACCACCTCGACCACTCAACCAGCTCATCGTGGACCCCGGCTCAGAGATCTCTCTGGTCTTGTCGGCCTTGGTTAAAAGGTTCCGTTTATTAAAACGCATGGCGTTCGTCCAGCTCTCCGGTGTCGGTGACACCGCCTTCGTTCCGGTTCTCGGTGATCACTCACATTCTCGACCAGCTCATGGCAGCTCTTCCGTCTTTCGCTGCTGAGGAGCACGACTGGCCACATCTAGCAGGCCTGCAACTGGCTGACCCTGCCTTTCGGACTCCTGCTCCCGTGGACGTTCTCATCGAAGCGGATGTCTACGGACAGGTGCTGCTCCCTGAGGTGATTCAGGCTGGTCCTACGTCACAGGTCGCACAACGCACTCAGCTTGGCTGGTTGGTTTTTGGCCCAACCGGACCATGCGCTTCAGCCAACGCCTTAAACTGCCATGTCAAGGTCTCGGATGATCGGCTCCATGACCTTCTCAACCAGTTCTGGGTCCAGGAAGAGGTCCCAAGCGCATCGCCAGACTCACTGCTCACACCTGACGAGCTCGCATGCGAGCAACACTTTCGACAGACCCACAGTCGAGACAGCTCCGGGCGCTATATCGTTCGACTCCCGTTCTCCAAGTCACCGCCAGCTCTTGGAGATTCTCACGGTGCTGCCGTTGCCTGTCTTACTCGCCTCCGTGGCCGGCTGCGCCGGGATCCGCGCCTTCGTCAACTCTATGACGACTTCTTAACTGAATATGAAGTTCTCGGGCACATGACACGGGTTCCTCAGTGTGCGGCTTCGGACTGTCGGTCCTCGGAGACGACCTTGGCACCAGGAAACTTGTCTCCCGGAGGGTCGAGGGTTCCTGAGGTCCGGCAGCAGCTCCCAGCTCAGCTCGCTAACCGACAGTCTACTTACCTCATCATGGCGTCCTCAAGGAGACCAGCGAGACTACCAAACTATGCGTTGTGTTCAACGGCTCAGCGATGACCAACTCAGGGCTCTCTATAAACGACCTACTCTACACCGGAGCTAAGCTGCAAGCTGACATCTCGGACATTCTGCATTGGGTTCGTCGCCATCGGTTCATATTTATGGCCGATATCGTGAAGATGTTCCGACAAATACGCGTGCATCCGGACGATTGTCCGTTCCAGCAGATCTTGTGGGACAGCCCGGACTGTGGAACTTCCACCTTCCAGCTCACCACAGTTACCTATGGCATGAGACCGGCTCCGTTTCTAGCTGTACGCACGTTACTTCAGCTCGTGGAGGATGAAGGACTGCGCTTCCCTTTGGCCGTCGCTCCAATGACGCGTAGTCGCTATGTTGATGACATTTGCGGAGGCTCGGATACCACTGACCAACTCGTCGAGACCAGCGCACAAGTCCAAGGACTCTGCTCCGCCGGAGGTTTTCCACTCTCCAAGTGGCGCACTAATCACCAGCCACTCCTCAGCTCTCTACATCTCCAGTCCTCGCCTGAGGTTGCGCGCTCAATGAGCACCGTGGAGACTTGCGTGCTCGGTCTATTGTGGGACCCTGACCCTGACGTATTCTCCTTCTCCATACAGTCCACTTTCGGCTCGGCCATTACGAAACGCACTATTCTCTCTGAACTGGCTCAGATCTATGACCCGCTCGGCGTTCTCTCGCCCGTGGTGATTCGTGGCAAGGTACTACTCCAGGACTTGTGGGTTTCGAAACTTGGATGGGACGACGAACTCTCACCGACCGTCTCTCAGCGTTGGACACAATTCCGCAATGACCTGCTCAACCTAACCTCCGTCTCCATCTCTCGATGGCTTGGTCTGCTCGCCAACTCGACCATCGAGGTACACGGCTTCGCTGACGCTCTCAGGTTGCCATGGCCGCCGTGGTCTTCTTCAAGATTACCACCCCCGGCTCGGAAACTCGCGTATCATTTGTCTGTGCAAAAACTCGGGTGGCACCGTTAGAACGGCTGACCATTCCGCGACTAGAGGTCTCGGCTGCTGTTCTCTTGGTCCGGCTCGTTCGCTATGTTGGACGCCAATTCCAACTCTCTAGCGCTCCTACCTTGTTGTGGACCGACTCAGCGGTAGCGCTAGCTTGGATCAGTGCTTCTCCGTCTCGGTGGAAGGAGTACGTCCGCAACCGGGTGCAGCTCATTCAGGACCTTCCTGCTACCTGGCGACTCATCCCTGGACCCGAAAATCCAGCCGATTGTGCCTCTCGGGGCATCTCCGTAACTCAGCTCGCGACTCATCCACTGTGGTGGTATGGCCCCACTTGGCTACTGCAGGACTCAAAGTATTGGCCTGTACTGGAGGCTCCTCCCACTCCGTCAGCTCGTATAGAGGAACGGCCTGGCTCAGTACTTGCTATCCGTACGCTTCCCCCGGCGGAATGGGATTTGATCGAGCGATATTTATCACTCCAGAAGTTGCTACGTGTCACTGCAGTTTTCCAACGCGCAATCGCCCGGCTCCACCGAACACCTGGCACGTCGCTCCGGAACCTACTGGCTCCCGGTGACGTAGAGCTTGCCAAAGTGTTCTGGGTGAAAACAATCCAGGCTTCGCACTTCTCTTCAGAGCTCCAGTTGCTAGCTCGCGGTGAATCCGTCCGCCCCGGACATCCTCTCGCCCGGCTCACCCCTTTTATGGACCATCAAGGACTGCTCCGCGTCGGTGGGCGTCTTTCCCGCGCTCCTATCTCATTCGAGCAAAAACATCCCCTCATACTTCCTCGCACTTCAACCTTGAGTCGCTTGGTTATTCAGGACGCTCATCTGCGGAACTTGCACGGCGGCAACCAACTCACTCTTGCACTGCTCCGCCAGGAATACTGGGTCTTAGGAGGACGAGCTCCAGTCCTGCGCTGTGTTGTTTGCGCTCGTCATCGCGGTGTCCGGGCTCAGCAGCTCATGGGTCAACTCCCCATCGCCCGGCTCACTCCATCCCGAGCGTTCCTGCACTCGGGTATCGACTATGCGGGTCCAGTGTCGCTTCGTTCATGGAAGGGACGAGGTCATCGATCAGTCAAAGGCTGGCTCGCTATTTTCGTATACATGGTTACTTCTGCTGTCCATCTCGAGGCCGTCTCTGTCTACACTGCGGACGCGTTCATTGCCGCCTACCATCGGTTCGTCTCTCGTCGAGGCCTGTGTCGCAATCTCTACTCCGACTGTGGTACCACCTTTCAAGGTGCAGATCGGCTCTTAAAGACACTCTTCTCGTCCGCATCGAACGCTTCAAACCAGCTCGCAACACTACTGCTCGACGATGGGACCAGATGGTCGTTCAATCCCCCCGGAGCTCCACACTTTGGGGGTAAGTGGGAGGCCGCTGTGCGCTCAGTTAAGCATCACCTCGCTCGCACTGTTGGGGAAGACCTGCTCACTTTTGAAGAGCTCTCCACGCTGCTGACCCAGGTGGAGGCTGTGCTCAACTCTCGGCCTTTAGAGCCGTTATCGGACGATCCGGATGACTTGGGAGTACTCACCCCGGGCCATTTTCTCGTTGGAGGTCCGTTAACCGCCATACCGGAACCCTCACTGGAGCACCAATCACTCTCGAGATCTGCTCGCTGGCAGTTGATCGAGCAAAAACTCCAGGGCTTCTGGAGACGCTGGTCAACAGGATATTTGCAACAGCTCCATGCCATCGCCAAGTGGCAATGTCCCTCTCACGACATCCAGATCGGCTCGATAGTCCTTCTCGGCGACGAACGCACTTCACCCACCAAGTGGCCCATAGCTCGGGTTACAGCTCTCCATCCCGGCCAGGATGGACTTACTCGAGTCGCCACCATCAGGACCGCCAACACCACGCTCACCAGGCCAATCGTCAAGCTCATCCGACTGCCCGTCTTCTCGGCCTGTGACTGCGCTCATCACCCGACCTACGCACACCCAGTGTCAGACCTTCGGCCCGACGGTGGGGAGGATGTTTCGGCGAAACCGAAAGGGTTTCAAACCTTGCCGCTCAAAGTCCTTCACGATCGATAGAGGAGCTCTAGTCGATCGATGTCCGCTCGACGCTACCCCGTCTCTTTCGCTCTCCGGCTCGCCTCGTGCCTGACCGGAACCGGTTCCTCGGCCATTCTCTTGTGAAAGCTCTCGGAGTTTAGACGTGCTTATATCAATTATGGATTTTCTCTAAACCTAACATTGACCTCGGCTTTCAGTATTCGGACCTTCTTTCTAAAACCAGTATTATCTCGTAATCTCGACCCGGCTCATTAATAACGGAATTGTTCTATTAACAAAGTGACCAGCTCAGAACCGACCATCTCATAGCCTATCACGTGCGCTCATTGTCCGTGTCGGGTTCTATTTAAATAAAGTGCCGTGTATCCGTTGAAAGTGTTTCGTTATTTTGTCTCGCAGAATACCGAGCCCTAACCGTCTGGACTAGGCGACGCCGTCGGCTCGACAAGTACCCGACATTTTAAACCTATAAGGCGCCTATTGAATCGATTTTTCTCGCAATTTTCCGAGTAGTGCGTTCTAATACTTTAACCATGTGACGTGCTAGGGGTCCTCTTTCACCACAACAAAATTCAGGCAAATTCCCCGACCCCACGGTCGTGCCGGCTCCTTCTCAGAGCGAGCCTATAGCCTCCTTCTCATTTCCTCACGTGCTTGTTGGCGTGGAGTGATAGTCTGGACGATGGGAACTTCATTGATGCTCTCGTCTTCCACGTTTTTGCAGCACACATCCTCGTCGGGATCTTGCTCCTGGATTTTACATCCTCCAAGTCCCACAGAGGCTTCCTCATCAGGGTCTGCCTCAATCGCTGTTGTTCTGTTTTGCTCATCGAAAATAACATCTCTCGAGACACTAACTTTTCCGGTCTCGGGATCAAAAAGACGATAGTTTGTTAAGTCTTTCTCATAACCAACGAACACTTTCGGCTTAACACGAGAGTCAAATTTCTTTATATACTGTTTTGGCACACGCACCAGCGCTCGCGCACCGAAATCTCGAAATGTCCCAAATCAGATTTTTGTCCATTCCATAGTTCGAATGGAGTGGCCTTCTTCCCAGCAGAAACAGTCCGATTTAGCACGTACACTGCAGTGTTTACTGCCTCTGCGCACAGCAACTTTGGCAAACCTTTTCCATGCAGCATTGACCGCGCACTGTTCACAATGGTCCTATTTCCCTTTCAGCCTTCCCATTATACTGCGGTGTGTACGGGGCAGTGATTTCCTTTTTGATGCCATGTAATGCCAGATATTCATCCATTGTTTCATTACAGAACTTTCGACCATTGTCAGAGCGTAGAGTTTTTATAGATTTTCCAAATTTTGTCCTGGGGTGATGTTCATATTCGTTGAATTTGTCAAACACATCGAATTCGTGCTTGATGAAAACCCCATGCCTGTATTCCGTGAAGTCGTCCTTGAACTTCAGAAAATATCTTGCGTCCCCTGGTGAATCTGCTCCCGCCGGTCTATCCACATCTGTGTGCACTTTTTCCCCTGGTACCGACGTTGATTTGCCGAGCTTCTTTTTAAACGGTAAACGGTGAGTTTTTCCTTGCGTGCACGCTTCGCAAAGGAAATGGTCGAGCCCTATGAGCACAACGCCCTTCACTAGTCCCTTCGTAATTGATTTGCGAACAGCGCGTTTATTAATGTCGCCAAGCCGTTCGTGCCACATTTTCAATCTGGCGACAACCACGTTGGCCTGTTCTGCAACCACCTGTAGCACGACTTTAAAACGCATTCTGTAGACCCGATTGGTATGTTCAATACCGGTTGCGACAACTTTTACCCCACGCACGAAATCGACTAAGAAATTTCCGTATATAACTTTATAATCGAGATCTGCACACGCTCCGACCGAAAAAAGATTCTTACGCAACTCCGGTACATTTAATACATTGTCAATGCGCGACTGTTTCCATTAATTGCCAACATACTTCAAAATAGTTATACTGCCCGTACCGACAAAATCACATTCCTCGTTATCACTGAGCACAACTTTGCACCTGGTAGCGCAATCTCGTATTGGGGGAACCAATCCCGGCGAAACTTAATATATGATGTCGTCCCACTATCAGAGAGCCACACTTCTCGCTGCTCCGCAGTCAAAATCTGTTTTATCGATTTACACGTTGCAGTCGAGCTGTTCGGAAAAGTGCATAGTGCCGGGAGTTCGTGCGAGACGTTAGTAGTTTTCGGCTTATGACACTCGTGCGGACTCGGCGGTACTCGAACCGACCGAACTACCCCCCACCCATCCATCCGTAATCGATCGACATCGATCCCAGCGTCTTCTTCATCACTTCTACTGTGAATTCTATAGCGAACGGTTTTCTTCGACGCTTCAAAGTATTCCTTCATAATTCGACTTCGGAATTTTTACGTGGCAATCTTCTCCGAATTCAGTGAACTAAATACGATTTACGACCGGCTTTATTTCACGAGTTCTCTTCTGTGGACTGTGGATATTATTGAACAGTTACGTTGACGATACGGCTTTTTACAACGGACTAATTCTAACGGACACGTCCGCGCGTTAACCGGCGACCACCATTACGCGCTTTCGATACGACCACCGGCTACTTCGAATTATCTCTTGTTAATAAATAAAAGTTTATTGTCTTTGTTCACTTCAGAGTCTCGACATTTTCTTTACGGACCCTTCATCTTCCTTCTTCAAATTTCCTCAAGATTTTCGGACCGTCATCAACTCAGAATCAGATCTGCGGTCTGTCATCCAGACAAGAGCACTTATCCACTGCAGGTACTGTCACTTTTCCACTGTGCTCCCCGATAAAAGCATAGCCGCACATGTCTCTGTTGTCACTGTCGTTCGTCCCGCGCGACTCGTCGCACTCACGCGCATAATTCTCTTTTTCGTGACATTTAAAGCACATAACGTTTTTCTTCGATTTTTGTTTCTTCTTACTACTCTTTTCTCACCCACTTTCTTCAACTGTCTTCCTCTTGACACTGCTAGGGCCGTTGTGCCATGCTCACTTTCTGAGTTTAGCCGCGACTCTTCCCCGATCAATCTCGAGGTCAGACTGTCAAGAGTCTGCCGAGCAGGATCGATGCTGTCCCACGCTTTTCATAGAGTCTCGTATTTTGACGTCAAACTCGACAGCAATTTCGCCGCAATTGCGTCATTCGACACCCGCTCGGCAATGTTAATTAAAGTAGCCGCCATGTTTCGCATATTGGCAATGTGCTGCTCGATTGAGTCGCTGAGCGACATCCGGTATTCGTGAAGTTTTTGAATAAGCACCATTTTATTAGCTTCTGATTCTTGCTCATGGAGGAGACACAATTTTGTCCACATGCCTTTTGCAGTCACGCATACCAGGAGAGGATTCAATTTCTTCGGTTTTATCGCCGATGAGATGAGGAACATTGATTTAGCATTCTCACGCACCCACAATTTATCTTCAGGAGACCCACCCATCGCAGGTCTCTTTCTCGTCCCTTCCACGATGTCATGTATGCCATTGGCAAACAATAGACCCGTTAACTGGAAGTTTCACGATTGAAAATTATTCCCGTCAAACTTCTTCACTCCACGAGCTTAGATGTCGTCACTCATGACTGATACGTTTCGTGCACCCTCGCCGCCAAAGCGAAACCACGCCGTCTACGCCACGAAAAACTATTTTTGTTCTCCACGCGCGCACACCTCTCTTATTACTGTAGTTCAGGCTGGCCTGGGCCCATAACCTGTTAAACCAGTATAGCTAATAAGAGAGGGTTGAGATAAACACGATGAATAATTAAATGAATGCATTAGTTTTATTTTTGTTAAGGCACGCACCCGCAAGTCCGTACAAAACGGACTCTGTATATATCTCGACTAGCATGGCGTTCCGGACGACAGTGCTTCCGCGGCGTGGTGACTTGCGGTCGTGCGCACAACGCTCACGGCGCACCCAACTATACCCGAACGTTCTTGACCATCTCCGACCACAGCATCGGGAACGTTCGGCTTCAGAACATAAAGGCCGATTCACAGTGTGACGAGTTTTTCCTCTTACCTCGTCACGACTGTCTCACCACCCGCGTAGGAGGTGGATTTGCACCTCTGACGGCCGCTAGAAGAAGCCGGACTTGATAATTATCGAAGAGGAAACGCTGCCAATTTTTCAGTTCATCATTTTCCTCGCCGCCGATGCCGAACAGTGCATCGAACGCCGTACCCCGCTAATAACGACGCTCCCATTGTGTGGAGTTCGGGTTGGACGACGTGGGACGCGGTGATGCATTTTGAGTTACCTGGTGGCATTTTAGTCGTGGGCCAGCCGCAATTTCAGGGACGCCGGTCCTGCGACGCGAGCCGCCGCCGTCCCGGCGCCCATCCCGGACTCCGAGGAGAAGGCGTTCGACGAGTACGGAGTGGTTATAGGTAACCAAGAGTATAGGGTTCCTCGCAAGCAGTACACGGCCCTTTCATCTCCGTACCCTCCCCTACTCCCCATGAGCGTTGGCCAGCGAGAGGAGCGAGGACCGGGAGGACGAGAACGTCCATCGGTGCGAGAGAAAAATTCATCGGCAACAACGGACTTACAAGGAACATCACTTAGGTGTCCCCTTCCGATTTTATTGAAACTTTGTTATGTGGTAGAGTATCGAAAACTAATCGACACGTATCTTTTTCATCGGCGGAAAAACAGTTTTAGGGGGTGAAACACACCCTAAAAATGGGGTTGTTTTTCATTATTCGGCGATAGTTTTTTAACGGTATGAGATATTTAAAAAATTCCAATTACAACAACCTTTATTTTTTCACGTACTATATATTAGAGACGAGAACGATGCAAATAACGATAAATTTCATATTGTTTATTGCAAAATTCGAATTCGTTCATACGTATCTCCGAGAATTTTTAATCGATTGCGATGTAAATTTGCATACACGTGGAGGATGAAAAACTAGCGAATAGGAGTTTTTTGTTTGTCCGATATCTTGCTATTAAGGGGTTGTAACTGCCCTTCGATTTTTTACGTACGAGCATCGTATAGTCAGCTAGCATTATGCAATTCCGGGCTAAATTCACGTCATTATTGACGTTCGTGTGCGTGTTTGTAAATACCCCCCCCCCCCCTACAAACAACAAATTAAGGGGCGAACCACCCTTGTATTTATCTTGCCCCCACCCTCTATGAGAACGAGGTGGATCTAATTGAAGGAAACCTGTTCTATTTTTCTGGTAACACAAAAATCTAATTAATGTGTTTTTGCACTTTTTCCGAATAGTCACCTTAAGGGGGTAAACTACCCTCTACCCGAACTTTCTTACCCCAGTCGCCTTTTCCCATTTAACATGTCTTTGCTGATTCAACATATTTCTAACAACTCCGAATCAACGTTTCCTCATGTTGTGAACTCAATATGAGACCTTGATTGTGAGAGGGTAATCGAACCCCTCTCTATTTTCCTTTTCATTGGCGATTTAAAAAGTTGCCACGCTATTTTGATGAATATGGTTTTGGATACCTGTGGATATTTTGCAATAGTCTCTAATGGATTAACCTTTATTAATCTTTAATGGGTATTTTGCATTAATCTCAACAGGGGCCGGGGAAGGGGGCCGCCGAGATCTGCCTCTTACTCCTCACTTTTCTAATGTTAAAAGTTATCGCCGAAAATTGAAAAACAACCCCATTTTTTAGGGTGTTTTTCACCCCCTAAAATCATTTTCCCGCCGATAAAAAAAATACGTGTCGATTAGTTTTCGATACTCTACCACATACCAAAGTTTCAATAAAATCGGAGGGGGACACCTAAGTGATGTTCTTTGTTAGTGTAATTCAACATACTGGGGGAAACACTCCAATGGAGTGGGGGGAAAAAGCCGGCGAGCGTCGCTCACGCGGCCAGAAGCCGGTAGATTAGTGTTCGATTTGTCACCGTCTCGTCTTCACGTAAAATTCTTTTTCTCCAGTCTCTCGTTCTTTTCTTATTATTTTGGGTGCCTGCCGCCAAGTGCGCTTTTCGCCGCAACTTCGGTAAGTCGATTCCAGTCATGTGAATAGACCATTATTAATTTGGTAAATGGAGATTGGCAATCTTAAATAATAATTAATGAAGGGAGTCTGAGAATCCTTAGTACGAATTAATTGCGACAGTCTCGCGTCTCCGTGTGGACCTCTTAGAATGCCCAAAATTATTGTCTTATCTAATCAACCCTGGGTATTCATCCCATGCTTCGCTATGCGATTCCATCCGCGCAAATTACGTAGCCCGGTGAAACATGTAATTCGACAGTGTAATTTTCTCGTTTTCGTGAGCGTATGCTAGCCGGGCAGGTGCGCGTTCGATCGGCCCGTTGTTGACGATAGCGTCCTTTACGGAGGTCGCCCTTTGTCACCGAGTACGCGCGTACTCGGCGCACGCTATATACGCGTATTTCGCTCTTCTCTAACTTTCGTTGTCCTCGTAGGTACATCTATCTCATTCATCTTTATTTTGTTCCACGAAAGCTGCTACCATATTTACCGGGTTATTAAAATCATACTACCGTTAATATTTTTCGTCGTGTAATATTGCGTGGTGCTTCATAGTACTATTAACTTTTGCGTGCTATCTATTCCGAATTAATTATCGTGCGCTACCTATCGCAATATTAATGATCGTGCGCTACCTATCGCAGTATTAATTCTTGTGCGCTACCTATCACAATATTAATTATCGTACGCTACCGATCGCAATATTAATTATCGGGCGCAATCTATTGCCATATTAATTATCACGCGCAACCTATCGCCATATTAATTATCGTGCACAATATATCGCAACATTCAATATCGTGCGCTACCTCTCGTAAAATTAATTAACGCACGCTACATATGGCAGAACGGCGCACCCTATGCTACCTAGCACGAAATTAATTATCGGGCGTTACCTATTGTCAAATTAATTATTGTTCGCGACCTAGTACGAGATTAGTTATCAGGCGTTACCTATTGCCGGATTAATTGCGGTACGCTACCTATTACGCACTCAACTATTAGGCGTTACCTATTGCAGAATTAATTGTTGTACGATACTAATCGTGAAATTAATGAGTGCGTTCAAATAATTACCAGGTAAATTATCCCACGAGATCAGTTAATGGAATTAATCCTCGTGCACGAATTGTTGCTAGGTTGACTATCACACGCGACGGATTGTCTGAAAATAGATTATTGTACGCGAACTATTATCCGATAAATGATACGCAATAGTTTACCGACATTAATTATGGTGCGCGACTTATTACCAGAGTGATTACCCTACGCGACCGGTTACCCGAGATCGCCGATTGTACACGAAATATTACCGGAGTAATTATCATATGCGAACGATGACCGAAATTAATGGTTGCGCGCTACCTGTTTTGTAATTCATTTCCCGCGCTACCTATTTTGTCATCAACTTTCGCGCGCTACCTATTTCGTCGTTAATTGTCGTGTGCTACCTATTTTGTAATTAATCTCGTAGCTTCAGTGAACCACATGAGTCGCGGCCTTAGCTGTAAACGAATCTTTACTTGTAATAATGAATCCGAATAAATCGGCCTGAATTCAATGTCAATGCGTCTAACTGTTTTAATGTCTCAACTCTCGTGCCCGTCCACGCCCTTCTATCCTTGCCGGCCGCATGGCGGGCTGAGCTAGCCTTTTCGTATTCCCGAGGTCCCTCTTCCGATGCCACGGTGAGGTCGGGGTTCGCGGAGGCGCGTACAGGACGGCGAAATTAAACAAGCCGGCTCTACCGGTGGTACTCGTACCTGGCGCCCGTCCGTCCCGGATGTGCCATCCGCACCCCGGAAGTCATCGTCTACCCTGGCCGTGGTTACCGTAGGGTTCACGCGTGTAGCGTGAGTGCCCCGTGGTGTGGTTACGGTTGGGATCTCGGAAGAGTAACGAAACGTGTTGCAATAGATACGCAACAAAACTATTCCTCAGCATATGTAAAATGTACTTACACCAGATTGAACCACTACCGCAGCTTTTGGGCCCAAATTTATTTTTCTTCCGTCACATCTGGTCAAAGTATTCCTTCCTCTAGCTCCCGGCAGACCACCGTTTAGTCCTGGAGGGTTATGTGATCTTCGTTCGGTCAACACTGACAACGTCATCGGTATTCTAAACAGCATTTCTCGAATTATTCCATCACCACCCCGATAAGCACCATTTCCTCCGGTTCCAGCATGGAGCGAAAATCTTTTAAGAATCACCGGGTAGCGCTGTTCTAATATTTCGATATCCGTGATCCTTGTGTTTGTCATATGAGTATGAACTCCACTTCGGCCATGCCATGTCGGCCCCTGTAATTATTAAGTATATTAATTGTGCAACTGCGTTTTTTTATAAATGCAACGAGATTGATAGTATAGTGAATTTCATTTGTTTGTTGAACAATTATCATGGCCTGATTATTGTCGGTCAAGTTTTCAGAGGTATTAACTGCAATAACGACAATGTGCAGCTATAATGTTTTGCAATAGCTCCACATATTTACATTCGTTTTTAAAACTACAGGTCCATCTGATGCAATCTTGTTACCGATGAATCCTTCGAATGGTCATAGCTCCTCGGTTTCGGCATCAAAATTTAAGAAATAATTAGCATACTGGCCTTGGAGGTGTTCGCAGCGATGAGCATGAATCCGCGATATTGTTATGGTTAACGAGAAAGCGAGCTATAGTTCACGGTTAACAACGAACAAAAAAACAAATGAATACATTCATGATAATTTTATAAGTTCAGTTAAAATCGTAAAAGCGTGCGGTTGTATTTTTGATTCGCGATGGGGACCTAGTGTTTTATCTCATAAATCTCCAGTTCAATAACATATTCTTCAATGCGTTCGGTTAGAGCAGTATATTTATGTTCTGAAAGCTGCTAACTTTTTTTTTGAGGTGATCATATTCTGAATCGATTTCTTTGTATAGATCGCCCCTTCAATAGCTTTAAAGTTGGGTTATGCTTGTTAAATGAACCTTTTGAATTACGACAAACCGGTTTTCATATTGTCAGCTCAGTCCAATAATTAATCACTTTATATCTAATTGAATAATTAAGTGATTAAGCAATTATTACACGATACAGTGGTGGGCGCAGAAGCTTCAAGCATATCACCAAAACAATTCACCTATCGATATAATACATATAATCACGTGTAAAAATTGGATTCTCCGCGACGAGCTGATAATCTTAACTTCAAACTAATATGTTATCTTCATGTGGGTTTACATAAATTGAATAAGCCTACTTGCTTAACTCTTATTGGATAATAAGCAATATGTGAAAGTCAATAAAATAGTTAAGTTTGCGTTCTGAATAACAATAAAATCAATAGTTTGAGGATATATTAACATGTATCAAATAACAAGAACAATGTGCAAGTGCAGTTTAAGGGCTAACGCCAATGTAGTGGCCTCAAAAACGCGTTTTGGTATTTTTTTGGGCGGAAGGAAAGGGGATAGAGAAATAATATTTGGGGTAGTTATTGAGCATATATGTAAGTATATTACAAACAAATTTTGTAGGAAAATATTACAAAATAGGGGGTACTGCAACAATTCTTTCGAGACATGTGATGAATTTGCGGCACGCACTATAACTGGTGCCAATTTGAATCTGGAAAAAAGAAAAAAATCTATGTAATCTACGTGAGTGTAGCTAGTGAAAGACGTAAGGGATTTTCGATTAGTTAATTCAAACAATATTTATTAACAAATGACTGTCCTTTTTTTGTGGTGAAAATTGAATAGTTTTATGCAAACACTCGCTAATTACGCAAAAATCAATATTTCCAAAATTCCCTACGTATTTCACTAGCTACACTCATGCAGATTACATAGATTTTTTTTGCCCAGATTTAAATTGGCACCAATTCTAGTGGGTGCCGTAAATTGAACATGCGTCGAGAGAATTGCTGCAGTGCCGCCATTTCGTAATATTTTCCAACAAAAATTTGTTTGAATATACTTAAATATTTGGTCAATAACTGTTAAAAATATTATTTCTCTATTATCACCTTTCCTTCCGCCCAAAAAAATGGTTAAAAAAGCGCTTTTTTAGGCCGCTATAGTGGTGTTAGCCCTTAACGATCCTAGATAGGTTTTGATGATCGGCGACAAATTCAGACGCATATGTGACTAAATATATACAAAGCTTCTCATTTTCTACGTTTTTTAATGAATTGTCAACAGGTAACAAGCTTTGAAAATTCGAAAAATGACTTTGATTGCTTTCACATTATTTTGATCGCAAAACCTCTTTCTATAGACGAAATGAACCAATCATGGTTCCCTGTCAAGGGTCTGGCATATTACAAACGTGCGTTATTTCTATATACTGATTTAACTATTATTATTTATTTATTTGTGAGTTTTCCTTGCACAGCCTTGTCACGAGGGTTTTTACAAGCTTTAACAGTTCCACTTATATCTAATTTTCCGCTTCCCCCTTACATTCCCTTCTGCACATCTCCCTATAATACCCACACACCTCCTTCTGTATTTTTCCACTCAGCATGTTTATTATCTCTCCCTTTACCGCCATCGTATCTACCTCTTTCCCCCATTCTTCCGCCGCTTTTCTTGCCCTCTCAGTGGCCACCCCCCACCCTTTTTGTACACTATCAAATGCTCCATCGTCATTCCCTTGTTCCTACCACTCACTCCTTCCTCCGCCCAGTATCCCCACGGTATCTTCCTCTTTGTGCAAATAAATTTGTAGTTTTCACTATATGTTGATTTGCATACCCTTTCCCATTCCTTTCCTAATATTTCCTTTTTCAACCCTATCAGCCCCTCCTTTATCCTTTCCTCTATTTTGTTTACGTCCCATCTCTCCCAAATCATTGATATTACATTCCCTATCCCCATCTCTCTCGCCGGCTTCTCCATACTCCTTCCCCACTTCGACGAACTCCCATTTATGATCTCTCTCACCTCTTCCATTAGGCATACCCTTGGCCACCTACTCTCCTCCATTCTAAACACCTCTTTTACATATCTGCATATCCTTTTCCTTATTATATACCCCAGAGTAGGCACCCCTAATTCTTTCCTCCATATATAATCCACCTTATTGCTATCCACCCCCGTTGCCATCTTACGGTAACTGCTCTGAATCCTTTCAAATACTCCTATTTCTCCCATTCCTCACATCTCAACCTCATACATCGCTCCAACCTTTACTATTGAGTCCAACAAATATAACCTTTCTTCCATCACCTCTCTTCCCGCCCTTTTCCACACTCCCCACAGCGCATTCATTGCCTTCTGTGCCCTTTCCGCTAACTTTTTCCCGTGTAACCGCACTGAGTTTTTACACGTGAACCAGTACCCTAAATATTTAAACTCCTTTATTACATCTACTTTTTTTCCTTAATTTTCCATTCTTCCCCCTTTTTCGTTTTTCCTCCTTTACTAAAGATTACCTTTACTAAAGGTTACCTTTGTCTTTTTTGGTATTTCCTCCATCTTGTTTTCCCTTGCCCATCCTTCCAAATCTCTTACTATACTCCTTAACCCTTTTGCCGAGTCCGCTACCGCCGCCACATCGTCTGCATACTTTATCGCAAACATTTTCTCTTTTCCTATCAAAACTCCCCCTTCGTTCGGTGTCACCCACTTATCCTCTAAATCATCTATGTACATATCAAACAGTACCGCGCTTAAGCCACACCGTTGCCTCATCCCTGCATCGTTCTCAATCCCTCTGTTATTTTTCCATTCACCTATACCTCGGCCCTTGTTTCTTTATATATTTCCTGTATCATCTCTAACATTTTTCCCTCTATCTCTTTCTCTTCTACTTATCCAATGAATATTTTCCTACACAATCTGTCAAACGCCGCCTTAAAATCTATAAATATCACGTACAATTTTCCTCCGTTCGACTTTAAACTCTTATTTATTATCGCATTCATTACTGATCTCTCGTACGTCTCTTTTTCCTAAATCCTACTTGGCTTTCCTTTAGCTTTTTGTTCCTTTCATTCCATTTACTTAACGTTTCCGTCATCATCTCCGTTAACAACTTGTATCCTACGTCCAGTAACGAAACCCCCATGTAATTTTCCGCTCTATCCTTATCTCCATCCCTATATATTGGCACTAACCTTGCGGTTTCCCATCCCTTCGCTATCCCTCCCTTTACCTATATCCTATTCATACCTTTCTTAATTCTTCCCTTCCCGCTTCCGGTAGCGCCTTCAAAAACTCTACATTTATCCCGTCCTCTCTGGCCGCCTTTCCATTTTTCATCTTCCTCAATGCTTCCTCCACCTCCTTTTTCAAATTCCTCATAGAATTATCCTTTTCCTCTTTCTCCTTCCACCTTTCCCTCTCTTTCTCTTTCTCTTTCCTCCCCTTCCTCTCCCCTTCTCTCCCTTTCGTCGCCACCTGCATTCCCAATTTCCCTTTCTCCTTCGTTCAAAAACCTTTTAAAATGCTCCTTCCAGCCCTCGCCTGTTATCGTAATCATTAATGTTCTCCTTCCTTTACTTTTGAATCCATATATCGCTTTCCACCACTCTGACATGTCCTTTGCTTTTCCTACCGCCTTCCATATATTAAACCTCCACTCCTCTCTTGCCTCTTTATACAGGGTGGTCCACGCAACGTGTGCACCTCTTTTACGACCAAAATATGTGTTGTTCGGAAAAATGTTATATACATGGTTTATAAGGGAAGGTTTATAACATCATGTGGCGCATTGATTTTTCTTCTAGGTGGAGGCGCTTCGGAGAGTTCAAGGGAAACTTTGTTTTTTTAAAGGGAATGCTATATTTTTTATATCGTAATATGGTAGAGTATCGAATTCCGAGTAAAAAAGTATAGACCTTTATGAGCCGTAAAGTTAATAGCTAACGAGTCATTTTACTTTATTACTTTGAGTACAGTCAGTGACTCGTGGATTATCGCAATTAAAGTAAGTGTTCAAATTGATGTTCATTGACATCAATACAGTAATGTAATCTATTAACTAATGAAGAAACTGCATTCTGAATCATATCCGGAGAAATTTGTAGTAGATTTGAATCTGCAACTTGATATTACGCAAAGGAAATTTTAAAGTAATAAAGTAAAATTACTCGTTAGCTATTAACTTTACGGCTAATAAAGGTCTATACTTTTTTACTCAGAATTCAATACTCTACCATATTACGCTATACAAAATATAACATTCCCTTCAAAAAAACAAAGTTGACCTTGAAATCTCCGAAGCGCCTGGACCTACAAGAAAAATAAATACGCCACATGATGTAGCATTATAAGCCATGTAACTTTTGTATATAACATTTTTCCGTACAACACATATTTTGGTCGTAAAAGAGGTGCACACGTTGCGTGGAGCAACGTGTATACTCTCCTCAACTTCCTTCTTTCTTCAATCAATTCCTGCTTTTCCTTTACCCGTCTTTCCTTTATGAAACTTCTCAGCTTCTCCCATACCACCCTCCTCTGCCTTTTACACCCTTCGTTAAACCATCTTGGCAGCTTTCTCAGTCTCTTTGTGTTTTGCCTTTTTCCTCCATCCCTGCCTTCTCTGCCGTACCCCAAATCCTTCGCCTCACCCCCTCCCGTCCTTCACCCCATTTTTCTTTTCCCGCTTCCTTCCTATTTGCTCTATGCACCTCTCTGCTTTTGTTCATTCCATATTAACCTTCTGCACTGTTGGTCTTCTTCGTTCTCCTTACCTTCTTCCTTCTCGTTTTCGACTCCCTCAATCCCGCATATTATCGGTAGGTGATCTGACTCTATTCTTCCCACTACCTCCATCTACTTTACTTCTTCCTTTCCTCCTCTACCCAATGCTATTATGTACTCTATTACTGAACCACAACATTCGCCCCCCCCCCCCCCCCCCCCCCCCCGGGAAAGTGTTATGCTTCACTCCCAATCTCCTCTTCTTCTTCCATTATACCGATTTAATTGTTTTTTAATACTTCCGCCGCAACTGTATATATTACGATTTCTGTGATATTAATTCCAATGAATGAATCTTTCGACGCGACTCCCAGCACGAGCGGATAATAAATTTCATTCTGTTAGTGAGACAATTGGGAGACGTATCACATGGATATTAGAAACTACGTCTGCGCATGTGCGCGATCAAAGGAAACGGTTATAATTATAAGAGGAGAATCGAGGAACGTGATTGAGAGTCACGGGACGACAAGGGAGTCGTTATCAGTCTTTAATAGAGAAACAAGAAGTAGAGTATTCGCGATAGATCGTTGATCGTGGTAATTTTTTTAAAGTGATAGACAAAAGATTTATCTTGAGACTTGGAGTAAGCCGAATTTCTTATGCATTACGTTACATCTTATACAATACGTTATTCACGTATTTCTTAACCACTCACTTAAAACTCTTTTCAATTACAACGGCTAATAATTGCTATTTTGTGTACATTTTCCCATGCATGTTTATAGTAGGTCCCCGTCAGACGAAGTCTTATACACAAAATCTTATAATTTCTTTAAGTATAGCATATAGTGCAGGTTTGGCTTCATTATATTTCAGTGACTTATTATTATCATTTCAGTGATTTCCCCATATTAAAAAAATCACGTCATAATATATATAGTCGGGTCACAAAAATATTCGAACACAGAGTTGCTCTTTCCATTCCCCACTTCAACTAAATGTTCGAAGGACCAGCAATTCATAGCATGGTATATTAAAACATACTTTTCAGATAACATGAACACAAAGAATAATTATTCCGTACGGATGATTGTTCCAATAATAGAAGAGAATGAAAGAAACCGCGAATTTGTATGTCACAAAAATATTCGGACACCGTCCATATACTGTTAGGAAATATATACAATATAATAGTCGTTGAATAGGAGTACCAGTATAATTTCCATATACATAACTCTTAAATGAGGATCGAATCGTAGTTTCTAGGCCAAGAGCCACTCCACGATTAAAAAGCACACGTTTCAAGCTTTATTTCATTCGATTTTATGCACAAATGAATGAAAATTGGCGATTAAAAGTTGTCGACAAGAAGATAACGACAGCGGCTAGAAAATTTCACGAACATAGACAAAAATAGCGTACCGGAATTCCGCGTGAACGCGCTGACGAAATCTTCTCACGAGACAGACGGTGACAGACGAAGCCGGAGTCATATGACGGAAAACATTGCCGCTATATATCTATATACGTTAGACCGCGAGGCCTAGCCTCCTCCGTCACCAACTGTCGCCCGGCATGCCTACCGCACACGGCTCGTGTATATATATACGAGGCCCGTGCGGTATATTGGTATATACACGACAGCGACAGCGCGCGCTACACATCAGCCCTACCTCAGGCGGACCTGGATGTGTATAGATATGCAAGAACGTCTATGTCTGCGGCTCTCGTGGCTGTTCCGTCACCGGCGACCGCGCTTGCCTCGTGAAATAAAGCCACGTACCCGGTCTTGCCGACAATGCAAATAGCAAATGATACTCGTTTATTTTCCCACCGTACGAAATGAAATAAAGGCAAAATGTGCGTATTTTTATTACGCGTTAGCTGTCCATTTAACATCTATGATAAAGTCGATGCATATATCGGGAATATACGTCTTTGATATATATGTAGATAATATATATATTTTGTTTGTTTTTCGATATTTCCAGCAAAAATACCAAGAGCCCATTGGTATATTGACTCGCAATATTCTGTAGATTGTTTGACGCATATATACCTACTTAAAGAAATTCCAGTCGAAGCTCGACCGAGAATTTTCGATTCTCGGTCGCGAACTTCGTCGTCAAACTGGGCATTCTGTAGATTGTTTAGCGCATGTATGCCTGTCTCTCGCTCTCGCTGATGCTTTAGAAGCATCGTTCAACGAATAAAAATATTCGAGTCGAACATTGACCGAGAATTTTCTATTCTCGGTCGCGATTTTCAGACTTCCAATTACATTGTCTGACGCATATATGCATTTGGCTGAAGCGAGCCGTTTGACGGATCCAACGAGCCGAGTCGAAACACGATCGAGGATTTTCGATTCTCGGTCGCACATCTGAAACTGGACAGCATTCTGTACATTTGCTGACAAATATTGGAGAGAACTGCAAAATGTTCACAAAATATTATGCTGCTTGAAAAAAAAATATATATATATATATATTGTGACGAGCTCCTTTCGGCCAAATTTCGTGCAAAGCCAAAAAGAACTGCCCGTCAAATTCTATAATGACGCCCCGAATACTTTTATTGAGCCTAACACTTCTCTCTTTCCAATTAATAATTGGGCGCCAGGTGCTTGCACCAACCCCGTAGCACCAAGGGAATTTTTCTGACCAGCGTTCTTCCTCCTCTCTTCGTTATTACTCAGGGAATTAGTAGGGTCGGGGGACGAGCATCGATTCATAATGGGTTAATTAAATAATCAAAATTACCCGTAGAGCACACGTGTCTAAAGTTCACAAATACTAATTTATTCTTCCGTTTATAAAACGTTTCGACAATACGGTGTGACAAGCACCTTGCTTAACAATAATTTACTTATTCAATGACTACGCGGAGCGACGTAGCTCTGTCCCCGGAGACGCCGGGGGGAGGGGCTACGTCCGTGAGCGGGCTACGTCGCGAGATGAGCACGAGCCCAACTACCGCGCGCCGACGGTACGCGATATCGTACCGGCGTAAGGAAAAATCGGGTGTGCCTACCTTCTTCCGCTACGCCGCTTTTCGCCTATCCCGTCGCACAGCGGTTCCAGGTGCTCCTCTCTCGTCCTTCGTTCACGTACCCTCCGCTCTTTCCTTCCGCACACTCACTCACTCGCTCTCCAATCCTTTTCTTCACGCACTCTTCCACACTTGTCTACTCTTACAATTCTCGCTCCTCTACAATTACGCTTCTATATAATTTCTCGTTCTCGGGTCGCAGTCGAGACCGTACTGTCCCTACGCTCTCGTTACGCTCGCTCGCCGGCTCCCTCGTGGTCCTATCTGGGGGAAAAGGGGAAGACGGTCCTCGCGACGATCGACACTCGATCGCCGGCACAGCCATCCCTCTCTCTCTCTCGTCCGCCGACGTCGTCTCTCGCGTACGGCCAACAATGTTGACATCCTGTGGCCTTGTGTCTCTGAAAATCACGAAATATCTCGGCAGCGCAGGTTCAAGCATACAATTTTGCCAACCACGGGTGCGAGACGACGCGACTCTGCTATTGCGGCCCTACTCTAATATTCTCACGAATATTTCTATCTCACAAGATTGCGAGGGATATACCGCCTCGTCACAATATATATATATATATATATATGCGTGAAGTGAGGTGCTGTACATCCCACTCCTTAAGAACACACGCTAGCCGTGAAGATAGCCGTAGATAGAGCTGGGTTCGGAGCATGCCGTGAGGAAAGGCAAACAAGAGAGTGTGAAGGTGTTCCCGGAGCAAGAGCTCGACACTCGATTGAAAAATTTGCTTTGTTACTTATTACTATTCCGTGCTAAAAACAAGACGATAATAACACGCGGTAAACTACGCTATTAGTAAGCGCCGAATAATTATTCACGGGTCTTTGAAACCCTGAGACGGAGAGGGAATAGAGACGACTTTTCTTCGGCTTCTTCAGGTGGGAACTCGACCACGTGTTAAATTCCAATTGCTTAATTATAAACACATTTGTTACCTGTATTTTCTCTAATACACATACTTATTCTTCAGGTTTTTTGAAGAAATACCGGTGTTGTACGCCTTTGTTCCGTGATTAAATCAATACCTCGACGATGTAACCTTACATATACATATGGCCGAGGAAGTGAGATCGGTTCTCGCGACTCTCTTGTTTTAGCTGCGTTTATTTCTTCCGGCGGGGCAGCGGTCGGGACGGGGGGGGGGGCGGATGCATATCGCTACGAGGCCTCGGCGCTTCGCTTGCCTTGTCGTACCGGGGCTTCGTAGTATACGTGCGCCATGCCATCTAGCGGTAGTGAGCGGTAGCTCTTCGCCAAATGTTACGAGCTCTGCACTACCGCGGCGAAAGCGAAGCCGTCGGAATTTTCCGTTGGGTATCACTGGCTCTTAAGTCAACGAATAGAAGAAAAAGGCAAGAATTTGCAAAAGATTACATTTTCCAAGAAAATGGGTGGTCGAATAATGAAATTTGTGCTGACAAGAGCATATTTGATATTTATGCTGGGGATGGGAGAGTAAGAGTGTGGAGCGAACTGGTAAGGCCCACAATGTCAATCGGCATTTTAAATGATCGCACGCTGAAGGAGGCCGCTGGCGCTCGGAAAATGACCAATTAGGAGCGAAGGAAGGCGGCCAAGCATAAAGAATGAGCAGCACAAACCGGAATGCGAACTCGGAGGACACGCGGAGAATCGTCGTAGATAAAAGTCGACTGGCGAGCGAGTATATGGCGAAATTAGAGCGAAGGGGCGAGCGAATTGTAAGAAACAGCGAAGGGGTATCTGATCTGCAAGCACTAGTGAGTGGGTATGTAGAGTGCGCGAAGAACGAAAAATAAGAGAGAGCAATCCCAAGTAGACGCAGCGGTTGTATTCGGTTGAGCGAATCGGTGAAAAATGTTACGGCGACACGTGGGCGCGAGGCGTAAAAGATGTGACCACGAAAAACGGGCGTTAGGGCGACGACCTAAAGTAATGTATTCTGAGAGTGAGAGTGGATGCAGCGAGTGTCGTTTGAAACTGGGCAGTCTAATGTTATTCTTATTTATTCAAGTGAATGTTCTTTTATATTGGCTACCATTAATCACTGTGAGTATGCGTGCTAAAATAATAAAAAATGCCGACATACCAGTGTATAGGTAAGAGTGTTACGTCCGGAGTCAACATCGATACACATTAACTATTTTAAATTCATTGTATTTTATTTTAGAGAAATATCTTAGATATTTTCGCTCTCGTCCGACGTGTTATTAAAATCGCGTCGCACGGCAGTTATGTATTAAGAATTGGAATCGGAGCACATATATCGGGGATGTGACGCCTTAAAAATGATAAACCATCTCCCAAGTAGGAGATCGCATTTTCTTGTCTATAAGAACGTTAAATCAGCAAAAGACTGACTTAACTCCAATGGGAACCACAATTCAGCAATTTTACCCCACCAGGTGAAAATAGTCAGAACGTAAGGGTCACGAAGGCCCAGCTTTAGAAAAAACAGTACGTCTAAAATCATACGCGAAAAGGAACAGGTATAAAAAATTGCTGCCTTCGTATGTAACTAAGTGATCTGTCTTCAATAACACGAATCTTTAATTTTATGTGTTGAGTCATTTCTTTTATAAAACAAAAAGTCACTACCGACCAGTCCAAAGAACCACGGACACGAGGACAGTCATCCGAAAACGAGGTACGTGGAATAGATTGATTCTATTGCTTTGGCAGTTCCTCCTATCCCGTACGCGTACATTCCCGTCCGAAAAGAAGAAGCACAAAAATCTACGTGTACGCGTGTAACATCCTAGGACATAACAAGAGCGAACGAGAAGTGCCTCCTACCTAACAAGAAGAAAATTCCCTAGTGCATTTTTGTGCTTAACACGTCAGAAGTGGGATTTGAAAACCCAAGTGCCGGCCAAGTAATATCGCGAGTATCGTGGATTAATCAATGCAGAGTGCCGGCTTGATTATTAATGCAAACAAAAAGAGAAACTAGTCGCGTCTAGTAGACCGACGAGACGGTCCATAGTCAACGAACGTGACCTCGAATCATGTGCACATAGCGAACTCCGTAACGGCATAGGTTTCAATCGCACACTGGGCAGCAGAAGATTGAAGCGAGCTAGCGAGCGAGAGCGCAAAAGCAGGCCGTCTGGAGTGGGATATTCATATAAGTGGGGACGCCAAACTGTGGGAGACCCACCCCACTTCTCGACCGAGGTTAAGTCGCACCATAGCGACCACTGAACCCATAAAGGCATTGCATCCATCAACGGACGGGTCACAGACTTGTGAACTTGAGCCACGAAGAGAGGGAGTAATCCGTGCACTCCCAAGCCCGCCTGCAGAGCATGTAGTGGCACCGAACGGAAACAACCGAGTTAAAATTGGAAGTAAGGAATGAGAGATGTCGGAATATGACGACAGCCGGGATGAGGCTATTACTCCACGGGTCACGCAATTTGATTGAGTTATCAATAAGCGACTAGACCAAACACAATGTTCGATCAAGAATATGCCCCGTCACGACCGCCAAGCGGGACATCAAATTATCATGTAATACGCGACCTTTTAACAAATATAGACGAATTTAATGGGGATGAAGGAAGCAGCGCACGGGCTCGGGAATGGCTGCGAAATTTGAATTTTATTCATCGACTACTCGGATAGCCGGTGGAATATTTGTATGAAGCGGTGCGTATGCACATGCGTGGAGGGGCGCGCGAATGGCTCTAAGTACACATGCGCGACGGCGGGCATGCGTACTTAGAGATTGGGTGGTTTTACAAGCAGCATTTCGCGCCACTTTTATCACCGAGGACGACTTGTATACTCGATGGGGGAGGATGAAGAAACGAATTCAGTATCACGACGAGCTGCTGACAAGGTATGTACACGCCAAACTCGCTCTATGTGGTGATTTGCATTTATCATTTAATGAAACCAAAACTGAAGTGCTGATCGATCTGCGGTCTCGGGAGCTGTGCAATATGACGAGGGCAGCCTCACATCTTACTGAGGATGAATTCTTACACGATCTAGTTACTTCGGACAAGGTCGTGACGGGGCGTGGGGCCCTGGCACGAGGCAACAGATAGGCGAGCCCGGTTCGCGGAATCGAGCGCGAGTGTATCGAGACCTCCCGCACCTGCACCTGCAAAGTGTTTGGTTAACAATCCAACGGAAGCGGTGACAAGAAAGTGTTCCAACTGATAACGGGAAGGCCATTTCGTTCGGCACGGCACGGAGGCGCGTCGGGGAAGTATATGCTGCCAATGCGACAAACCCGGCCATCTTACAAGGCGAACACCAGGGTTGTCCCCCGCGGATTTTGATGGGTCTTATATATGCCATAGAGAGACCTTCCCCGAGTACCTAAGTATGAGTTTTTATTCTAACGCACTCTAGTTTTTGAGAAAATCGATGTTATAGGTTCCTATTGCACCTTGTATACTGTAAAACCCTGCCCATGGACTTTTTTCCATCTCATTGTCCATAATATTAATAAATATATTTCATTTCATGCAAAATTATTCAAAAATAATTTTTAATAATAAAGCCCCTATGGCTTTTGCGCAAATATTGAGCAAAACAACCGTCGTCCTGCGAGGGCAAATTGAGAGAATGCCTGTAAGGAGTCGGATTGCCAACCGCATCACAGCTGACGACGTAGGCAACAACTTAGCGAACCACCGAAACAGAAAAGACCGAAATACGGAGAATCACGGTCACCGTTTGCCAGTTCCGTGCTACTGGTGCGTAAAAAACGGTGAATCTGGGCTCTGTGTGAATTTCCGCAAGTTGAACGCGATGATGGAGCGGGTTCACTTCCTATTGTCAAACATGGATGACCATCTGGCGAAGATAGGGGATAGTGCCTTATTTATCGTCCTCGAGCTCGCCCACGGATATTTACAAATTCCGTTGAGTCCTGATTCCTGGTCAAAAACCGTAATAATAACACCGGAGGAGACCGTAGAGTTTCGGCGGATAGTTTTTGAGCTCATGAATAGGCCCGTGCTCTTTTCACAAACCATGCACTGGGGTCTCGACCCTCTACGGGACGAAATCGCTCTGTATCATCTAGACGATATTCTTATACCAGGTCAGCCATGGCACAGTTTGCGCTTTCGGCTATGCGGAAAAGTGTAGCAATCCGCTACCATGACTTGAAAACTCATCCCGCGTGTTCAGGAAAGTTTGCAGTGCCGGCAGTTCATATGAGAGGGAAGCAGTTCACGGCCTGTCGCACGCGTTTGGACTCCGCGGTACTGGAACGCACTGACATGTTCCCCTACCCTTCAGGGATCGATTTAGATCGATTTCTGCCTTCGTCATCACTTCTACGATGAGCATTCTTCGAGTCAGCACGCTTCAAAATTCTTACTGTGTCCATTACGTTTACTTTTGCTTTATTCACCCGGCTATCATCTTTCGAAATAGTGGAATTAACACGATTTACGACCGGCTTAATTCTCTCTATTCATCCTTACGAGTGTAACACTTCTTTAATTAAACTTACGGTGATAATTGGCTTAACCCTTATGTGTGCCACCAAATTTTCCTACGTCGATGTGCGACCGGGGTACCCGGGTATCCACCTCCAGTTTTAATTACTTTTTGAGGTCAAATGGGAACAAAATCATTATAAATCGATTCACTTAATTGAATAACCATATTTAAAAAGTAATTACGCTATATTTATGTATAATTTCATTATAAATTGTATTATAATGGATCACAAAGTGGTGCGCCGCTGACATACAAAGTGATCGAGAAGGGGATTTCGGAGATTCCACGGGTATTTATTGGTTTTACCGAGCGGCAGATATTCAAAATATTCTTGTAAGTGGTAGGTATATAGTCTCCCCCCTTTTGGAGGACCCAAGGGCACGGCAACAATGCATTCGTTTAGTTAGAAACCGACCGTTGCAGTGTAAAGACGTATACCTGTCCGGAAAGTACATCGTGGCTAGGGAGCGTCAAGCCTTATACGTTATTATATCAAAATTCATTTGTTATAGTTGTTGTTAGTTGTGTATGTTTTTTTTTATTTGTGATATAATATTCATCCAGTGATATTATTGAACTATCATCATGAACAATATATTAACACGAGCTGAATTTGCGAGGTAAGCATGATTTCGTATCATAATTTTTCGTTTCAAATGTTCACGATATTTTCCAATCTTATTATGTGTTCCTTCAATTATAATATTACATTAATAATAATTCATTATTATTTTAGGTTGAATCGTAGTAACCAACAGAAATATATCCAAAGTATTCTTGGAAACGAAGATGAAAACTCCGAATTCGAAGACGACAGCGACGACGAAGACTGGCTCCCAAGTCAAGCGTTAGGAGACGAAACTGTACTGGATGTCGAAACCGAAAACGAGGCGTTCACAGAAGAGCAAGAGAGCAGTAGTGACTCAGACGAAAGTGAAAGCGAGACCGAGAATGCAATTCCAGGTACATCTGTGGGAGGGGAACAAGCAGATATCGGAAATAGTAAAGAATATATTGCGAAGGACAACACTGTTTGGAAGAAGAATCCGCCTGAAATTCGTCAAACTGCTTCCCATAACCTATTGCGACAAAGAAGTGGTCCACACAGATGCACTAAAACATTGTCGGTAGCGAATACATTCAACAAAATTATGACGGTAGAGATGATCGATAACATTATTCGCTACACGAATCAAAAAGCTGAGGAGGTTTATAAAAGATGCTACGCAGAGAATCCCAATTTTACTCGAACGTGGCAATCGGTAACAATGCAGGAAATGTACGTTTTTATTGGAATTTTGATTTGTTCTTGTTGAGGTGTGTCGTCGTGTTTGACGCGAGCGCTCGAGCGAGCGAGAACACGAAGACGGCCGAAGTCTGCTCGGGTTTTGCTTCGTGGTAGAGAAGGGACGCCGAGAGCGCCGTTGCGCGGTCTAATCGGAAGTAACAAAGAAACGATCGTTAAGGGAACACGCGTTGAAGAGTACGAAATATAATAAAAGTTTTTATATCAGTTAATTGTGAGAAAGAAACTTTATTATTCATCCCGAAAATCCCTTGCACTCATTACAACAAACCTCCTCTGTTCTATACTCTGAAAGATTAATCTTAACAGGTTATGGGCCCAGGCAACGTGCCTGTGTAGAACAGAGGATAGAGTGCAAGCGGTTCGCGAAGAGTCGCGAAGTTTCGGGAAGCGTGTTTAACGGTAAGCCGGACGGCGGCCATTACTGCGTGCGAGCAAGGCACGTGGAGAGAGTCAAAAAAGTTTTAGTTCGGTCGTCGAGCAACGCGGCGTATCGCAGGCATCGATACAGTGGGTCCGTGCGCGAGAGCCAGTTTTGAGTTGCGAGGCGCGAGAAATATCGGTCGAGACATTGTTTTTTGTCGTTTGTCGAATCGGGTGCACGAGGAAGACAGAGTCAGTCGAGATGCCAGATGACGGGTTGGTACGTGCGGTAGAACGGTTCGACGGGAACGATTTTCGAGCATGGAAATGTCAAATCACGGCGGTTTTGAGAGCGAAAGAGATATTCGATGTCGTTGACGGATCGCGCGTGAGGCCAGCAGATGCGGAGGGAGCGAACGCCACTCCATAAAGACGTGGCTAAGAGACGATGCCAAGGCGATAGCGATTATCACGTCGGCGATGGAAAAGCCGCAAGTAAACAGCATTATCGCGTGTGAAAATGCGCGAGAGATGTGGGGGAAGCTGCAAGCGATGCATGAGCAGAAATCGGCAGCGAACGTGGGCACATTGACGCAATGCTTTTTACATGCACAGGATGGGACCGACGGACACGGTAATCCAAGACGTGGCGACGATCGAGAACATGGCGGGTCAGTTGCGCGATCTCGGCGAGAGATTGTCGGAAGGGGCGATTATCGCGAAAGTGTTGTCGAATCTTACCGCGAAATTCTGGATGCTACGAACGGCATGGGATAGTGTAGCCCCCGAGCGGCAGACATTGACAAATCTACTCGAGCGGTTAATACGGGAGGAGAAAAGTCTCACCGAGGGAGATGAGATGTCAAGTCCGCTGTCGGTGGCGAAAAGTGCGTCGAAAAGTGGAGGACACGTAAAGGACAAAGACAAAGACAGAAACAAAAAGAAAAAGTCGAAGCAACACATCGAGTGTTTCAAATGTCACGAAAAAGGGCATTACGCGAGCGAGTGCGGGAAACAAAAACCTCAGGGCAACGGCGGGGACAAGGGTCGGTCGAGTGGGCGCTGCGTGTTCATGGTCCATGCGCGCGAGCGAAATCGATGCGAAGAGAAGGCAGGTGGCCGAGGCAGGCAGATGTCGGCAAAACAGATCGAAGAGTGGCTCGCGATCGATGCGAAGGATGTCTGGATTACCGATAGTGGTGCCTCTGAGAACATCACTTTCCGACGAGATTGGATAGAGGATCTACGGCCGATAAGAGGAGAACCTGTCAAGCTCGGAGGCGACGAGTCGTGTGAGATCACCGGTGTCAAAAAGATTCGTGTGCGTGCGCTCGTGAACGGCGAATGGCGCGACAGCGTGATCGACAATGTTTTGCTCGTGCCGCGCGTAACGAAAAATTTGTTTTCCGTGGGCCGATGCACAAGCAAGGGTTTTCGAGTGAACTTCGAAAATGGGGTCGTCGAAGTATCGCGCGACGGTGTCGTAGAAGCGACCGGGGTGCGACAGAAGAACTGCCTTTATCGTTTATTCTCCAAGAGACCGGGAGAGACGGCGGAAGTGAACGTATTAACAGCCAATCTCAGACTGTGGCACGAAAGACTCGGTCACATACACAGGAAGGCTGTGAGCGAGTTGGTAAGGCGCGATCTCGTCAGCGGAGTGGCATTATCGAGCGACGCAGATTTCTTCTGCGAGGCCCGTCAATACGGAAAAATGCACAAATTGCCATTCAAAGTTGAGAGTCAGCTCGCACGATGTTACGTGCGAAAAATTTACCGGAGAATCTCTGGGCAGAGGCAGTGTCGACGGCAGTCTACACACTCAACGGGGCGGGACAGTCGAGAAGCGGCGGAAGCCGCACGCCATACGAAATGTGGACCAGGGTGAAACCGAGTCTCGGACACATGCGAGTGTTCGGTTCCGAGGCATACGTGGACGTGCCGAAACCGAAAACGACAAAGTTCGACTCGCGTGCCAAGAAGCTGATTCTCGTGGGATACGAGAGCGAGTCGAAAAACTACAGATTGTACGATCCTGGAACGGAGTCGATAACTGTTTCTAGACACGTCGTTTTCAACGAACATGCGAAAGGCGCAATGTCGACTGGTTTCAAGTCGAAGGCCGAGAGGTCGGGGCTTCCGTCGTACGACGGCGATGAAGAAGAAGACGACGAGGATGCCAACCACGGCGAGAACGAGGAAGCAGCGTTGTACAAGGCAGCCGGGGCAGATCCAGCAGCATGGAACAACGATGTTCCTGGCGGGGTGTAAGGAGCCGACGGCGAGCAGTGTCAGCGCGAGGCGGGAACGCCCAGAGCGCTGAGAAATCGTGCTGCACTTCGTATGCCGGCGAGATCTGCCGTGCTTCCGGTAGAGTACAACATTCCAGCAACGTACGAGGAAGCAATAACGAGCACGGAAGCACATCAGTGGAGCGAATCCATCGAGGACGAGATAGGCTCGCTTCAGAAGAACGAGACGTGGGAAATTGTCCGACGAATTCCAGGAAGGAAGACCATCGATTCTAAGTGGGTCTTCAAAGTACTCAGAGACACAGAAGGAAGCGTGCTGCGTTTCAAAACTCGCTTGTGTGCTCGAGGCTTTATGCAGCGTTAAGGTATCGATTACGAGGAGACTTTCTTACCCGTGGTGAGATATGACTCACTTCGAACGCTGCTGGCCGTAATGACGGAGGACGATCTCGAAGCTGTATAGTTTGACATTCGTACGGCCTTTCTACACGGCGTCCTGGGTGAAGACATTCATATGGAAGTTCCAATGGGTCTCAACGTCGGCGCGGATCGACGCAGCGTGGTCTGCAAATTGAAGAAGTCGCTGTACGGGCTGAAACAGGCCCCTCGCTGCTGGAACGCGAGATTCACCGAATTTTTGTTGCAATTTAATCTGCGAGAGATCGACGCGGAAAAATGCATATTTTTCGGTGTAGTCAACGGGGAAGAAGTGCATCTCGCGTTATTCGTAAACGACGGGATCATTGCCGCGACAACGACGCGCGTAATCGGGGAAATAATCAAAGCACTGTAACATCCGCGTAGATGTAGTTTAATTTTTGTTTTCATTATACTTAGGCACATATATATTTTTGAGAGTCGCTTTTCCCAGCTGGAAAGCGACCGTAATTTTATGACTTTCTGAAGTAAGCGCTAGCGGGGCCACTTGACTGTACCCCGTCGATTTCTTATATTTATCGAGCGGCCCCTTTTTTGCATCGAGAAAAGGGACCGTCAATTTATGTCTTTTCTAGGGTCAGACGAACACGAACCACATGGCTATTGACCGTTGACGTAATTCGATTCTTTTTATTTACATTTTACATAATATTTACTTTCCCAGAAAAACATATCCCTTCCATCCACGATCTTAGCATCCCTCCGAATTCTCAACCCTCCAATCATAGTAATTATCCTTTCATAGATGGTAAGAATTTTAACGAATAAGAATGCGAACCTCCCTACCATAAACATTTCCAAATCTGTTAGAAAATCGCTGTCTTTCAACAGAGAACAATTTTTAAGCAGTCTTCTCCAGCCAGTCAACAAAGTCAGCAATCAGTTTTTCCATATTCAGTCCTCGTATTCATTCCTTTTTCTGACTCTGATTATCAATAACTTCTTTTATTGTAAAACACTATTATAGTTAGTCAGTAAATTCTGTGCACTTCAACAACAACTCAACATACAAGAACAGAACAAAATACAACAACAATTTCATCAATCGTCACCAATCGACAACGATCCGACAACGATTCAACAACAATACAACAACAACAACTTCATATCCAAGTGAGGCAACTACTGTAAACCACGCTCGAAATAGTCAAACAGAATCACTTGTAATTTCAACAGAACTTTGTATATCGTTAAATAAATAGTAGTTATATTTTTGTTACATAATTTTTTCGAATTATCCTTAATTCAATTTCATACAAAATACTCTTCTCTGCCCAATCTCGTGCTATTACGCTTGGCGTAGGCAAAAATAGGGAAATTAATAAATATTTATGTACATTAACTCTGGATGTTACATAATAATTTTTGGGGGCTCGTCCGGGTTCCTTAAAGAATTTCTATCTCAAGAATAATTCTACTATTAATGGAAAAACTTTTCCATTTCTCTTTTTCTATCATTTAAACACGATCACGATAGCGAATCTTCATTAGAAGCAAGTTCCTTGGATCACGATGTTAGTCAACAAAACGACGATACCTCATATTCTTTAAGAAGCTCTAGTTCAATTTTATTGCCAGGACTTGAATTTTCGAGGAATTCGTCAATAAAAACTTTGAAAATAAAACAAGAGAATCAGAAATTTCAAAAGGTCAACGAAATGGCGACTCTCGGTACGAACCAATTAGTATCACTTAAGGCCAGCTTACTCCAAACAATTTTGAAAAAATCGAAATTTGTTTTTTTCATAAATTGCTACTGTATACTCGTAGAAATAGTGTAGAATTAGTCCCGAAGGTCAGCGAGACCGAGAAGCAGGTATAAAAGAGTAGGGAGCGGTGCGGTAAATCCGGCCGGAGCAGATTCATGGTGCGCTTATCAAAAGGCAGTAGCTACAAAACAGAATTACAACCATCCTCCAGCTTTCGATCAGGAAATTCAAGATCTTTTACAGCCAATTTATGAAGAACTAACCGACGAAAAGTTGCTCGAGAGATGTTTAGGGGCTAACACGCAAAACAATAATGAAAGTTACAACTCACGTGTCTGGAACATAGCCCCTAAACATAAGTTTGTTGGGAAAAAACGCTTGAAATTGCTGCTCTCAGTGCTGCTTGCATTTTCAATGAAGGGCTTTCACCCATATTAAAAGTAATGGAAGTTATGGGTGTCGGAATCGGTCCGCAAGCAAGGCACTTTGCTAATAGGGCCAACAACAGGCGTGTTGATCGAGCTGAGCTAGAAGCTACTGAAGCGTCTAAGGAACACAGCACTGCTTTAAGAAGTGCACGAATTCTTCAGAATGATGCTTACGAAGACCAGGAAGGAGTTGTGTATGAAGCTGGAATGGATATGTGAGTAAAATTCACTTTTTTTACGATTTTTCACGAATAAAAACTTTAAACTGATTTCTCTCCGAACCACGTTTTTTTGCATGCATGACACTCTCATTTCAAAACTATTGCACTTATCGATATGAACCAAACGGCATTTTACTCTTTAGATGTCTGGCTATGGCCTCAAGCAGAACCAGAAATATTCATAATTATTTAAAAAAGTTATAAGCAATTAAAAGTGAAAAAACGGGTAAAAAAATTAAAAGTCCGCCATTTTGTTTTTTTTCATTGAAAATGTTTCATTCTGCTTGAGGCCATAGCCAATTCGATACAGAATATGAAACCGTTTTGTTTTTTGCTTTCAGATAATTCGTTTCCAAGAAACGATGTCATCCATCTACTAATCAGATGAGTTTCAGCAGCCATTTTCAAAACCGCCATTATGGAAGAAAAAAAAGTTTTTTTCAAGTAATTTCATATATGTGCTTTCATATGTAAAAAAAATTGATAACTCAACATGTTTCGTACTATGAATAAAATTTATTGAAAAAAATCACGTTTTTTGGAGTAACCTGGCCTTAAGGACGCGATGGAATGCGTTCCAGAATTTGATGGCAAAACTGTGCCGTTTATCCGAGGTTGCGAAGATGCATTAGAGATGCTTCCCGAAGAAGCGGAGAAAAGCCTAGTCAAGATAATTCCCAATAAACTGAAAGGCGAGGTTAGGGACTCGATTCACGGGAATAAATTCGAAAAGCTCTCGGATTTCATAACATTTCTGAAGAGAATGTATTCACTAAATAAGTCTGAGATGCAATTAATGGGGGAACTCGGATCCATTTTTCAAAAGGAAAATGAAAATACCTTCGCCACGAAAATAAAGAAAAAAGCTGTTAAGACCGTCTTTGCGGGCTTAATTATTTATTTGTTATTTTTGATTGTTAATTGTAATAATCGCGCTCGAGTATGTCAGGCCTCGGCGCATGGATCTCTGCCCTATTTTAAGCGGCGTCGCACCTCACCTTGTGATTGTAGTCGTCAGTGATTTGCTGATGATGCTCTTGAGCCTGGAGGGTCGGGATGTGAAAGAAGTAACGCCCTTGCTGATCTTGGTCTCGACTCGCCGGGTGTTAGGCGGTTTGTCTTTATTATGTTCTGATGATACACTTATGATACACTTATACACTTACGGTGGTTTTGTGTATAAGTGTTCTGAGTGTTCTGACTCAGTAGTGTGCTGAGTTGGCTTGTAAGATGATATAGAATTCTGGGGCCGACTCTATAGCGTGTGAATAATATTTATAAATGTTATCTTGGGATTTGACAGTTATTCTCGATATATTCTGTCGCGTAATGCCGTTAAGGTAATTATCGCGTAACGAGATTATATCGAGCCATGTTAAGCGCCGCTAAGGTTTACTTAATCGTACAGAGTTCTTAACCAGTGCTTTTGGGTTATTCAAGGGTTTTCCCCAACACTCGCTATCACACTCGCGAGACTCTAAGTGCGCGAGTAGACTTGCCGCTAAGGAACGAGTTGCAGGTAGGCCGATTGATACGTCTGTTAGGACGAAGCTATCAGTTAAGACTACTGAATGCTCGGTCGGTTGAAGACCTCGGTACCTTAGGGTTTCGGCGAGGTAGAGTCTCGTGGGGGTAACCGGGAAGTGTTGGGTTATGGATTGAGAAATCGATTCTTTGATATTTAGTTGATTTCTCAATCGACAATCACTATTTCGAGGAATGTTGACGATGCACCATCAGGTTAGACACCTTTGTGGAATTTGTCGACGCAGTTTCTGGAGTTTGGTCTTGTGAGTTCAAACACCACTGCGGAATTCGATGACGCGAGCGAATTCGCGGGTTCGTTGGCCGGCTGGCTTGGTCCGTAACAAAGCCAAAGAAATTCTCGAAACACGTAAGCTATCTGAGGACGGCGCGAATAATGAAGTATTCGAGACATCGCTAAAAAAGTGCTGCTTGACATCTTTTCTAAACGGACTGAAGCCCGAAACAGAGCAGCGACTCCCTTTTTGCGCCACAATCAAGGACGCAGTTGACAATGCGATTAAAACCGAACGAAAAATTATAACACAACGGCAATTGCGCTCAGGTTCGACCGAAAATCGACATAAAAAAACCCACGTTGAACCCGTCAACACATGCACTATATGCGCGAAAAATAATCATATAGACTCAGGAATATTCACTACCAAAATGGTAAAAAAACAAGGCCACAACGCGGATAGATGTTATAAGAATTCAAATTCACAAACCTCCATTATGTGTCAATTATGCGGAAAAGGCAATCACATGGCAAACAACTGCAATTTGAATCCAAATAAAATAAAAACAACATGCCAATTATGTAACCTGACTGGACATTCTGCCAATCAATGTTCCACGACATCGAGATTGAAGAATTTAAGTGTACAGTGTCAGTTATGTCGACAATCCGGTCACACAGCTGATAGGTGTAACGGGAATTTAAACGCAGCTCCAAAAATGGACGAGCAAAAGCAGTGCCGATATTACAAAAACATTGGTCATAATATTGAGGATTGTCGCAAATGAAAATTCAATAACACACGAACGAATCAGGGAAACGATCAGGGGACTTCCCTAGCGGACGCACGGAGAGGACCCCCTACGACTCAAGAGCGTCCGGTGAACATAGTAACCGAGGCGAGCAAATCAGGCGATTTCCTGTGTTCGTAATCGATCCTGAAACATTCAGTACATTGCCATTCATCTGCATCGGAAAAAATTCAGATGACGAAAAATTGGTAATGTTGCTCGATTCAGGTGCTGTTCCCAATCTGATCAAAAATAAATTCAGTCAGAATCTTTTGGGCATTGACGAAATCGAAGTAGAATTAAGAGGAATTTCAGAACTTCCTATTTTCACACTCGGCACCGTTCAGATAAATGTATTCGAGGTTGCAACTCTATTTCACTTAATCCCCGACGAAATGTTGCTGCTCCACTCAGGTCTTTTCGGCTCACAGTTATTCTTTGCAGCAAAAACATATGTAAATTTCGAAACAGAAAGTCTAGAATTCGGTGAAAAGTCGCATTCTTTCGAAAAATCCTCTGTAGCGGTCGAAGTAATCGATATTCCGGCTCGATCAGAGGCCATTTTTAAAGTGAGCGTTCAAAATGTAGACATAAAAGAGGGTTTTATACCTCTTTTAACGTTGCATAAAGGACTTTATGGCGGGGATTGCCTTGCAACAAACCGAAATGGAAAGGCGTTTATTAAAGTTTTCAATACCACCAATGATAATTTGCGGGTTCAAGTCCCAACGTTACCATTACAAGATTTCGACCTTGAGTCAGATGAAAATCAAAATCCAAATTTAAATCTTGATCAGAGTTGGAGCAAACATCAAGGAAAAGAACAAGCGATTGAATTTAATATTCAGCGGCATGTAGGCGAAAGATGCCACGGCCAAGACATATTCCATGTGAATCAGGATAATTCAATTTCTAAATCCAATCCTAATTCAACTTCTAAATCCAATGCTAATGCAATTTCTGAATCTAATTCTAATTCAATCCCGAATTCCGATTCAAGTCCGATCACAATTTCGAACTTTACTATTTCCAAATCAGTCAAGATCGAATACAATGCGGAACGCATCGAGGCGATAAAGAGCCTCTTGCGATTAAATCATCTTGGAAACGAGGAATTGAATCATGTGTACGAAATAATCGAGTCATGTGCAGATCGATTCCATATACCTGACGAACAATTAGAAGCCACCCATGTTCTAAAGCACAGAATTCCAACCATTGATGAACAGCCCATCAATACGAAACAATATAGATATCCGCAAATCCTCAAAGGTGAAGTTCAGTGTCAAGTAACAGAATGATTAGATACAGGGGTCATAAACCCATCAGAATCTCCAAGCAATAGTCCCGTGTGGATAGTACCCAAAAAGCCTGATTCAAACGGCAACAAACGGTGGAGAATGATTATAGATTTCCGAGCGCTAAATGAAAAAACTATCGGTGATTCGTACCCGCTACCCAGTATCGTTGATATTTTGGATCAACTAGGTAACGCGAATTACTTTTCAGTTTTCGATCTAGCATCTGGTTTCTACCAGATCGAAATGGATTCGAAAGATAAACATAAAACAGCATTATTTACGCTCCACGGACACTATGAATTTTCGCGGATGCCATTTGGTTTAAAAATGCACCAGCCACATTCCAACGCCTGATGGATATTGTACTTAGTGGATTGCAAGTGGTATCCCTCTTTGTATACCTTGATGACATCGTAATTTACGCAAAAACTCTTGCAGAGCATGCATTAAAGATTAATGAGTTAATGAATCGATTGCGCACAGCTAAACTCAAGCTTCAGCCGGACAAGTGTGAATTTCTCCGGCCGGAAGTGAATTATCTTGGCCTCACAATCAGCAAGGAAGGCTTTAAACCTGATCCAAAAAAATTAATAGCAGTGGAAAAATTCCCGGTTCCGAAAACAGCTAAAAATATTCGTCAATTTTTAGGTTTGACAGGGTATTATCGTAGATTTATCAAGGATTTCTCAAGAATTGCAAAACCACTGATTCGACTTTTACAGAATGATATTGACTTTGCATGGGATACCGAGACGCAGAAAGCTTTTGATATTTTAAAAAACAAATTATGTACAGCTCCAATACTTCAGTATCCCGATTTCGATAAACCGTTCATAATAATAGCGGATGCCACAGGCTTCGCCTTAGGTGGAGTTTTATCATAAGGGGAAATCGGTAAGGATAAGCCGATTGCATATACATCATGTGTATTACGAGGTGCCCGACTCCGTTACGATATCTACGAGAAAGAAGCAATGGCAATAATCCATAGCGTGAAGGCTTTTCGGCCATATATCTACGGTAGGAGATTCACACTTATCACTGACCACAAGCCATTAGTTTGGTTCAAAACCGCGAAAGATGCGAACACTCGGGTATTAAAATGGCGCCTCAAACTTTCCGAATACGACTATGATGTAGTTTACAAACCAGGGAAGTTAAATGTAAACGCTGATGCTTTATCGCGGAACCCTTTAGAATCCTCAGAGCATGTGAATGTAGTGACGCGTGCACAACAAAAAAAATACATGAAGACGAGTTACAAGACTTAGCTCGACAATTAGCAGAAACTAGTGATAGTGAAGCACAAGCACAGAAAACAAGTACGGTACACGTCGAAATTCGTCGCAAACCTAGTAGGTATAAACGACCGGCACGCCAACGGGTCAATTATGAAGAAAGTAGTGACGATGAAGTAGAAGCAGCCATTTGCGAAATCGATGCGAATCAATCAGTACTCAATAGAGAACTCCATTCAAGCACGAAGGAAATAGCAAACGCTCGTAGGAATTCGACAACTCAAGGTCCACAGAAATCTGTCACTTACTCTAGCTCAGACGAATCACAAAATACATAAATAAGCGACGATGATTCACAGCTGTCAGATAATGGAGAAATACCCGAAAATCAAATTACAACGTCCCAATTCAAACTATCAAATATCGTCAGTAAAGAAGAATTCCTTCATTTTCGAAATGACAACTTGGTTTATTTTGTCAACTCTCTTGGACAACCATGTGACATTGGATCTCAGAAATTAAATGACGTAGGAAAGTTACCCGTCTGGAAAGATTTAACTGTTGGTAAGACACACACATTCAAGCTTCAAAAAAAATTTCATATTGCTCTAGTAATACGCGGTGAAGAAGAAGAATCGTTAACAGTATTAACCGCGAATATACACCAAACCTTCGAACAATTAAAGGAAATCTGCGAAAGCCACCAACTCGAATCAGTTAGCATTGCTCAAAATACTCACATTGAGAATTTAATGTGGGAAGAAGTTATGAATCTTCTCAAAACCACGTTTAAGGACTGCAAGATTAAAATCCTCATCTGCTCAGGGACATTGAAGTATGTACCGCTTGAAAATCGAGATATGGTATTTTATGAATTACATAAAGCTCCGATAGGAGGTCATAAAGGGGTTTCCAAAACTTATAATCGAATCAAACGCGAGTATTATTGGGAGAATCTTGAAGCAGATATTCAGAAGCGAATTCAACAGTGCTTAGACTGCCAAATAAAAAAACTAGTTCGTATCAAAACCAAGCAACCAATGATAATAACTGACACACCAGGCACAATTTTTGAAAAAATTTCATTAGATATAGTAGGGCCAATGAAACCTACGACAGGCAAGAACGAGTATATACTGTGACGAGCTCCTTTCAACGCAATTTCGCCAACTCCGAAAAGAGCTGCCAGTCAAACTTTATAATGACGCCCCGAATACTTTTATTGAGCCTAACACTTCTCTCTATCCAGTTTATTATTGGGCGCCAGGTGCTTGCACCAACCCCGTAGCACCAAGGGAATTTTACGGACTAGCGTTCCTCCTTCTCTCTTCGTTAGTTCTCAGGGGATTCGTAGGGTCGGGGAACGAGCATCGATTAACAATGGGTTCAATAAATAATCAATGTTACCCGTAGAGCACACGTGGGTAAGATTCACAAAACTAATTTATTCCTCCGTTTATAAAACGTCTCGACAATATGGTGTGACAAGCACCGTGCTTAACAATAATTTGCTTGTCAATAACTACGCGGAGCGACGTAGCTCTGTCCCCCGGAGACGCCGGGGGGAAAGGCTACGTCCGTGAGCGGGCTACCTCGCGAGACGAGCACAAGCTCAACTACCGCGCGCCGACGGTACGCGATATCGCACCGGCTTCAGGAATTATCTGGCGTGCCTACCTTTTTTTCCGCTACGCCGCTTTTTCGCTTCTCTCGTCGCACAGCGGTTCCCCGTGCTCCTTTCTCGTCCTTCCTTCCGCGTACTCTCCGCTCGTTACTCCCTCACACTCACACACTCTCTCTCTCTAACCTTTTTCCTCTTCCACACACTCTTCCACACACGTCTACTCTTACAATTTCGTTATTTTACACTTTCGCTTCTATCTATTCTCTCGTTCTCGGTTCGCAGTCGAGACCGTACTATCCCTACGCTCTCGTTACGCTCGCTCGCCGGCTCCCTCGCTGTCCTATCTGGGGGAAGAGGGGAAGACGGTCCTCGCGACGATCGGCCCTCGATCGCCGGCACAGCCATCCCTCTCTCTCTCTCGTCCACCGACGTCGTCTCTCGCGTACGGCCGACAATGTTGACATCCCGTGGCCTTGTGTCTCTGAAAATCACGAGATGTCTCGGCAGCGCAAGTTCGAGCATACAATTTCGCCAACCACGGGTGCGAGACGACGCGACTCTGCTAGTGCGGCCCTACTCTAATATTCTCACGAATATTTCGATCTCACAAGATTGCGAAGGATATACCGCCTCGTCACAATACTTACCATTCAGGATCAACTGTCTAAATATTGTCTAAGAATCGCTTTGCCGAATGCTTTAGCAACAACTATTGCGGACGCATTTATTAAGCGTTTTATTTGCGTGTTCGGAGCACCAAAGGCAATGTTAACAGATCAAGGCAGTAACTTTTTGAGCAGCCTGATGCAATGGATACCGAAACGTTTTCGAATTAAAAAGTATCGGACAACAGCATACCACCCACAGTCGAATGGGTCACTTGAAAGATCGCATCACGTTTAAGGAGAATTTTTAAAACAGTATACAAGCCAAGATCACGAATGAGATCAATGGTTGGAACTAGCAATGTTTTCGTACAACACGAGTATTCACGAAAGTACAAAACATACTCCTTACGAAGTTGTCTTTGGAAGATTGGCTAGGACACCCTCAAGCGAACCTCTACGTGAGTGTGATCAATTGCCAACTTACCAAGGTTATTTAAGGGCTTACATACACTTGTAATTTTCAAAAAATGGTTTTTTTTGTATTTTCTGAATATACATATATTTGAGCATACACACTCAAAATTTTATGTCAATCAGACGAATATTTTCGAAGTTATAGACACATTTATGAAGGCGCGTTAGGGAGGCGCGTCTCACAGTCGGGGACCGGCGCGCCAGCTGCCTACCTGAGGCGCTGTCCCTTCTTTCCTTGTCTATCCTACTCTCTTTCCTTTGTCATTTTCTATTGTATGTTTCTCAGTTGCCAAAATTTGAAAAGTAGTCGTCAGTCTCAGCAGAGAAGCCTAACAGTAAAGTCGTGTCAGTGTACTTGTGCCTTCGATAATATCGTGAAAATGAAGTCTAGCAGAGAACTTAGAAAATCAACGAAAGTGTACAAGTCAAGAGCGAAGAAACGAAAGAATGTTTTCAATCCGAAAACAGCTGAAACGGATGAGTCCAGTTTCAGTGCCTCTGCAAAAAAAATGAGAATGCAGGAGGAAATCTTGGTGCCGCGTGATCCGTCCGTTGAGTACCGAATTTTGAATTTTATTACTGTTTTCGCGGCCATCTCCGAATTTGTGCAGTGCAAAACCTGTAACGGAAATGTGAAATTTGAAACTGCTTCTGAACGAGGACTCGGGTTTAAAATTGTTTTGTTGTGCGATCAGTGTCCATCTCGTAGCATAAATTCTAGTCCCTTTATCGAGCATTCTTATGAGATAAATCGGCGTTTTTTGTTTGTCATGAGAGTTCTTGGATTAGGGTTAAAAGGTGCTGCAAAATTTTGTGGATTAATGGACATGCCCGCTTTCCCAACACAGCCCACCTACGATTTAATTATGAAGAATATACATTCCTGTGTGAAAACAGCAACCGACAAACTTTTTCAGCATGCTTGCCATGAAGAAAAAGACTTGACTGCTGAACACCAAGGTGACGAAAAATCTACAAAGCTTACCGTGTCCGGCGATGGAACTTGGAAAAAGCGAGGATATACTTCCTTGTATGGAGTGACATCATTGATCGGATATTATTCTGGGAAAGTAATTGATATCCTCGTGAAAAGTGCCTATTGCAAACAATGCGAAACTTGGAAAAGCAAACTTGATAGTGAAGAATATCAACAATGGTATGAAAACCATCAAGATGATTGCAGTTGTAATCATTCAGGTTCTTCTGGAAAAATGGAAGTTGATGCAGTGATCGACCTATTCAAGCGTTCAGTGGAAAAATTCGGAGTGCAGTACAGAAATTACATTGGAGACGGTGATTCTAAAACGTACTCCGGGATTTTGAAAGCTGCCCCATACGGTGATCAAGAAGTCGTGAAGAAGGAATGTATTGGACACGTACAGAAGAGAATGGGAACGCGACTCCGAAATTGTGTGAAAAAGAAAGTGGAAACGGTGGAAAAAAGGATGGAAAAAAAATACAAAAAAAAACTCTCGGTGGAAAAGGCAAGCTGACAGCAAAAATGATCGACAAGTTGACAGTTTATTATGGCTTAGCAATTAGGAGAAATTGTGATTCGGTTGAGAATATGAGTAATGCAATCTGGGCCACATTTTATCATTACTGCTCGACAGACGAAAATCAACAACACGCAAAGTGTCCGATCGGATTGGACTCATGGTGCTCTTGGCAGCGGGCAGCAGCTGCTGATAACTTATCAGTTTATAAGCATGATTATCAGCCATTTCCACAAGAAGTTGCTGAGGCCCTGAGGCCCATTTATGAAGATCTCAGCAATGAAAAATTATTGGAAAGATGTGTGGGTGGTTTCACCCAAAACAATAATGAAAGCTATAACCAACTGGCGTGGAAGATCTCTCCAAAAGTACTTCCAGCCGGATCAAAAACGGTGGAAATGGCTGCATATATAGCTGCTGGCATCTTCAATGAAGGGACAGCTGCCCTTTTATATTATATGAATGCAATGGGCGTCTCACTTGGGTCCAATGCGCATTCATATACAGATAAAGAAGATGCGCAGCGCATCAAGATCTCCGACCTGAGATCACACGAGAGCACCAGAGAGGGAAGAATGGCTCGCAGACAGCATCAAATCGAATTATTAGAAGCTGCCAACGATGCGAACGGATTATTATATGGCCCTGGAATAGATGACTCCATGTAAGTTGAAAAAAAAAAAATTTACCACATGTAAAACGCTTTTGAAACTTTAAACGCGTTTTTCTCAAAACTATGTTTTCAAAATCGGTGATCAAGATTTCTCGAAAACGGCTGAACCGATCAGTCTCAAATTTTAACACAACCTTTTTAGCTAGATTTTTTAGTAATTAATCGAAGATTTTTATTCTCCGATAAATATTTTCCATTTTATAAACAATTTAAGGCTTAAATTTTCGTTCAAAATCGAGTCTTTTATTTTGAGAAGTCGCCATTTTGTCAAAAATTATTTTTTCGCTAATTCCTTCGATTAAATACTAGATAATATATTATATTAACGAAATTTATTCGTTTTTTTCATTTCAGATAATCCGGTCCAGAGATATCGTGATCACCGCAAAATTGGTTTTTTTTGCGGAGCTCTAGGAGATCGGCGATAGCAACATTCGCGATGATTATTTTGACAAATAAAAAATATGTTAATATATTATAAGGTTATTATAATATGTACACCAATTTTCAAATTAATAAATTGAATAGTCTGCGCGAAAAAAATTCTTGAAAATCCGTCTTTTTAAAGCCTTCTAACTGTATGTAAGCCCTTAATAGACTTAATAACTCGAATAAACGGTATTCGTAGTCTCGCTTATGAGAACCTCGTCAATTCAAAGCATCGATCAAAAAAATATTATGACAAAAATGCGAATCCTCGAAATTTCAAGATCGGCGATTATGTTTATCTCCTTATGGGAATGAAACCCGGTAAATTGGGAGATCAATATTCAGGACCACACAAGGTCATAGGAAAATTGAACAAGGGCAATGTGAAAATCCAATATAACAAGGCTACCCGCATTGTTCATGACAATCGTTTGCGAACTTCGCACATCAGCTCGGAAAGCGCGAACAAACAAAAAAGGAAATGCAAAAGGGTAGCGACGAAGATTCCGATTTCGAAAAAAAAAAAAAAAAAGAAGTAGTAGGTTATAAATATATACACATATATATCTATATATTTTTAACAATATTCTAATATTAATTTATTTTTACAGAAGGCAAATGGCAGTCTGCCGTTTAATATGAACTCTATGCATAATTCATCCCGTTTTTTCCATGGTGGGTTACGACTGTGGATCAAGCGCATCCAATATAACTACCCTATCGTTACTCGATGCCGACGGTGCAGTATACCCATTCCTAATGTAGAAGTAACCGAACAATTCATACAACTACTTCAATTAAACGAATATACCGAAACCCAAGTCATTCGATGTAAAATCGAGATACTACGAATAATTTATTATTGTAGTATGTATTCTCACGTCTCGATTGTTAATAATGGTTAAACGGAATATCTTGAAACCGTGAGTCGTGAGGCTTGCTAAGAGATGCATAAATATGGATCGACTCGTATTGGACATGTTATAATAACGGGAATTAAGGTCAATCGAACAGCCACAAGCAGTCTTACACTAGCTGGTAATATTAAGGATGACGGACATTGTAGTGGTACATCGTATTCTAATCCATACGGGACATGGAATAACATAATAGTGCAAGACACGGTTAAAATATCTTTACGAAGTTATTCCGCTCAAATAAGTCTAGATTCTAACCGTATACACTTACGATCTGGCACCATTTGCTTATTGTTAGAAGCTACCTACGAAGCTCCTGACGGTGGACATACCTTCTGGAATACAAGACCGCGCGAAAATTGCGGATTTGACCGTTACGGAATTCTTTATACTAGTATAGCCGAAAAAATTATGGAAACCGAATCAGGAGTACTCCGAAGTATTTATTCAGTAACCTCAGGAGACGTGACTTTCGCACTTAGAAGCGGGGAAATGGATAAAATCTGTGGTTACACGATCATCAGCACAGAACACCCTAAGTTATTTATATTCGAAACAACCAGATCGAATTCATTTGCTATCAAAGGAAAAGTGCATGCTGCCAATTTAGATACATTCACTTATGTCAATTCGAAATTTATATATGTGGAACGACACATCAGATATCAAATGAAATCTCTGTATCACGATATACTAGTTCAACAATGTAACAGGGAACGCCAGATTTTATAAAATAGTTTGTCTCTTGCAACACAGGCTCCTGGCGAATTTGCGTATAGATTAATGAAGGAGCCCGGTAGAAACTGGATTGGAACAAATTCACAACGATCAACCTTCAGCTCCAGAGCCAGAGGTGAATCTGAAGGACTCCACCGAACAAGCTGGTTGTCAAGAGTTGTACCTTCATTCTACCCTTCACTCTGTTGAATCGCGTAAGCCTAGTTTTCTTTCTTAAATTTTTGCCAGTAAGCCGATTTTCTTTCTCTTATATATATACACGAAACTTACCATTATAACTAGTCTGTTCATTTTAATTTCAAGATTCATTTCGTTTATAGATAACGAAATCAATCTAATGTAACGATTTCCATCTCTACCGAGATAAATTGTCAACCGCGCTTCGCCCTCTGACAATCGACTAAGTGTGGGGGTGTAACATCCGCGTAGATGTAGTTTAATTTTTGTTTTCATTATACTTAGGCACATATATATTTTTGCGAGTCGCTATTCCCAGCTGGAAAGCGACCGTAATTTTATGACTTTCTGAAGTAAGCGCTAGCGGGGCCACTTGACTGTACCCCGTCGATTTCTTATGTTTATCGAGAGACCCGTTTTTCGCATCGAGAAAAGGGACCGTTTATGTCTTATCTAGAGTAAGACGAATACGAACCACATGGCTATTGACCGTCGACGTAATTCGATTCTTTTTATTTGCATTTTACATAATATTTACTTTCCCAGAAAAACATATCCCTTCCATCCACGATCTTAGCATCCCTCCGAATTCTCAACCCTCCAATCATAGTAATTATCCTTTCATAGATGGTAAGAATTTTAACGAATAAGAATGCGAACCTCCCTGCCATAAACATTTCCAAATCTGTTAGAAAATCGCTGTCTTTCAACAGAGAACAATTTTTAAGCAGTCTTCTCCAGCTAGTCAACAGAGTCAGCAACCAGTTTTTCCATATTCAGTCCTCGTATTCATTCCTTTTTCTGACTCTGATTATCAATAACTTCTTTTATTGTAAAACACTATTATAGATAGTCAGTAAATTCAGTGCACTTCAACAACAACTCAACATACAAGAACAGAACAAAATACAACAACAATTTCATCAATCGACACCAATCGACAACGATCCGACGATTCAACAACAATACAACAACAACAACTTCAAATCCAAGTGACGCAACTACTGTAAACCACGCTCGAAATAGTCAAACAGAATCACTTGAAATTTCAACAGAACTTTGTATATCGTTGAATAGTTATATTTTTGTTACATAATTTTTTGGAATTACCTTAATTTAATTTCATACAAAATACTCTTCTCTTCCCAATCCCGTGCTATTACGCTTGGCGTAGGCAAAAATAGGGAAATTAATAAATATTTATGTACATTCACTCTGGATGTCACAGTACTCAGCGAAGAGTTCGAATGGACGTTGGGGGATCGTAGCAATTTCGTCGGGATGGAAAGCGAGCGAAATAGGGTCGAAAAGACGATGTTCATACATCGACCGCGTACGCGAAAAAGATAGTCGAACGGTTCGGGATGAGTCGTGCGAAAGAGGTATCGGTACCCGCGGATCCGAACACAGTGTTATATCCTGTAGAGGTCAACGATCCCAAGAGGGAAGTACCGTATCGCGAAGCCGTAGGTTCGCTCCTGTTTCTTGCGACGGTCACGAGACCAGATCTGGCATACGCGGTTAATTTAGTCAGTAGATATTTGAATAACCATAACAATAGCCATTGGCAAGCGGTAAAACGTATTTTCGCGTATCTCATAGGAACGATGAGAAAAGGAATTCTGTATTACGCGAGCGTATCGAGAAAAAAGCTAGTCGGATACTCAGACCCAGATTTTGCGAGCGATGTAGAGACGCGAAGATCGACGACAGGCTATGCCTTCTGCATGGCGAATGGTATAATCACATGGTCATCGCAGAGACAGAAGCTCGTTTCTTTAAGTACTGCCGAATCAGAATATATCGCGGCAACGACGGTGACGAAAGAAGCAGTCTGGCTTCGGTCGCTTATGCGCGGTATCGGGAGAGAATGTCGCGAATCAACAGTATTATTCGTCGATAATCAAAGCGCGATTCGGCTTGTTCGGAATCCAGAATTTAATAAAAGAACCAAGCACATCGATTTTAAATATCATTATATTCGGGAGAAAAACGAAAGTAGCGAAATCAATGTGAAGTTCGTGCCAACCGAGGCACAACTAGCCGACGTGTTCACGAAGGCTCTCGCGAAGAATCGTGTTTGTGTATTGAACGAGAGTCTCGGAATAGTCGCAAAATACTCCGACGATGGAAGTGTTGAGATGTGTCGTCGTGTTTGACGCGAGCGCTCGAGCGAGCGAGAACACGAAGACGGCCGAAGTCTGTCCGGGTTTTGCTTCGTGGTTGCGAAGGGATGCCGAGAGCGCCGTTGCGCGGTCTAGTCGGAAGTAACAAAGAAACTATCGTTAAGAGAATACGCATTGAAGAGTACGAAATATAATAAAAGTTTTTATATCAGTTAATTGTGAGAAAGAGACTTTATTATTCATCCCGAAAATCCCTTGCACTCATCACAACAAACCTTCTCTGTTCTATACTCTGAAAGATTAATCTTAACAGTTCTGGGGCCAATAATTGAAATACAGATCATGCCAATGAAATGTGGAAAGCAACTTCATATCCTCTTTACCATGCAGCGATGAGTTACAAGAGATTTCGTGCGTTATTACGATTCATTATTTTCGACAATTCTAATCCGCGTGAGGAACGAACACAAGAGGACGAAGCTGCGACTGTCCGCGATGTATGGATAATGTTGAATTCGAATTTGAGTAAGATGTATAAACCGACGGAAAATTTAACGATTGATGAGCAGCTTTATCCTTATCGTGGACACACCAAGTTCACACAATATATTCCCTCTAAACTGGCTAAATACGGCATCGAAATATGGTGGATTTGCGATGCAGAAAATTCATATCCTTTATCGAGAATTATATATACGGGTAAAACTGGCAACGTTCGTGAAAAAAATCAAGGAAAGAGAGGTGTGAAAGGACTTGCAGCTCCATTCAAAGGAAGCGGCCAAAATATTACGATGGATAATTTCTTCACCTCTCTACCTCTCGTTAAACACTAATTATCTTGGAAATTCACAATTACCGGTACTTTGAGGAAAAATAAACCGCACATTCCCAAAGAAATGGCTGCCAATAAATCTTGAGCCGAATTCTCTTCTCTCTTTGGTTTTCACGAACGCGACATCGCAATTTGCTTTTACGTCAAAACAAAAAACAAAGCTGTGATATTACTTTCTAAAGCTGTGATATTACATTGCGACACTGCGGTCAACGATGATGCAAAGAAAAACCCGCATATGATCGAATATTACAATAAATATAAGATTGGCGTCGACACGATGGACCAAATGGTGCCACGATACACCACGCATAGGCGCACTCAGAGGTGGCCGAAGGAAGAGCGAAGAATGTTTGGGACGCGACAGTGAAATATCAGAGCAAGACATGGAGGAAATAACGCCCAAAGAGGCAATAGACCTCATTAAAGAATTCGACGGAAAAAATAGTGGTGTCGAGGCGTTTATAAGTTCTATCGAGGACACAAGGCCACAAGTCACTCGTCAATACTACTTCCGCCGCCTTATTATCGCAAAAAATATTATCGGTGACGCGGCCCGCGAACTACAGGAATACGACGTCACGACATACGACCGACTATATGATGCCCTGCTTATTCTATTCGGGAACCTACAACCTGTGAGCGTATACCACGACAAACGTTTTCGAATGTTTCAAGGAAAGCTCGAAACCGTATCGAGATTCACGAACCGATTCTTGGAGGTTCAAAACCAAGTCCTGGCCGCACTCGCTAACTCACCCGTAGAGGAACTAAAACGCACATTCGTTATCGAGTACGAGAGAGAACAAGGCCTCGAACAGTACTTGTTAGGACTCCGTAAAGAAATATCTACCGAAGTGCGCGAGCAACTGCCAAGCAACATCCGCTCAGCAATAGCCAAGGCACAGGCCTCGGAAGCCTATGACATCACGAAGGAAATGATGACGAGAAATCTCTGTCTCTCTGAAAAAAACGTAGCAGCGGTCCCTCGACGCAGCACGCCGCTAACCCCTCGACTACCTGCGAACACGTCCACGACCCAACAATCATTAGTGCAGTGCCGCTACTGCAATCGCATGGGTCACATAGAGAGAGACTGCTGGATCAAGAAACGAGACACGGAAAACCGTGCCAATCCCTTCCCACAACAATCGGGTTTTCAAAAGGACAGGTCTTCACATCGCCCCCCGCCGAGAATGAACCACGTGCCGGAAGAGGATTGCCCAAAGTCAACGCAATCGCATCAGACACACGAGTGGTCAGATTACCCATGCGAGGAATCTGCGAACCAGGAAGATTTCTACTAGACACAGGGTCCGCTATTAATTTACTACAAAAGGGAATGATAACGAAGGGAGCGCTGGTCAATAAAAACGTTTGCACTAAATTCATGATAGGCAACGAAGAACACGAATCGTTATTCATCACGCAACACGAATTCGAAGGCCGAAAGCAGATCTTTCATGTGATACCGGACGATTTCCCTCTTCTGGAAAACGGGCTCATCGGTATCCTATTTATGAAATAATACCAAACCATCATTGGTATTGGGGCGGAAGAATTCCTCAAGCTAAGTAGGCAGCGATATGTTTTCGACACTAATGAAATAACGATTCCACCTCGTTCGGTCTGCTGGATTCAGACATTAACAAATATTAAAAATGGGCCTGCTTACACGGCAGAAGAAAATTCAGAATCGGTAGTACAAGAAAACAAAAAAATAGGAGAAATATTCACGCACTCTTTACTTGTGACGACAAAAAATATTCAAAAATTATTTCAACTCAGTATTTCTTCGGCAGGTTTGAACGATTAATTCATTTACCGTTAATTAACTGCAATTTTCGACATCATTAGACATCATTTTATTTTATTTTGAAGAAGAAAATGGGTCGTCGATCTAATTTAAGCATCAAAAAGCGTGCATCAATCCTTGCACATCGCAATGAAGGGTTAACAGTTCGCTATATTGCGCGGCGATTGAAAAAAGCCAAATCAACCGTCGGAGATGCTATAAAACGCTGTAGACACAAATCTTGGAAAGAAACACCCCGAGAGATATTCCAAAATCTTGTGGAGAGGACGCCGCGTGTGGTGAAAAGTATGCTGTCAGCGAGAGGAGGTTTCTTCGAAGAGACCAACGTTTAATATGTAAGTAAAAAATTTAATTCTATTATTTTCATGGCATTCAGATCATTCGAGATGACCGGAAATAGGTGGAAACAAAATTCTAAAAAAAATTCTAACAAATTCTTGTGAACTTAGCAAGAAGTAATACAACTTTTTGCCATCTTGAAGTTTTGTTGTAAACCTCATCGTTTTCATCCTCCGGAGCAATTTTCGAAATGTCCATTTTTTCTCACAAAACGACATATCTTTGAAAAAAAACCGTAGACAATTTTCTGAAAAATAAAATTGTAACTTAGACTATCCCCTTTATGAGTATGGTGAAAGAAATTCGTTAAACAAATTTTTACTGCAAAGGGTGTCCACTCGCAAAAGAACAAGAAAACGACAACAAATTTCGTTTTCAAAACGGTGTTCACTGTAAAAAAAATCGTAATTTTTGTTTTAAATAGCCAAAATAAAGGGAAATCCCTGCTCTTTAAAATGACGTTGGTTAAATTAGCCTAGGCCAACTACCGGCGACATAGCATAAAAAACCGTTCCGGGACTGTTTTCAACTTTTGTTCGGAAACTTTCCGTCGGTAGTGTATATATATTGTGACGTTGCGCAATTTGAATCCTCCGTCGCTGCACCAGCTCGCCCCAAAAGCAGCCGTTCCACCGACCTGAAAAATAAAATACAGTAAGTACCGATCCCTTCCCTTATATTATAATTGTGAACATGCAAACACTTACACGTCGCCCCGAAGAAACCCGCCGCCTCGAAGAAGAGCCACAGCCATCCCCAGGATGGCCGGCATCGCATACACCATAACCTAAAATCAAACAAGAAACAGAATAAACGGAAGCCAACGATAAGCCAATTAGAAAAAAACTTACCGTAAGCATCCGAAGTAAATATCCATCGCCGTCCACCCTCGCACTCGCACTCCAGGAGACCGTCACAAAACCTTGAATAAAAAAATATCGCCTCCCGCACTCACCTTCGCGCACAACAACACCATACCGGCACCTGTTAAAACTCGCACGACGCTGACAGTCTCACGAGTCATCGATTATCGAGTATTATATCCACCGGAGAGATGACAGCAGCGCCCGGCGAATATCGATTACCCTACCCCTCAGTCCTATATATTTGAACTGTTGCTTATATTCCCGAAGCGTGACCCTGAATTATCGACCGTCCTATAATTACTTACATTTCCCAATAGATCGTCCTAGCGTCGTCCCTATGAGCATTTCCCTAGCCATTGATCCTCCCATACCCATCGATCGCCTAATTAATAATTAGAGATTTCCCGTGTCTCGTCAAATCAGAGACACGGGAACATTCGAGAAGGATCGCAAAAAATTCTCAAGCTTCCGGCACGCTATGTGCCGGCACTATGCGGCGAGCAGCGAGAGCGAGAGGAGCTACGAGATTTTGACAGGCGAGATAATTAGAGAAAGTTTTTGTTGAGATTGTAGGAGAGAGAGAGAGAGAGAGAGAGAGAGAGATAGAGAGAGAGAGAGAGATAGAGAGAAAGAGAGAGAGAGAGAGAGAGAGAGAGAGAGAATTGGAGTGCGGCATGTGTGAGAGTGAAAAGCGAGGAGCGGAGAGAGTGAATTGACGAGGATAACAAGGAGAATTGCGGAATTACGACGACCCGGCCAGCAACCAAGGGGAAAGAGAGAGAGAGAGAGAGAGAGAGAACGCGAGAGGATATTGGAGAAAAGTAAGTGTTTGCACTGTTTGTAATTCTGGCCCCGCGATTTTTTTACGTACTACGCCCTTTTGGAAAATTGTATTCGAGTCTCCCCCCCCCCCCCCCATTCTTGTTCCCGGTTTAGATTTTCTCTAAAACATTTATTATCTCCTTGAATTTTCACGGAGACATAGCTATATATTTCGTTATCCGGTGGAACGGTTGTGTAGTTTTAAGAAAAGTTATTCGTCATATTGTTAAAGTTATGATAAATCACCGCGACATTTCCTTAATATAGTCATCGAATAGATTGATAATATATGTCCCTGAGCTACCCTTTTGAGAAACGTAAATTATTCGAGAATAGCCAATTTTTTTGGCTTGTGTATTACTAGTCGAGTCAGCACTATCTCAGACGGCCTTCGACCGTCCTTGCTCCCTATTGTTCGACCGATTACCTGTGTATTTACATTTTTTTCATATTGAAGTGACCTAACTATCTCGGCTAAAATTCCGAGATCGGGAAATATTATTTCGTACCTGTTGAGATTGGCCAATGTTAATAATTAAGAGGCCATAGAGTCGGAGAACCCCTTCCCTGTGATACCCGATTTCCCCCCTCCCCGCCACATTACTTATACCCCTAGTCATCCCTATTGATTACGTTAGGTCGAATATTTATTTTGGTTATTTTAGTAAAAATAACTGGCGCCCATACCTATAACATTTTTTTTGTATACATTATTGTCGTTGAGATATTGCCCCCGAGATCGTCCGCCGAAACTATAAGTATCTCTTATTGTAATTATTCAGTCGAGCTAAATGTTGTAATAATAAAGTGACTGTTATTCTTTTCTGATAATTCGTGCCTCCTATATTAAATTGTTTTTATATTTCCCCCCCCAGTCACCCCTCCTATCGGCGTGACAATATATATATATATATATATATATATATATATATATATATATATATATATATATATATATATACTGGGTTTACGTATACACATTCGTATATATTGTGACGTGATTTTTTTCCCGACGTAAGGAAAAGTCGCCGGCCGAAGGCCGCTCGCGTCGTTTGCCCTCGATCTGTCACCCGTTAGTCGTATGCGCTCCCGTAGCTTTGTAGCTGATTTTGATACGACCGTCAGGTGGAGTTTAGAGGAAAAGTTTATGAGGATAAAAGGTAGTGGTGCTCGACCCTGACGTGGATGATAGTGCTCACCGTACCGAGCTACCCATCAGGTAAAAGCGGCCAGCGAGTACGCGCGAGAAATTGATGCAGGCCCGGCTACAATACCAGCGCCCCGCCGTGTGGTGCATCGCTTATGAGGACGAGCGGAGCTTTAAGATTACGGGCGAGGGTGGGAACCCCTCGTGCCGTCGACATAGGTGCTCTTCTATGCGCGATGACCAAGCGGAAACGACTGTCGGCGTACTCGCGAGTGCAACGTCGATAATCGCGCTATCTTTGCAGGTAAGTATTTCGCTGAGCGAGAGCGCAGTAGATCTCGGGGAACGATTTCAGATTTGAGAAGATCTGAATTTGATTGGCTGTTAGACTGTCGTCGTCGTGTCGCGCTCGCGATCAGGTGTCTCGCGAAGGATCGTAGAGAGAGCGAGATGTCTCTGTCTCGCCTACGCGTGCGCTCCAGTGTCATTGGGCGCTCGCTCTCTAGAGTAAGAGGCCCGAGTTCGCGTATGCGCCATGAGGAGTTCCGTGTACACACGGCTCCCTACGGGTATTTTAGTTTCAGTCTGTTCTCGCAATATAAAAGTTAACTTATTGATTTCGGACGGGAGTGTTTTGATCTCGTGATTTTTGTTGAACGTGTGTTCGGTCTCAGGCGTTACCGCTGATGCACTTTTCGTGACGCTGCGAGTTGTGCGGTACTGCGAAAATTCATGTTCTCGTTCTCCGAGTTGAGGCTTCGCCTCGCGGAGGAGTAACGATATTTTTGGCCACCCCGGGGTGACTTACCCAGACCCTCTCTACTACACTCATCAACCTGAGCGGCCGAGCGTTTCCGGTTCTGCCGATCTCGTGGATGCACCCATGTTAACCGGATCGTCACTTCCGGAGAAACAAAAAGTGACGCCGACCACGACGGTTAATTCGGGGTCGGTGAATTAAGGTGGGTAGTTCCCGCTTTCCTTAACCTGATCCGCCCGTATCCCGATCCGTGGAGATAGAGGGGCCGGGTTGTTCCCTCCCGACCTCCAGGTTGTCGATATCGACGACAGAAAAATCGACTGGCGCCCTGCCGGCACATTGCGGGTGCATTTTTCCGCGAGAGAGGCGACTGAAGGTGACGATGGCGGAACGATTCCGGAAATTCGTCACAATATGTAATATATATATATTGTGACGAGTTGTTCCTCCTACCCCATCACATTTGTCTCACCACCCGTGGAAGAGGCGGATTTACGCCTCCGACGACCGCCAGAAGAAGCCGGACCTACAAGTCATCGAGGATGAGACGCCGCCAATCCTCAATTCATCAATTTTTCTCTCCGCCGATGACGAATAGTGCATCGAACGTCGCAGTCCGCTAATCACGGCGTTCCCATCGTGTGGAGTTCGGGTTGGACGACGCGGGACGCGGTGCCTGGTGGCATTTTAGTCGTGGGCCAGCCGCAGGTCCAGGGACGCCGGTCCTGCGAGGCGAGCCTCCCCCGTCCCGGCGGCCATCCCGGACTCCGTGGAGAAGGCGTTCGATGAGGACGGAGAGAATATTGGTTACCGGGAGCACGAGGCTCCTCGCGAGCTGTGCACGGCCCTTTCTTCTCCGTCCCCTCCCCCTACTCACCACGAGCGTTGGCTAGCAAGAGGAGCGAGGAACGGGAGGACGACATCGTACATCGGCGCGAGAGAGAAAATTCATCGGAGAAATATGATTGATTCGCGTTTAACATATTGGGGAAAACACTCCTATGGAATGAGGGGGAGACAGCCGGCGAGCGCAGTTCACGCGGTCAGAGGCCGGTACAATCAGTCTTCGATTTGCCACCGTCTCGTTTTGACGTCCAACTTCTGTTCACACCGTCTCTCGTCCTTAATCTATCGTTTTATGTGCCTGCCGACGAGTACGTGTTTCACCGCAATTTCGGTAAGTCGATTTTAGTCGTCTGAATCGACATTTATTACTTCAGGATAGGAGAGTGTCGATTTTTATATTACTGGCACTGGGGGTCAGAGAATCAATAGTTTGGAAATTAATTGCGATAGTCTCACGTCTCCGTGTAGACCCCTTGGATCGCTAAATTCATTTAATTTAGTTAATCGAAATTTTGGTATTTCTCCCAGGCCTCGTTATTCCGCTTCATTTATGTAAATTCCATAGTGCAAGTATTTGTGTAATGCGGCGATGAATTTCCACGTTCATATATCGGCCGTGCTCATGCGTGTTCGACCGGCCCGTTGTTCGGCGGTAGGGTCCTTTCCTGAGGTCGCTCTTTGTTGTCGAGTATACGCGCACTCGGCACTCGCACTGTACTACGCGTACTTCGCTCTCTCGAGTGTTAGTTGTCCTTGACGTTATGCCCATCTCTCTCAGCTTTGTTTTGGTTTTGCGAGCGTGTGGCCGTGGGTATTTCGTTGGTACAATCGTACGATGGGGAATATTTTTCGACGTAATATTATTTGCTACCTCTCGGTAGTTTGATTTCTGCGTGCTACCTTTTCGTGATTGTAATATTATGTGCTACCTTTTAGTAATGATTCTTTCGGCGTTCTACCTGTCCGTAATGGTAACTTTCGCGTGTCACCTCTTTCTAGCATAATATTGTACCCTACCTATCGCTAAATTAATTATTGTATGCTACCTTTGAAAAAGCGGTTCATCGTGCGCTATCTATTGTAAATTAATTATCGTGCGCAAATTATTGTCCTGTGAATTATATTATTAGATTGAATATTACTACCTTTGAATATTGCGCTACCTTTTCGCAATATTATTATGTCATGCGCTACCTCTACGCAGTATTATTATTTCGTGCGCCACCTTTTCGTAGTGTTATTCTTTCGTACGCTACCTCCCCGTGACATTATTATTTCGCGCGCTACCTTCCGGAATCGTAATATCATTATTCCTCGCGCTACCTTACGGACTCGTAATCTTATCATTTCCAATGTTACCTTTTCGTAATATTTTGTTCCGCATGCTACCTATCTCCCCCTTAACTCTCGTTTGCTACCTAGTTCGCTCTCGAGTAGAGTTTGTTACCGATCTAGTAAGGAATCTCGTGGTTAGTGTAGTCCATGGGCAGCAGCCCTCGTTGTACGTGAATCTGTGATTGTAATAATGAACCGGATTAAATCCGCTTAAAAGTAATCGTAATGCGTCGAATTGTTTTCTTTAACGCCTCCACTTTCATGCCCGTCCACGCTCCTCTATCCTTGCCGGCCGCATGGCGGGCTAAGCTAGCCATTTCCGTGTTCTCAAGATCCCTGTTCCGTGCCACGAGGAAGTCGAGATTCACGGAGGTGCATACGGGACGGCAAAATTAAACAAGCCGGTTCTACCGGTGGTACTTGTACCTGGCGCCTGTCCGTCCCGGATGCGACATCCGCACGCCGAAGATCATCGTCTGTCTTGGCCGTGGTTACGTAGGGTACGCGCGTAGCGTGAGTACCATCGTGGTACACTTTCTAGTGGGGTTCTAGGAGGAGTAACACAAACTTGTTACAATATATATATATATATATATGTCAGGTATTCCATGGGAGATCGGCCTATTTGGAACTTTTGCATCTCCGATTTTTTTTCTTTTTTTTTCTTTTAGTCCTGGTTAAGACTCGCCTCCATTATTTTGTTTCATTTTTTTATCAAGCCATTCACGAGATATAAATTTTTGAAAAATTTCGTTTTGTCAAAAATGCTTTTTTTTAAATGCTCATAACGCTGTAAATAATCGACCAAATTGAACTTTCTTTTTTTTCAAAATTTTCGGTTTTTCACGTATTTTTCATTAAAGACATCGATGTTTTTTAAACGATGGTGATATGAAATTTTTTAATTTACCAACAAATGATTGTTTTTAACAATGATCGTATTGTTTTTTTTTAAATTTTTTTGTAAAAAACTATTGTTAATTTGAAATTGTTTAAGCCTAATTTTAGAATGGGCAAACGATGGGATTTATTTTTTTGAATTTTCAATGTTCATGTTTGTAGTTATCTGTATTGAAAAATATCTGAAAACAAATTCTTATACTCAGAAGGTACTGTAAATAATTATCCTAGTGACACCTAGTGATTATTCATTATTTTATAGAGCGATTCAAGGAAAAAGATATAGACAAAATAAGGTAGGTACTTACTAATAATAAAAGATTTATATAAAATAAGATACTTATTAATACAAGATGTACACAAAATAAGGTGCTTATTAATAATAAGTACGTTATCTTATTTTAAAGAAATATTTTTATAGTACTAGTAATTTATTAATCTAAAAAAAATAAAAATTCGAATCGCGCCTAATCTAATGGGTTCAAAAGTTTACACATTGTTGAATAAGCTCCAACGGATAACTACGGTCGGTAACGCAGATCGCAATGGGTAACGCAGCGACTGAGTGTTCCTCTACATCCATATTTCGGTACTGAAGAGTGTGGTTATTATAAATCACGTGTTATTAGCGTCCCTTCAGATCTCTCTAAAGAAACAACTGCAAAATTGTCTTGCTTAAATTCACTTTGTGTCATATTTCATCATATATTATTTTTAAACAATTAACTGTGAATGTGACATCGATAACAATCAACCATTGAAGTCGTGCTGCAATCCTTTTAAACTACGCACACATAAAGCAAACAAGGGTCTCCGCCGAGCTTCGGTGACGCAACGAAAGTTAATTGATATGGATATAATCACCTGCCGCCTAGTTCTACCTATCTCTGCATACCGTGTAGAAAAGCCTTAAACACGGAAGTATTCCTTCTGATTCTCTTGCTAATGGTAGCGATAATGATAACAAAGTTAAAGATGAATCACATAATCTTGACACTAAAGACATTGATTCATCAATTTTTGGTAAGATTAATCAAATTATGTTTTGAATTTTCCATTTTTGGTTCATTGCAACAAATCAATTTTATGTCCAAATAAATTATCAGTCTTATTACTTTTCAGAAGTAGAACAATGGGATGACGAATTAATATTACAAACGAGTAATCTGTCTCAATTAAGCATAGGCACAGTGTTGCCTGCTATAAATGAAGCAATTGGTTTATTAAATGAATCCCCAATCACTAGCAACCGTTTACATAAGGAAACTTATGTGAAAAACAAACTTTATAAAGTGTATGAGAATTTAAATATATCTCTGGGAGTATTAAAGGAGTCCGATGATGATGCTAATTCACACAATTTTTTGGAGATTATCGAACAATTAAAAATTAAATTTCATGAGAGTGATACGGAAAAATCTAAAAAAATATAAATTCTTACACTTTTGCCTGAAACGTGGAGTGTGTACAAAGTATGCCATACAATGGGGTGTACAAAATGAAATTCGAATCCAACGGAAAACGAGCAATAGGCATGGCCTAGTAAACGCGAATGTGTAGCGATGTGTAGCATCGGTCATAATTATATGCGCAAATAGTGGGGAGATACAGAAAATCGTTCTCTCCACGCCGATTAAGAGACAGACCGGTAAAAGTAGTCGAATAATAACGACGTACGAGTGCGACGAGGGCAAAGTGTCTCAAGGAGCGCGAGTGGCGACCGCCGTATCGAACATCATCTCATCCTCGTCGATCATCAAATATCGGCGAAGATTATTCACCACATCCACCATTGGACCACACTTAAATGAATTGACGGAGGCATCGACTACTCTAGTACGCACACCCTTATATATATATATATATATATATATATATATATATATATATATATATATATATATATATATATATATCTACATATCGACATTTATTGTTTAAAGAAGTCTCGAAAATAGAGCAAAATTTCGTACGTCGGCTGCCCACGGCAATTACATGATACGTCCCGTCTACGGCGATCATGCCAGTTCATTTACAACTCATATTGTCTCCCTTGGTTGTGTTATTAATTGTATTAATCTTTTATATCTATATAAGACATTCATTTTTCTATATGTATCAATTAAAATTCAAGTAAGGCCGCCTCGCTAAAAGCGAGCTTACTTAATAAATAAAACGAAAATAAAGTTTATAAAATTGTATAATAAATCAGAGGAAACGAGAAACAAGAATCTAAAATATTACAATCTATATCAAAATATCTTCGAGAAGAAAAGGGGATTCTTTCAACATCAAACACGAGATTAGGTTATTTAAAACTTTTTCATAAGAAAAATACAAATTGATATTTCAATCAGTAATGATAAGTTGAGTTTTTGTATGATTAGGTCGACCATTACCAAATAATATAGAATCAAAGATTTTGGAATCTTATCTCGGCGATGAAGTCAGTGTGAATATGCCGGGAATGAAAGATTATCTTTCTATTCGAAATAGTAATGGAAAACGTGAACATATTCAGAAACGACTTGTTCTCTCCAACTTAAAAGAGTTATATGAAGTCTTTAAAATACGATATCCAGATTACCGGATTGGCTTTTCTAAATTTGCATCATTACGTCCTCGGAACTGCGTACTTGCAGGTTCTAACGGAACTCATACCATATGTGTTTGTTCCATGCACCAAAACGTCAAGCTGATGATGTTAGTTAAGTGATTTACTAGTCAAATCTTTTAAAAAAAATAATCAATAATTTCGCAATGCTCACAAACCAATTAGCAACACCTTTACCACTATATACGGACTGTCTTAAAATGATTATTTGTCGGGATCCAACCGTTAAATCCACTTATCACGACTGTGATAAGTGTCCAGGTATACAAACGTTAACAAAATTATTTTATATATATAATATAAAATTTATACTAGATATACTTGATGCGAATGGAATTGATGAAGTAACTTACAAATATTGGATTTCGAAGCTTCGTACACTTTCGAAAATTCGAAAAAATAGATCCCATCATTTGCCCATTCTAAAACTAGGCTTAAAAATGTTCAAATTAACAACTGTTTTTTACAACAAAATTAAAAAAAAATAAAAAAATTCGATCATTGTTAAAAAAATCATTTATTGTTAAATTAAAAAAAATTCATATCATCATCGTTTAAAAAACATTTTCGATGTTTTTTATAAAAAATACGTGAAAAATCGAAATTTTTCAGAAATTTATATCGCGTGAATGGCTTGATAAAAATAATGTTTTAAATCATGGAGGCGAGTCTTAACCAGGACTAAATGAAAAAAAAAGAAAAACAATCGGAAATGCAAAAGTTCCAAAACGGCCGATCTCCCGTGGAATACCTCATATATATGCTTATATATTCCATTCGTGAGTGTAATTATTTCTATACAGGGTGGGGCATTAACTATTGCCACCGTAAATATCTCTGTAATTATCGACATCACAAAAAAATGTGCCAAACAAAAGTTGTACCGTACGAAAGGGGCCCTCAAATGGGACCATTTTTTCATTTCAGTGGAGGCGCTGACGTACAGTGCAGGTCACCTCCACTTTTTGAAACGGGACGGTACATGTTGTTTCCTACCATCTTGTAGAGCATCGCAAACTGCATAAAAAACATTAAGGGGTCAAAGTCGTTCAAGGTCATTTTAAGATGACAAAGTGACTTTATTTACAGTGGATGTTCAAAGTGATTGCATCAATTCTAATTGCAATCCGTTGGATTGGACGCGGAGGAACTGTATCGTGGCCAGCTCGCTCACCAGACTTGACGCCTCTTGATTTTTTTTGAGGGGATACTTGAAAGATCTCGTTTACAAAGAACGTCCAACTCCGCCGGATGGTATGCGCGACAGAATTCTTCGAGCATGTGATTGGATGAGTGCCGAAGTGATACAAAATTCTACACAATCTGCGATAAGGAGATTGCAATACTGCATCGATTCTAATGGCAATCATTTTGAACATATACTGCAAATAAAGTTCATTTCACATAAAAATAAAGTTCATGTCACTTTTTCATCTTAAAATGACCTTGAACGACTTTTACCTCTTAATGTTTTTTATGCAGTTTGCGATGCTCTACAAGATGGTAGGAAAAAATGTACCGTCCCATTTAAAAAAGTGGAGGTGACCTTCACTGTGCGTCAGCGCCTCCACTGAAATGAAAAAAATGGTCGCATTTGATGGCCCCTTTCGTACGGTACAACTTTTGTTTGGAACATTTTTTGTGATGTCGATAATTACAGAGATATTTACGCTGGCAATAGTTAATGCCCCACCCTGTATATATATCTATGTATACGTACACCCAGGTATATGCGAACATATGTCCATAATAAAAAAGAATTGGTTTTGCGAAGCATATTATTTTATGTACATTTTGTGTTAGCTACAACTCTTTCCTTCGATTTTAGTGAACGGAGATTCTCGGCGACAAGCGTCATCGATATCTTGTCCTCTGACAATGAGAGGACGGTACATAATTTCTACATATTAAAATTGATAAAATTTTGCCAACACAATGAATCGTTTCATCGTACGTTGTGAGTCACGTGAATAATTTTAAACAATTTTATGCGAAATGACAGATTCAACGAGTGACTGATCTCGAGCGAAATCCGCCGATAAACGATGGGGTAACGCGGTGAAATAGATGACGATCGCGATTGTCGACTGTTCGTATCGGTATGTAGCTTGTCGTACATATTTCTTAGAACTAGAGAACAATATAATTAAATGAAAGTGCCATAATATGTAAACAACAAAAACACATAATAAAATGAAATAATTATATTATCCAAAGAAAAAACTGTTTAAACATAATAAAATAAAATTATTATATTATGCAAACGACAAAACCTAATGCAACATAGAAAATGACACGATAATATTTTTCATTCGCATGCAATGAAGCGAGCCTTTACCACTTACATGTATAGCAACAAAGGTAGCTGCAAATAATAATTCTTATTAGTGCAAAGTCGTGCGCAACGCAGACGATCAGAACGAAATTTGTCACTATATTATGCCACAATTCTGCATCGACTAAGCAATGCAAAAATGAACTTTGCGAGGATCATTTGCAATTTGGCATTGGCGGTAAGACAAGGTACGAGTACTCATCCCGGCGATCTCTGGTTCGAGTCCCGTCTATGCTATTTTTTTCATTTTTTATTTCAAATTATTGTTGAAATTTATGATTAAAAATTGCCAAAAAGTAACACAAAAATTTTACTCTCCTTTATTGATAAAAACTTACGAATTAAATGTCATTTTTTCAAATCTTACGATTTTTCTAATTTTTAAAAATAAATTAGCCGTATATTTTTTGCAATTGTTTGATATCTCTTTCGATGGGGCGTATTTAAATAAATTACCAAGGAATATAGGAATACAAAATCTGTTTTATTCATTAAAAATTTCTTCAAGTAATGTGTTTTGAATGTTGACGAGTACAGTGTGACGGGTGATAATCATTATAAAAACAATCAAACCACTTATATTGTTGACATCACGAACATTGTATGCACGCTAACTCGTTTTCTTCCCAATCGCAGTGTTGTTTCTTCAATTCCGCCGGAAAAGCCACTGCGTTGACGTTGTTGAAAAACTCTTTTTCTGATGGGTCCAGATTCGCAGCAGGCCAGGCATATCTGTAACAAAATTAACGATAAATTTTTAGCATATTGCATTTAATACTTGATGCGAGTCGGTGCTGCGTCTTTCGATGCAAGCTATTCGAAAATTTGTAATGGAAATAATGCGATATTCACGTACCTTATCATGTTTTTATATACTGGAGCCTGGAGTTGGTCATGTATTAATGAATGAATTTTGACCATATCCTCTTTCGATGTGATTTCTTTATTACGTTGCAGTAGGTATAGCGTATTTTGGAAATGGCGAATGTAATTTTTAACCTGACGGTAAAAGTATACATCGCAAGGTTGACAAAATGGTGTGCATCGCGGTGGTATAACTGACAAAGTGCAGGTTGGTAGGCCATCTTCATCGTTCAATTTCATCTGGTGTAAGTCTGTGGAGATGTGACCCCCCCCCCCCCCCCCCCCGAATCAACGATGTACAGGAACGCATTTTTCTCTACGTACGGCTCTATTATTTGTTCCAAAACCTCTTCGTACGTGTTTTTCTGAAGTTTTCCTCATTTTGTCGACGTGATGTGAACATTTGGGTATTTCAACATATATTCGTCGACTTATTTTTGAACTCGGGGGCCGAATTTTCCAGTGACTTCTTGCATGCAAACGAATTCTTTACGCAGCAATTTGCCGGAGACAACGTGAGACCGTATTGTGCGATATAAGAATGCGTCAATTTATTTATTTGTCCCACAGCAATTTCGCTCACTTTTCCACCGTTGTGCGATAAACTGCGCTTGCTGCTTATTTTATACTCGCATCCCGTTTGATCCGTATTGATAACATAATCAGGGTTAAATCTCTCGATTATTTTGCTTGTTTGTTCTAACGTTTTTTTATCCTTTTGGATGACCTATTTTGTTACGTGTCGTTGGGATATGCGATGCTTCGATTTAAAGCGAGTAACCCAAGTATCTGACGCTTTAAATTCGAAGCGTCCATCAAAAAATTAGAAGGCAGCAGCCATTGCTCTTCTATATCTCGCCTCGATCAACCGGTCGTAAACGTACGAATTAATTACTTCTAGTTTATCATTCCGGGTCCCTCCTTGTTCAATTTGTGCTCTCCACTTTGACAACTGCGTTTTGTTTTTTAACAATCTTGTTGATTTTTTTTGCAAAGTTGCCAAGGACCACTTTGGATGCACATCTGCGGGCTCCACAGCCTTGATTTTTACAGCGAATGGAATTCTGTTCCGCTCGTCTGCATTATCTTCTTCGTTCGAACCCGAAGAAATAATGGCTTCTTCTATTTTTCTTTTTTTTGATTCTCCAGTTTCTTCGTTACTTGTTCCAAGAGTACTCTTTTCTTCGTCCGTATTGGAAATCAATACTTCTTGATCCGTAAACCTCATATTCCCGAACATGTCCAAAAATCGTTTTAATATTTCTCTGCCCATTAATGCAGATCGTTCGCTAATGTCGAAGCTCTCCGATTCGACTATGAACTTGTGTTTTATCAACAACTGGCGCAGATAATATACTGCGTCAGCTAACTCTTGTTCTTCATAGTGAGGTGGAAGCCATAGAAGACAGCTTCCTTCGTCTTCCACCAAATCTTCAATATCGTTATAGTTGCATTTTAAAACGTCCGTAAACTTCGAAATAACACGCTCAACTGACGAGAAACGGTTATTTGGCAGTTATAGCCGTCGACCCTCACGTACAAACTAGGGTTATTGTATTCGTGAAACGGTACATGGAGTTACAATGAATAGGAAAACGACGCACCAAAACCCCCAGCGTTCACAGACCGTGTACGGGTTTTGACGCGTCGACGTCCGAAACGTCCGACTGGTATACAAATTTTATGACCCTGTCGAGAAACTTTTATGAAGTGTTTCTGACTATTTTCACAAAAATATTTCATCAGATTTAAAAATTTTGAGGTAGGTAGGCAAATTATTTTATGGCAAAGTTTAAAGTACGACTAATTTATTTTTTTTAATTCAAAAAGTTGTAAGAGATTTGAAAAAAAGTTTTTATCAATAAAGGCGCGTAAATTTGTTTTACTTGCAATTTTGTAATCATAAATTATAAATTTCAACAATAATTTGAAATAAAAAATGAAAAAAATAGCATAGACGGGACTCGAATGAGAGACCTCCGGGACAGGAGTCTTACTCGCTTACCGCTAAGCTGCTCGCCTTGATGTCCTTATATATAAACTCTACGGTGCGTATGCGGGCTCCCAACTTTGATCGGCTATTTCTCGAAAACGGAGCCGAGTTGGCACCTACAATTTTGGGGTTTGGTTGGTACCTACCCACACTATAAGCACGCGAATTGGGAGCCCGTAACTCGATGCACCTCCCGGACTGTCCCCTCGTTAGCAAAAAAAACTAGATAGCACTAAAAACAGTTATGACCAAAGCCAAAGAAATTACCAAATTACAATATATGAACGGTCGACTAACAACAGTAGAATCAATATTCACGTATTCAGGTATATCCATCATTTCAGCTCTAACAATAACAGGAATTTGTTGGAAATTCTCCTTGCGTGGAAAAGTCTCAGGAATACTGAAGATACTTTCCTGCATAAGAACCCAAAAGAAAACACGGAAAAATATAAATCATATCGAGTCGACAATAAATTATGAGAACAATAGACACCCTATGTCAAAGAATCGCGATGAAAATATATATCCATTTTGCTTAGATATATTCATATACACCTATATTTTATCTTTTATATGCTTAATCACGCAACAATATATATATTTTTGATCAACTATATATACTTATAATTTATTTTGCACTCACAAACCAGGACCAAATACAAAATATAACTTGGACCAAACGCAAATATATAATCAGGACCAAATACAAAATATAACTTGGACCAAACACGAATATATAATCCGGACCAAATAACCAAGAAGAAACCAAAGAAAAGAGAAGGAAACAATCACTAATTTATACGCAATTATACACAACTAATAACCCTACCTCTGCCATCATAACACACCACTACGTCTGTTCGCTACGTCGCACGGGAACTCGGAGGCTTGGGGGTTCGTTTATAAGCAACAGGCTAACAAACTCCGAATTGAGAAAGTGCTCAGCACGATCCGGCATAACGGCGCGATCACTATGGACATGAAAGAATCCGCCAGCGGACTTCTTAAGACCCACGTCCCAGACGACCGAGAAGCAGAGGACACCCCCCAACAAAGGGAAATCAGAGTTCGTGCAGGCATCGCACCAAACTCTCCTGACATCCCACCCTTCACACAGGAGAAGATTGCGGCGGTTGTGCGATCCCTCAAATGTGATAAGTCCCCGGGACCTGACCTTATCGAGGTCGTGGTGCTCAGGCATGGCTTTGCTGCTATCCCTGGTCAAATAGCTAGGGTCTTCAACGGGTGCCTTCAATGGGGCGTCTTTCCCCCTGCGTGGAAGGCGGGAACTCTTAGAACTCTCCTGATGGGCGAGGACAAGGACGAGAAGGACCCGAGATCGTACAGGCCAATCTGCCTCCTGTCCATGGTCGGTAAACTCTTCGAAAGAATCTTCAAGAACCGGATCGCAAAGACAGCGATGGCCCCCGAGAGGATCTCCGCGCGACAATACGGCTTCGTTTCCGGGAAGTCGACGGATGACGCGATCTTCGAGCTGCGGCGAATGGTTGACGCCTCTGAGGAGACTTACACCGTCGCCCTGCTCGTCGACATATCCGGTGCGTTCGACAACGTATGGTGGCCTCTGGTATTAGATAGTCTCAGGAACAAGGAATGCCCGCGAAATATATTCGAAGTAGTCCGCAGCTACTTCGACGATAGGAAAGTACAGATAACGTGGAGGAATGAAGAGGTATCCAAGCGTGCCACCAGGGGATGCCCGCAAGGCTCGGTCCTCGGCCCGGCATGCTGGAACCTCATGTTCGACGGACTCCTCAGAATCCTCGAGGACACAGTCCCGAACAACTTCGTTGCTTAAGCGAACGATCTTCTAGTCATGATCTGACTCAGGGCCAAAAAGTCGTCGAAACCATCACTGACTGGTGTCGGGCAGCCAAACTCAAACTTTCGGAGCGGAAGATGGAGGCGATCCCCCTAAAAACGCAATGGGTGCGCGGGGCACCCGTAGGTAGGCGAGGTGGGGACCGGCCGGACCACCGACGTCGGGCTCAACGGAGACCGAATCTAGAAAACCGGTACCCGGTCATTAGGATCGGTAACAGTAGGATAACCTTCAAAGACAGTGTCAGGTATCTTGGCGTCCACTTTGACAAAGGCATGGGTGTTAGAACCCACTGCGAGTATCTTAGAAGCAAGACCGCGGCGCTATTCGGGAAACTAGGGAAAATGGCGGGAGCAGGATGGGGCCTTAGGCATAAGGCTCTTAAAACAATCTACAAAGGAGTCTTCGTGCCGATAGTCGCCTATGGCGCGTCGGGGTGGGCAGACCTTTGTACGAAAAAGGATCTCAGAATCCTTAGAGCCGCACAAAGACGCACGCTTATAGCGGTCGCCTCCACCTATAGAACGGCCTCTTGGCGATCGCTGTGCGTAGTGGCGGGGGCTATCCCGATAGACTTAATTCTAGAAGAGTACAGGGCGCGTTACGAGATAAGGTCAGGCAGGGACGCCAGGATTAATAACGTTGTCATCCCGAGCGGGGCGGGCAACGCAATTCAACAAATAGAGGGTAAGGTGATGAACAAGTGGCAGCTCGACTGGATCTCCTCAGAAAGAGGCCGTACCACTTTCGCCTTCTTCAGGAGCGTTCTGGAGCGAATGGCTGCGGACTGGTTCTCGCCAGACCACTATACCTCGCAGGTACTCACTGGACACGGGAACTTCCGGGCGCGGCTCGCGTCTCTGGGACTCGTGGACGGTGAGGAGTGCAGCTGTGGTCGGCCAGACACGGTCCGCCACTTCCTCCTCGAATGCCCAATATTCGAACCGCAGAGAGTCGCTCTGCAGGAATTCGTCCGCGGACGGGATTGGCCAGAGGCGGCGCGCCAATTGGTGCCATCAAGGGAGGCCTTTTCCGTCCTTTCGGACTATTGCCGGGAATCCCTTTGGCTAAAGGGTCTTGAGGAGGAATAGGCAGCAGGGGGGGGGGGGGGGGGGGGTAACAGAATCGCGCGCGAAGGGGCGGTGCGCCGTAAATGCGCGTTGCCTAGCCAGGGGGTTGTCGGAACCCCCGTGAAAGACGGGTGGGCCCTTAAACTTCGCGGACCACCATCCCGTCACGGCAACCCAAGTGCCGCCGCATAGAAAATGCATGCACGCATGCATGCACACACGTACACACATACACACACACAAGCACACAGGAACACAAACACACATACGACACGAAATACACGGAAATACATAGAGGAAGACAAGAAGGGACACGAGCCACGACACATACACATATACAAATAAACACAACCTTCCACCAACCCATCCTTCCTTCCTTCTAAAATCTGCGCTGTGTTCGGGCGGAACACAGGGAGCAGGCCTTCCCGAGGTTCCCCGTGAGTGCACCGAGGCTCGCGGCAACACACACCGAGACTTTCGTAGTCCCGGTGGGTGGGCGTCGAGCGCCGGTGTAGCCAAACTGCTCCCCCCACTAGTCCCGCCAGTGGAAGCCAAAGGATTTTTCCATCGCCTGCTCTCGGGGTAGGGTTCGCGCTGCATAGTGGATGGAAGACCGTTGTGTATGCCTATGAAGGCGAGGTTGCATAGGTCGAGTCTCCCGCGGGGGGTGGGGGCGATCTTCACAGTAAATGCCACGGTTATCAAATATTTTTCATCATCGACCTCGTAAGCGCGTTCAATCAAATACCCGTCGCGTCGGAAAACATTCCGAAAACCGCGATCATTACGCCATTCGGTGTATACGAATTTCCGTTTATGATATTCGGTTCGAAACGCCACGCAAACGTTCCAAAGATTCATGGACAAGGTCACGCGCGACCTCCCATTCGTCTTCGTGTACATTGAGGATATCTTCGTCGCGTCGTGAAACGCGCAAGAACACCGGGAACACCTCCGCGCCATCTTCGAGCGCCTCCAACAGTATGGCCTCGTCATAAACGCCGCAAAATGGTGCCTCGGACAAACTGAAGTAAAATTTCTCGGTCATCTAGGCAACGCGCAAGACATCAAGTCGCTGCCTGAACGCGTCGCAGCGATAATGAACCTCGCCAAACCCGAAAACATTAAAGGATTGCGCAACTTTCTTAGCACGAATAACTTTCACCGAAAATTCATCAAATGCGCCGCGGAAACGCTCGCGCCTCTCAACCGTCTCTCGGTAGGGTCTGAGGTCAAGAGCAAGACAATCATCACATGGAACACAGAGCTAGAAGAAGCCTTCGCTAAATCGAAACAAGTACTTGTCAACGCAACGCTTCTCGTGCGCCCGGACACGGGCGCCGAGTGGGAAATTTTCGCAGACGCATCCGAACAAGCAATCGGCACTACTCTCCAACAACATCGCCAAGGCCATTGGAAGCCGCTTGCGTTCTTCAGCAAAAAATTGTCAACCTCCGCGCAGAAAATGTCAACCTACGACTGCAACTCGACGCAATCTACGAGGCCGTCAAACGTTTCCGATATCTGTTCGAGAGCAGACCAATCGTAATCTACACGGATCACAAGCCGCTCATTCACGCTTTCAAACAGCGGTCTGAGCGCGCGTCACCCTGGCAGTTCAGATGACTTGACCTGATCGGCCAATTCGCCTCTGACATCAGACATGTCTCAGGCTCGGACGACGTCGTCGCAGATATGCTGCCACGCGTGAACGCGGTCGTGTCAGCGTTGTCGCCGCAGGAGCTCAGCGCGAGGATGACGGACTTCGCTAACTTCTGCAACATAATAACAATGCGCTCAGTCTCAAGCGCCTCCGCTGCCTGGAACCGGACGTAACACTATACTGCGACACCTCGTCGAGCACGGTGCGCCCGTATGTGCCCAAGCCTCTCAGGAAGCAAGTGTTCGACTCACTCCACTCCGCGGGACACCCTGGATAACGCGCATCTCGGAACCTCGTAGTACATCGCTATGTGTGGCCGTCGATGAACAAGGACAAGAATGAGCCTCTGCGTGCCATGCCAGCGAAATAAGATTTCGCTGCACACTGTCTCGCCCATTGCCAACTTCGAACCACCGTCTCGACGCTTCGAATATATCCACATCGACTTGGTCACGCTGCCGCCATCGCGAGGTTTCATCAAATGTCTCACAGTTGTGGATCGATTCACGCGCTATCCAGCAGACACACCGCTCAAAGACGGATCGATAGAAAAAGTTGCTTACGCGCTAATGCTTTCATGGATTGCGCACTTCGGCATCCGGTTACGCATGACATCAGACCTACGAGGACCAATTGCGGGCCAGTCTCTTTAAAAATCTCTCAGAACTCCTAGGCTTCTAACACAAACGCACCACGGGCTACCATCCGCAAGCGAATATATTCGTAGAGCGCCTCCACCACCAGCTCAAAGCATCACTGCTTCGCCACAACGATACGTGGTACGACGCACTGCCCGCCGTGCTACTCGGACTACGAGCTGCGTATAAAGAAAATATCGAAGCGCCGCCCACTGAACTCGTCCTCGGTGAACCGATACACTTGCTAGGCGAATTTCTCGCTCCATCGAGACAAGACCCCACGCACAGTGGGACAAACCTCAAATCGACGGCCAAACGTTTAAAAATAAAGTTTCGATTTCGGGGATCTGCAGTGGTGGGTTAGGTAAAGTAATAGTCCAAGGTTCGAATTCCAGACTCGAGAGGGCACGATCCCTTATACCGGCTATTATGTCCTAGTTCGAAAGGGCCCTTCGCTTCAACCGAACGCGTCGTTCTGTGTGCCTAATTTTCAGTGAGCTCTTGAAAACATCGCCAGTTACAGAAAAATAAACCGATTGACGATATTCGAATGGATTCGAAAGGGGAATGTAAGTAGAATATCATCATTTAATGAAAAATTTGTAATAATGATGTATGTGATAATAGTTAACGAATGATTTTTCCAAAAATTAACGTAGAATTGCTACTGAAAATTGTAAACACGTAGAGAAAAGTTGAATTGTAAAGCGGCCGGACTTATTCGAGATTGTGGATTATTCTATTGTTTAATGGAAACAGCAAAACAAAAATTGCGCATTTTTGCGCCACTGCTATTGGTACAAGGTTTTGTGATAAAAAAATGCATTTTTCTCGATTTGTAACAATTAAAACACAAAATATGGAGAATTGATTCAGATAAGGGTTGTATGGTTTCAAATTATCTCTTCAGGGGTGTACTCACGTTGTGGCACAGTGCCCCACGTAGGCCCAATGAGGCCCTAATAGATTGTTTTATCATTACCCTCAGTTTTCATAGCAGATTTAGATTTCACGCTTCAAAATTGAAATATTTTGTATAAAAAATAAAGATTTTTTAGAAATTTCCTTATGGCTTTCATAGCATTTCACAATATTATAATCAACTATAATATTGTGGAATGAGTAATAGTGAGTAAGACTAAATATGTAATTACTTATTCATATGTATTATACTTTAACATTTTAGAATCTGCCGACGATGATCCTGCAGCAGCTGGACTAACGAGAAAACATATTTTCGCACTCATGAAAAATGATTTGAATCGTGGTGCAGCTTCAGCATATCTGGAAATTGAAAAGTTCATGTCAGAGAAACTACAGCGACCTTTTACTCTGTCGGATAACGCAAAACTTGCAATACGCGCATTATTGTCCCAATTTAATGAAAAGTGGAAGCAAGGTTCGAGGCACGAAGACAGATTTTTCGACAAATTTTCCACATGGCTCAGTGTGTTTGTCCCCCTAGAAGAAATCCAAGAAGCTTCAATACACTCCAGCAGCATGGGTCGGCGTTCTTTAGGATTTGGTGAAGCTAGTGTGCGCTCAAAATGTATCGAAGAACTATCCTATGCGGCTCGAATGAGCCTTCGATCAACTGGTAGACTTGATGCCGTAAAAGTTGTTCAAGATGTGAGGCTGGGAAGTCCATCAAGAGCTCAAAAGTAGAGAAAATCTTTGGAATCAATTTAATAAATTCCTTATACTCCTGACGCTTCCAAGTTTCTTCCATCTTGACATAAGGACCCGATGTTGGTATTTAGAAGCTTACTTATATCCTTTATGTTCATAGCTACAATGGTTTGGCGCGATAATACATATATTATACTTTAACTGTTATTACACGAACGCGAACTTTGTCATTGAATGTGCAGTTTCCTTAAAGCCTTCTGCACCCTAATACAATCAAACAAAGTACATAATAACGACTTAAGGCCACTTTTCACACAAAACTCGAAAACGAAATACTCACGCAAACAACACTCTGCACGGATCATAACAACGAGCGCTCTCGCTAAGAGCCATTTGTTTACAAAAAAATTATCATCGATCGTCAGACTGTTTACTGACCCCTGCTATTCACAATGTATATTCTATGACTTTGGCTTAATAAACAGATTCTTAACCTCAAAAAAACCTTGTCATTGAATCTTACTAATACCATGATCATTGTTAGACTCGGTCCTACTTACCGAGACTCAGACAGTTCGCAGACAATTTTTAATACGGTCGCCAAGGCGGCATGGATAGATCTTGCTAAATTCAAGCTCTTCGTCTCTGTCATGCACGACTTGTCATTTCTGATCCTCCTAAAGTCATTTTTCAAAATAGTCAAGTTTTTTGGAAATTTTAAACAGGCTTAGTTCCTTTAACCTGAGTCCTTCGAGCAAAGTATAACTAACAACATATTTCTTTTAATAGACTGCATACTAAGATTCTTTACGTCAAAGTTCGATGTACCTATATCAAATTCACCTAAATTTGAAGCTTAAATTAATTAAATGTATATTCGAAATTTAATATTGCCGTGTAAATGTTAATAGTAAACGAATATTAAAAGCTTATAGTTTAGATTTTCATAATGAAAGAAAAAGTACTTACGGCGCCGCTACCTCCAGCCACTGTTTCGTAATAGCCCCATCTTTCCGTGCCAAGAGTAATATTATTCATGCATCCTTGCGATGCTGCACAAGCGTGAAAAGCTATCAGGACAACGTCGACAACACGTTGTGAAGTCAAGACATTTCCGCCTACGACTGCAGCGGATTCTGATGGATCCAGTAAACACCCTTTCGGAATAATAATTTTGACGGGCTTCAGGCAACCCTGCAAAAAGTCAACGAGTTTTCGTGAATAAATGATCGATTCTCCACTATGAAATCTACCATAATATAGATGGGGACCATAGTCAAAACAGTATAATGTATTTACCAGACAAACTAGTAAGACGAGTATGTTCTGAATAATGTATTATCCCGAACTCAAAAATAAAACGATAATACGAATGAACCCTCTCTAACTCTACGCTCTCTAGTCGAATATATTTCGTAAATTCTATCTCAAGACAAATCTCATTTCCTATTGACCACATAATAGGCTATGGCAAAATATGTTTTTTGATGGAATTCATACAGTAATAGTGCTTAATTCCGAAGTCAGTAAAATGTAGTGAGGGAGTTAAATGAATGGAGATACCATCATGTACTAGGATCATTACTGATTCGTATTTTTTACGATATGAATCCACCACATACAAATAACATCTGTGCTCGGATAAATATTTCTATTGCTTGTTGGAAGCGAACAATATTGCGAAACATTAATATGAACGGGATACCGTTGAACAATTTAAACACAACGCTCGATTGTCACACGAAAAGATGACGATATTGTTCAGAAATATTTATTATAAAAGTTATATCTAGAGTTTGAGGTTACGAATGAAATATAATAGTGATTTCTTAGCCTTATTGATAAAGGTGCTAAGTACTACTGGACGATACCTATAATTTTTGAAAAGTATATTGCTTCGTTAAATTATGACCAGTGGCCTTACGAATGTATCCCTTTCATTACGGGTGCCGACTATAGTCGGCGTCCGCGCGATGGCCTGTGTATCGGGTGCTAAATGTAGTCGATCGTTGTTTTAGAATTTGCTATTCTGAATTATATTACAAGGAATTATAATTTGATGTCTAACTACCCTAAACTGTATTTTTATTTATAAAAATAGCAAAATTGGTAAATATGTAAATAACTAAATACTCCTAAAATATACTCATTTTCATGTTTTTTATATAATGCGACAAAACAGTTGTTACGTAGCTGCGAACATCGAAGACCACCGACGTGCAATGTACACACTTCGCGGCGCGATGCCCCGTTCAGTGGCGTAACTCCGGCGAAGCGGACTGCCGTAGCGAAAGGGTTAACAAGAAAGATTATACAGCTAAAAATATTGACGAATTGTGGCGATCCGCGTTTCAAGATTGCAGAAAATGGGGACAGATTAGAAAATGTGTCTAGCTATTATAGAAATATCTTTTTGTAACCTTATGTCGCCACAAAGTCTAGTATTATGAAGCGAGTTACGACACGTGCTTCAAGTATGAAGAAACATTTTTCGAACTATTGTTGTGCCCCGATAATCGACTACATATTATAAGTAACACGGACACCGAGTATGCCAAATATGATGCTGAATCGGTCTAGCGCAATTGAAGCGACTTCGATCGGAGACCGCGCGAGCGCCGACTCAGCCAAATTCCGAATTTAAATTACTTCGAAAAATAATATCCAAATCTGGGAAATAATGTAACCCAGATTTGGAGCACAAAACAACGAAACAATGTTAGCTAAGCGGCTCCGGTTATAACTTTATAAAAGGACTAGCAAACTAACATTGAGTCAGTCTGAACTCAATTCTTAAACCTGTATCTGCGGTTCGACGGATTCTCACAAGAAATCCATCCTTCCTTTCTCATGTTAAAGTATGAATAAACTATGTTACTTTTAACTTTGAAGTTTTATTTGGGTTCCAACCCTTAACTAGTATATCCCGAATTATAAAGTGCGGTGCAATAATCGTGCGGTACAACACTATTATAGTCCGAATATTGATTCAATATACAATCGGTCACGGAAATATTCGAACACCAGCATAGAGATGCTCGTTCTGTTCTCTTTTTCCACCAAATGTTCGAAGAACCATAAAATTATGGTATGGTATGTCAGAACGTACTTTTTAGGTAACATGAAAACAAAAAATAATTATTTCATACGTACGTTTGTTTGAATAAAGCGAGAGATTCGAAAAAATCGCGAATTTGTATGCCACAACAATATTTAGACACTATACAAATTAAGTTTACACCGGTTCAATAATAATTTTTTACTTTAAGATTCATATTCCGAATATTTACGTGGCCGACTGTATGAATATTAGCTCGCTTCGTGGATCATTGTGAGAATTTGTTATTTGATGTATCACGCATTTATACGATGTAATATATCATTCGAGAATTCAAAACATTTATGATATTTCGGTATAGCTTCATGAAGTAAGGAATTTCATCACTGACCTGATTTAGAGGTACATCGCGAGCGACAATGCACCGAAGACAATAAATAATTGCGGAAAGAGTGACAGCACGCGGTGCATTACAATTCCCCCATACTTCGTATCCGGTGCCACTAGAAAATAGTTAACCTGTTATGTTATTCAGAAATTAATGAAGACTAAGAGATATTATTCCAATTTATCGATCGAAATAGGTATACAAAATGAGGTCATACGAACAAAAGTTTCCCTTGAATGGTTTATAGTTGCGAAGAAGACATATAAAGATCATATTGAATTTTTAATCCTTCACCGCGCTGTGGTCGCGTAAAGGTTATCCTTAGTTTTTTAAACGGGACCTACAATTTTCGCTTCATCATATTGTGAGTGGGTTTAAGATAAATACAGCCAAAGAGAATAAATGCTTTTGCGAAGACCATCGAGTTATGACACTTTGAATTTGTTAAAAGGGCGCGAGCACATGATCAAGTCCTCTGGTATTGAGGGGTGGGCGATGCCGTATGGTGGAAAATAAGTCCAAGCTCGGAATCAAAATGTTTCATTGAAACCCTACTGCCTGCATTAGCATTGTTCAACATGTAGAACATGGAGGTCGCAGGGTTGCGTTGTGGAGCATAGTTTATTCTACCACTGTAATTGAGGTACTGCATGAGGAAACTGCATTCCATTGATGATTGGTCATTTCTGATTTCGTCTAATGCCTATGGCTATAAAATCACCAGATTTTGGATGTTGTCCGCGATACATTAGCTTTTTAGTGGAAACACTTCGTAATAACAGAAGAAAAAAACTAAAGGGGTACGCACCCAAAAAATTGTTAAGCAAGCGAGATAAAAATTGAAAACTGAACAAATTACGAAATTTCTAGAGTTTTTTAAAATTATTTCATGTTGGAAAATAATACTATCAGCTGACCACTCATAAGGACAGTCCGCTTACTTGCAGGCTCATGTCGACCAAACACATTCAAAATCATGTCAAGAACACATATAGAAGCTCACGTTGCTCACACACAGGCTTTACTCGACACTCAGTGAAGGCACACTTTCGCATAGGGCGTTCTCATTTTCGCCAGTCTACTTATACGCCTAGACTGACTCACTTTAACGAGTCTTCGCATGACCCGTACAAACATACTACATTCTATTACTCTGCTCATGCACCCGCGCACAAAATACTAGAACTCGCTTATCTGCTCATGTACATGCGTATTCTCCAAGATCCACTCATTCTCCGCTCATCCAATAGCGTTCGCCAAGCTCAACGGTTGGATTTGACTTTCAGGAGTTGCGGATCCCATGAGCACATAGACGACATGTGGTGTTCAAAAGTACTTCGTAATCCCATTTCATCGAATACAGTGCATCTACATGGTTCACAAATTTATCATTTCCACACCCCTTGCACAATTTATAATTCCACGTCTGCCCCATTTGAATACTCAAACATCTCGTTAAATAATAGATCTAGAGCAGAAATAGTTATATAAAAATTGTTGAGATGAAATTTTTCACAGGAATGCATCATCGAAATTATAAAAGATATTACTTTTTAGCCGAAAATCGATTGTTTGTGTAAAATAAACATTTATACATGTAGAATAAACATATTTAATATAAATAATTATGTTTTGAGCTCGAGAATCTTGGGGTATCTATTATTTAACGCGATAGTTAAGAACAACTCTAATAATGTTGTGATTTGCCAAGTTTTCGATTTGTAATTCGCTAGCTTAAAAATTGTTTGCGACTGCACCCCTCCAGCTTCTTTTTTTATGTTATTATGAAGCGATTCCACTAAGAAACTAAGGTGTCGCAGACAAAAACGGTTTTCGAGTTATAGGCACTGGACTAGTTGGCTAATGCTAATGCAGACGGTAGATTCTCAATAACACATTTTGGCTCTCAGAGTAGGCTTACGTTTGACTTTACGCCATACTCCATTCCTCCTCATCAAGAGATGGGCCCGGGCACATGCGCCATTGTGTAAAATTTAAAATGGCATCAGCCTGTCAGTTTTTAAAAGCGAACCGTTTTTTTCGTTCGAATCGTCAAGATCCTGTTCACAATGCGATGAAGGAACTATTATAGGTTCTCATTGGCCATCTTGCGTCCGCTTGAAAATCATGAAATTTGTATGCGAAACTTTCTTTTCTATGACCTGTTTTTCGCGACCCAATTATATACATTAATAAATAATAATGGGACTCTCTGTATATATATATATATATATATTCTATTTGAACGCAGTTCAATATGACGGTCTACTTGGGATAATTGAAAGCATACGTGAAATCAAATGTGGCCTCGCCATTCTTGATATCGAACTCTAGACGAAGTGTTATAACACTTCCATCATCCATATAATCAGTAGCTGTAACGGATGTGGTTCCGGTCCTCTCGAGTGCCTTTTGGCCCGCGTACTTCAACATCTCGCGTACGGCTAATTCTGCATTATTTTGTATATGTCCCATATACGCTTGCACGACGTCCAAGCCGTACGAATCGATGAGTTCTTTCACCAATTGGATACCCTAAAAAAAGTATAATTATTTTATTGGCACTAAGATGTTTCATAATCTTGATAAATGTTTATAAATACTCTGATGGTACATGTCAATAATATGATGTTGAACTATATACCCCGTCATGTATTGGGTTGGAGACTAAGTTCTCGTCGTTTCATTAGTTGTTGGTTTTTATAGGAATTGTTTTGTCGTAAGGCCAATCGTAATATACCATTCTAAAGGGATTTGTCTGGTCTACAAGCACGTATTAACATTTGCTTTCCGTAACAAAATTTTGTTTTAAATTGAAGCTTCTGAAATGGAAATTCCGGGCGGCAAAAAACAACGTTTTCGAGTCCTTCTTTACTTCACCTTTCGCCGAGGTTAAGAAGCTACCGAAGGTTCTTAACCTCGCATTTGTGCGGTGTATGGAGAGGATGCTATAATGGCAAAGACTGCCCGAGATTAGGTTACCAAGTTCAAGAATGGCAATTTCTACCTGGACGATATGTCCCTCTCTGGTCGACCTTCTGACTTCAACAGAGACCGTCTCAATGTGCTATTGGAAAACGACGACCGTAAACAAGTCGGGAATTGGCCGAGGAAATGAAATTCGTCAAAAAGATCATTTTTAACCACCTCCACGCTATGGGATTTGAAGAAAGATTCCGAAAAAAACAAGGAAAATCGCCTTTAAATTCCGGCCCAACATCTCGCTCTACACCGGGCAATACGCGGCCACAAACAACGATTTTTATATAGAATCGTCACAGAAGATGAGAAATGGTGCTTCTACGTCAACGTGAATCAAAGGAAGGAATGGGTGGCTCCGGGAGATACGCCAAAGCCAAGACTGAAGCAAAACCTCCATCCGAAGAAGACTGTGAGCTGCGTTTGGTGGGATTGAGAGGGTAGAGTGCACTGAGAAATACTTAAAAGGAACGAGACGGTCGAAAACAACTCGTATATAGCACAGTTTCGCCGAGTAAACGAGGCCATTCAGCTGAAAAGATCCCATAGACAAGGCCAAGTCTTCTTACTCCTCGTCAATGAGCTAGATTGGGAGGTTCCGCAGCACCCACCGTACTCTCCGGACCTTGCGCCAACCTTTTCCCCTCGCTGTCGAACCAAATGAAGGTTGTTATCTTCAAGAACAATGACCTCGAAAACTGGCTCAAATACTTCTTCGAATCCAGGCCAGGCGACTATTAGCGAAACGGCATCAATAAATTGGTCGAGAGGTAGAAGCAGGCCGTGTGAACAATGACGGAGAATACATAAGTGATGAATTATTTGTCATACTTGTTGTAAATTATTAAGATTTTGAATAGAGAAAAACCGGCGGGATCTCGGTCCCCAACCCAACATATGAGAACGTCATAGGGGGCCAGAATAATGTTCTTTCGGTATCTATTCATACATACATGTTTGCCCGTACCCATCGACGGGCACCCGCAAACGCTCGGCATCTGTGCGCTTATACATGCATGCCAAACTGCTGTTTTGTTGTTATCCAAAGCATCCATGCACTAATTAGGGATTCCTCCAAACCCATATAAGAAGAAACACACACATCGGGCGTCACTCAATTATTATGTGCATTTCACTTGTGAGTTTCTGAGTGATCGTCTGTCTGCAAATGTTGGGGCTCCTAATGCCTCGGTTTGCCCCTAATAGTCAACGACTCTCCGCGCATCAGAGCACATCCTGCAAGTACGACCTAGGATCTACGCAAAAGGAAAGGGGAAACTAGAGTACCCTCATGAGTACATTACATAGGAAAACTCTTTTCGAAAATTCTGGGAAATCACGAAATGGGACGCGGGAAGTTCTAGACAATCAAGCATGAAGAAACTTGCCCTCTGCGACCTTTCGCGCAACATAAGAAGAGGTTTGGACTAGCATTTAAGTTAGAAAAAACCGCGGAATTTGATGAGTAAACTACTATTCAATTGTCGTAGCGGATTTGAAATCTAACATCAGTTGTCAAATAAAAGCAATTCGATACCGATCAAGAGTAAACGTTAACATGTGTTCCTAGAATGAGAAAGTACATGAAAGATACTCCAAAACACTTTTTGGCACATCTAATATTGCAATATATATAAAAATACACATGCTTAACATGCTAATGGCATGGAAAGATTGACACATAAAAACTTTGATTATGTAAAACAAAGACTATTGAAAAATAACATTGATGTGAAACAAACTTCTCTTCCTAAATTTAAAAGTTGTTTGGAAGGAAAGATACATCGCTTATCACTCAGTATATAATCCATGCGGATACATGCATCCCTATGCAAGAAAGATCCGTTGGCGGGTCGAGGTATTTTGTAGTTTTGAAGGAAAATTGTTCGAACTATAAGTGTTCAAGAAAATCCGTAGTGCCGGAAGTTCATGCGAGAGAACAGCAGTTCGCGACTTGTCACACCCGCTTGGGCTCCGCGGTGCTCGAACGCACTGGCATGTACCCCCATCCTTCAAGAATCGACCTACATCGATCTCTCCCATCTGCATCACTTCGCTTAGGATCGTTCACCGAGTTAGCACGCGTCTACGCATTAACAGGTTACGATTTCATTTCCCTCGGCATTTTAACGACGCCTATCTCCTTCAGAATCATTTTCACTCGTTTCGATTCTGGCACTTCGCTAGCTAAAACCTACGGCGAAAATTCAGCTTGAACACGGATCATTATAGCCGACAGCCGACAGCCGCCATTATACGCGCATGCTGTTGTGTGACCGTCTAGATACTATCAACTATAAATAAAACCATTGTTAAGTTTCTAGTGTTTTATTAACCCTAAAAGCATAATCTACGCCTGCAAAGCGTATATGAAACGTACACATTTTATGTACTTCCAAACTAGATTAGGCTTCTGGGATTAATATAAGTGCGTCGAATTTATTTTGTAGACCCTTCATATATTGCTTTAATCATTTCCTTGATTTTTCGAGACTGTGACTCTTACCACCAGATCCGAGGTCTGTATCCCAGACAATAGACATGTTTATTTTATAAAAATCAAATGTGTGATGAAAGGTTGGATAGAAAATTTCATTAATAAGGCAGAAAGTATAACAGGAAATAATGTGAAGTTATTTAAACGCGACAATGGTCGAGAGTTTGTGAATCAAGAAATAAAAGAAATGTTCTTAAACCATGGTATATTTCACCAAACCATCATTCCATACACTCCAGGATAGAATGGAAAGGCGGAAAGACGGAACCGGAAATTAGTTAAAGCAGCACGGACCATCCTACGTGCAAATAATATGCCGAAACGATTAGGAGCAGAAGCTGTACAATCAGCTGCCTTTATTCTAAATAGAACTGGAAAGAGTAACAAAAATGGAAAATCAAACTTTTCAGACAATCGTGTTTCCTGGCACGTCATGTGTTTTCACCTAAAAGATCCCTTTTCTCGGAATCTACTCATCGTATCGGTGTATTTGTTTTTGACGTAACAAGTACATCTATTTAGAAGTACTATTTAGAAGGATGTGTCAAGCTGTTTTTTTTCGAAAAAACGATTCAGGGTCGAGAAAAATATATTTAAAGGTAAAAAAAGTGGTAAAAATTGGTTAAAAAATTCCAAAACGATACCAACAAATTCTGAAAGAAAATATCGAAAAATGGCTCAACACAATTTTGACAACACTTTAATATACAACTAAAACAGTAAAAATCCAACGTATGGTTCCTGAGAAAGGGGCCTATGCTAGAACATAGGCATTTTTTTAACCAATTTTTTCGACTTTAAATTGGTCCCAAACTTTTTTAATTTGAATATTCTCTAAACCATATATAGAAGTATTAATAAAATCCCTCTGAACAAAATTTAAAAAAACGTCGAAAAATGTTGAATAGTTTTGGAAAAATCTTAATTTGAAACAAAGAAGGTCAGATAGGGGCTTCCGAATATGCCGAACCCCGTTAAATAACATTTATGCTCCAGTAGCAAAATTATCAACCTTTAGAGCAGGCTTTCAGAACCTGGGGTCTGCGGACAAAATAAAAATAAAAGTAAAAATTACGATAGATAGAGGTTTGGCCGAGCGAGCGAGGAGCAAACCCTTTACAATTTTCAAAAAATCGATTTTTTAAATATATTTCGAAAGTATGAAAGTGTATACTGTCATATTTTCTTTTATACTTTTTATATCATAGAGAATCGGAATATTAAATATTTACGGAGTTATAGCACATAGTCAAGAGCGCAGGGACAGCATACGGCGAGCTAGCACGGAAACTTTAAACGCGATTATCTCGAAACCACTTTTTCAAAAACGGAAATTTTGGAAGGTTTCTATCTATAATATTATCGGAAGGTTTTAAGGGTAGCGCGTAAAAAAATCATTTTCTTGGGATAACAATCGTCGAGAAAATAATCGAAAATTCGAACATTTGATTCCTTAATTTTTTATTTTATACTTTTTTTTAGAATTTTATAGATATATCTTTCCCCTAAACATGTCAGTAATCGAATACAATTTTTTGTTTTCAAATCAATATAAAAGAAGCTACAGCTGCAGCAGTTTTCGGTGTCCCGCAAATGAGGCGTGAGAAGAGTCCCTATAATGCCGCCATTTTGTTTTGCACAAACATTTTTTTTCCAAAACTTGAATGTTTCAATGAATTGATGTTAAAATTTTTAAATAATTCGATTATTTTATCACCTGTAAAAAAATTGTTTTTAAATGCCTAATTTTTACACGCCTAAAGGGTTTGCTCCCCTTAACAGAAATGTGCGGCGAAAACATGACCGCGTGGTGCACTACACTAGTGGCAGATACCTCGCGGGTAAGCGCGGGTTGCGGGACGTGCGTTCGCGCCTTTGTTTTCCCCGCACGTTCCTATCGAGCGTTCAGCCAAGCCTCTATCCACGTGTTCGTATTTTAAACTTTTGTTTACATTTTGCGGACGCGCCCTACAATCCGTGCCGGCCCGCGAGCGATCTGCCATTAGTACAGTACGCTGTGCGACTTTGGCTTTACCGCACGTTCCCGTCAAGCGCTCGGCTAAGCCTCTATCTATGTTTTCGTAATTATTATATTTATTTTTGTCGTTCGGACGCGTCTAATAGGTTCATTCAATTGTTTCTCAGGTCAAGGGGCACACGTTGGTTAAAACGTAATGAACTTTCTTCAATTGGCCCAAATGAAGTTCCCGGCCCTTCGTGTTCGTCAAGCAGTAAGTCTCGTAAAGCGGCGAAACTGAAGCATCGCAAATTTGCAGAAGATTACCTTTTGGTTTCACGAATACCATTATAAACAATGGAGAAAGACCTCAATGCGTCATATGTTATGAAGTTTTGTCGAATAAGTCTATGAAACCGGCCAAACTTCGACGTCATTAAGAAGCTAAGCACATGGAATATTCTCTAAAATCTACGGAGTTTTTCAAAATAAAAGCTACTGAATTAGAACAAGCTAGAAAACCAATAAAAAGGACAGCTACTAGAACTAACAATAAAAATGCGGTATTAGGTTCTTATCAAGTAGCATTTTTGCTTGCAAAAAATGACAAAACTCACACCATTGCTGAGGAAATTATATAATATTACCGGCCGCTAAAAGCATGGATTCTGCGATGCTGGGAGATAAAGCTACAAAGGAATTAAATATAATATTCTTATCCAGTTATACGGTTAAAAACAGAATTGATGACATGTCAGAAAATATCAAAGAGCTTTTTGTCGACTTATAATATTAAGTGGTATAATTTTGTGGCGGTAAGCACAGACGGCGCACGTGCTATGATAATAATATGGAGAGGACTTCAGGCTCGTGTTGAAGCAATGAACCCGTCAATCATCTGGCAACATTGCTGCATTCGTAGGAAGGTTTAGCTGTTAAAAATATGCCGGCTAAATTAAAAGCTGTTTTGGAGGAAGTTGTGCAAGTGGTGAATTTTATAAAAGCTAGGCCTTCAAATTCCCGCACTTTCCGTATAATTTGTGAAGACGTGGGAAGCATTGACAAACAGTTGCTATTGCACGCAGAAATGCGCTGGTTATCACGTGGCAAAGTTGTGACGCGTGTTTTTAAGGTGAGAGACGAAATTCGAATGATTTTTTTTAAAGTATATGACCAAAGCAGGCAACGCCAAGAAGCATGCTGATCACTTCCATGACTTTGAATGGCTCTCTATGGAAGCTTACTTTGCCGACATCTTTAGCAGCCTAAATATGCTGAATTGGAGCTTACAAGGAACAAATGATAGCAATCTTTAAAATAAGTCAAACATGTATAATAACAAAATAGATATGATATTATTGAAACTTTATATTTTGTGTACTTACGTATAACTATTTCAATAAAACAATATGATTTATTTTCATTGTCTATTTTCTATTATTAAGGGCACATAGCGATCATAGTAGAATCTGTTAGGGGTCCGATGTTGAAAAAGGTTGGGAAAGGCTACTTTAGAGTATTCATAATAAGTGCAACTGAATTAAATTTACCCATATATTAAGTGAATGTAACAGGGGCATTCTTTTATGGAGAATTAAATGAAAATGTGTTCATAAGATTGCCGAAGGAGCTTATTCAGGAAATAATAATATTGTAAAGCTAAATAAGTCGCTGTATGAACTCAAAAGTTCACGAAAATGTTGGAATATGAAGTGTAAGGATGTTACAATTGGAGAAGGCTTTGTAACACCACACTATCATTCATGCCTGTATACAAAAAACGATGGTAAAAATTAGACTTATGTACTGTTGTATGTTGATGACCTAATTTTTTGAACAAGTGAAGTACTAATCCGCAAACGAAAAATGTGTTGAGTAAAGAGTCTAAGATGAAAGATCTAGGGTTGGTAACGGAGTTTCTAGGTATAAATGTAAAACCGAAAATATTTACCGAGAAAATGTCTTTTAAAGATTAAAAATCGAAACCTGTAAGCCTATGTTAACCCGTGTGCATACAAACTTTAAGGGAGGGTTAGGGGTTTGCACTTTTGAAAAATCGATTTTTTTATCTTTTCTGATAGTTAAACATTTCAAGAATATAATCCCGAAATTTCAAGTCAATCGGAATAGAATTCTCGAAGTTATGGACTATTCAGTCCCGCTCCTCTAACATCGTAGTTCCGACAGCCGCGGGCGGTCGGAAAGCCAGCGCGCAACTGGCGAGCAGGTATGCAATTTATTTACTCGGTGATCGTCCTTCCCGTTATTCTATTTCGAGCAGGGTGGGTTTGGTAAAACCCAACACAGGTAACGAAAGCCGTATACATATATTATAGGTGTATAATATTTTCAAAAAAGAAATGAGCGTCTGTTAGTCGTTGTACGCTTGGCCGAGCGCTTATTCTCACGAAAGACCGGTCCGGGAGGTGCATCGAGTTACGTGCTCCCACTTTGCATGCTTATAATGTGGGTAGGTACCAACCAAACTCCAAAATTGTAGGTGCCAACTCGGTTCCGTTTTCGAGAAATCGCCGGTCAAAGTTGGAAGTCCGCTTACGTACCGTAGAGTTTATACATAAACACAACAAGGCGAGCAGCCCAGCGGTAAGCGAGTGAGACTCCTGTCCCGGAGGTCTCTGGTTCGAGTCCCGTCTATGCTATTTTTTTCATTTTTTATTTCAAATTATTGTTGAAATTTATAATTCATGCTTAAAAAATTTCAAGAAAGTAAAAAAAAAAAATTACGCGCCTTTATTGATAAAAACTTACGAATTCAATGTCAAATTTTTTTTTTCAAATCTCTTTCAATTTTTTTAATTTTGAAAAATTAATTAGCCGTACTTTAAACTTTGTCATACAATAATACAATAATCGGAGAAAAATCCGTTCCTGTACATCGTTGACGGGAAGGGGGGGGGGCAAACCTCCACAGACTTACACCAAATGAAATTCATTGATGAAGATAGCCTCCCAACCCGCACTTTGTTAGTTATACCACCGCGATGCACACCATTTTTTCAGCCTTGCGATGTATACTTTTAGCGTCATGTTAAAAATTACATTCACCATTTCCAAAATGCTCCATACCTACTGCAACATAATGAAGATATCACATCGAGAGATGATATGGTCAAAATGCATTCATTAATACATGACCAACTCCAGGCTCCAGTATATAAAAACATGATAAGGTACGTGAATAACGCATTATTTCCATTACAAATTTTCGGATAGCTTGCATCGAAAGACGCGGCACCGACTCGCAATATACTACAAATTTATCATTAATTTTGTTACAAATATGCCTGGCGTGCTGCGAATCTGGACCCATCAGAAAAAGAATTTTTGAACAACGTCAACACAGTGGCTTTTCCAGCGGAATTAACAAAACAACACTGCGATTGCGAAGAAAACGAGTAAGCGTTCATACAATGTCTGTGGTGTCAACAATATAAATGTTTTGATTATTTTTATAATGGTAAAAAATATCAAATAATAAAAAAAATGTATTAAATTACGGCTAATTTATTTTTAAAAATTAAAAAATTGTAAGATTTGTAAAACAAAAATTGACATTTATTTCGTAAGTTTTGATCAATAACGGCGCGTAAATTTTTGTTTACTTGCAATTTTTTAATCATAAATTATAAATTTCAACAATAATTTGAAAACAAAATTTAAAAAACGAAAAAAATAGCATAGGCGAGACTCGAACCAGAGACCTCCGGGACGGGAGTCTCACTCGCTTACCACTAGGCAGCTCGCCTTATTGTGTTTATGTATAAACTCTACGGTACGTAAGCGGGCTCCCAACTTTCACCGGCGATTTCACGAAAACGGAGCCGCGTTGGCACCTACAATTTTCGGGTTTGGTTGGTACCTACCCACCAAACCATCCCCTCGTCAGTTATTTTATAATTTCGTCGAGAAACTTTCTGATTAAGAATGCCGAGAGTGTCTAAAGTTTGAAGAGGTGACCGAACAGAGACAAGAACGTATTTGTGCAGATTAAAAAAGGCCTAATCCGCGTAAAATAAATAAGGATGAAGCTAATACGAAGAGTGCATCATCGACAAAAATTGAGTTGAATGCCAGTGCAAGTGTGCCGGAAGACGTTGAAAATCATTATAGAATCGTCGATTTTTTGCTTGTTTTCTCATCAATTGCAAGTTTGGTGAAATGTGTTCAGTGTGATGGTTCAGTTGCGTTCAAAAGTTGTACAAAAGAAGGTCTTGGCTTTCAAATCCAGGTGAAATGTGCCAACCGTGATCTACGCTACATACCGTCGAGTGAGAAAACTGGTCATCGCTACGAAATCAACACTCCATTCGTTTTCGTAATGGTTAGGTTTGAGTTTAGCAGGCTGCGATAAGTTTTGCGGTCTAATGGACATTGCAAGTAATTTTTTAGCCGCATCGTCTCATTTGGATATTATGAAATCGATTTACTCCAACATCGAAAGGTCTGCTGAAAAATTTCTCCTTTCCGCCGCAGCCGAAGAAAAATAGAAAACAAGGGCAAATTTGGAGTCTGATACTTTGACCGTGTCTGGTGACGGCACGTGGCAGAAGCGAGGCTTTAGCTTCTTGCTTGGCGTTACTTCATTGATCGGTTATTGTACTGGAAAAGTTATCGATATTTTCGTAAGTAGTTGGCATTGTCAGTCTTGCAAATTGTGGGGAAAAACATTGAATAGAACTGAATTTGAAGAGTGGTACGAAGAGCACATTGATAATAATGAATGTCAAGCCAATCACACCGGACCATCAGGTAACATGGAAGTAGGCACAGTAATCGAGATGTTCCGCCGCTCAGACGAAAAGTATTGAGCAAAGATCAGCAATTATGTCGGAGATGGCGATAGCAAAACTTATGGAAATTTAGTGAAAGCGAACCCTTACGGTGAAAATTTCACTATAAATAAAAAAGAATGTGTAGGTCACGTGCAAAAGAGAATGGGAAAACGTCTACATAATCTGATAAAAAGTACTATTAAAGGTAAAGTCATGAAAACAGGAAAAAATGCAGGTAAAACAACGACGAAGTAAAGTACTCGGCGGCAAAGGAAAACTCACCGGAAAAGTCATCGATAATTTGAGTCGATACTATGGAGCAGCAATAAGACATAATTGTGATTCGATAGAGAAAATGAAAAATGCCACCTGGGCAACGTACTACCACCAGCAATCGACAGACGATAACCCTCAACACGATAGGTGCCCGAGCGGCGAGGACTCGTGGTGCCTTTATCAAAAAGCTCTAGCCACAACAGGAGTGGAAAATTGTAAACACAATTACACTCCACTTCCAGAAAATGTCTTATAAGCAATCAAACCGATTTACGAACATCTCAGCAAGAATGAACTTCTTGAAAGGTGTCTTGAAGGTTTCTCGCAAAATGCCAACGAGAGTCTCAACCAGCTAATTTGGAGGACTGCACCGAAAAAATTATCTGGCAGCAAACAAATCGTTGAATTTGCATCCTACGTGGCTGCATGCACTTTCAATGAAGGTGCTGGGTCTTTTCTCAACTTTCTGTCGGATATGAATACCAGCGCTGGGCTAAGCGCTCACGAATACGCAAGATTGGAGAATGACTGTCGCATTAACAGTGCCGAGATACAAGCTGAGAAGCAGAGCAAAGAGCCAGGATAAGGCAAAAGCTTGAAAAAAAAGAAGCTCAAGACATCGAAGCTATTGCAGGGAGTCTACTTGATGAAGCTGGAATCGATGATTCAGTGTATGTTGAAAAACAAAAATTTCCACTTTACATGACCGATTTATTTCAAACTTGATACACACTTTCTACATATAAAATACCTCCCCCCCCAACGATTATTTTGAGATTTTTTGTTTAGATTGAGGGGGGTTTCACCCCCAAAATCGCGGAATTTTTCGTGAAAAATAGCACTTTTCACTTTACATGACCACCAAAAATGTAGAAACGAAAAAAAAAATTATTGGAGACCGTTGGGGAGAGAATTTGATGATAGATTGACTAAATTTTAATGGTATTTGATTTCAGATAATTTCTAGCTGTGATACAGTGAACACCGCAAATCGTGTTTTTCCAAAGGCGTTCTTGGGAAAGCTTTGTCACCGGCTTGTTTGTGGATATTTTCGCGTACAAATTTCACGCAATGTTCTTAAAATGACACTTTTTACCTTGTTAAATGACAAGGTAGCTTCCGACTGGAAAGATGCAGTTTTAGAGGGTTATTGTGATGCTGATTGAGGAGGCGACCAGAAAGATAGAAACACCACTACAGGTTATCTATTGAAATATTCATACTGATTTATCTCGTGAGCCTCACAGAATCAAGCGTCCGTAAGCTTGTCGTCAACGGAGTCTGAATATGTGGCAATGTGTATGACCGCTAGTAAAGCTTGTTAACGGCTTATTAACTTGTTAAAGGACTTTCATTTTGAAAATGTATGTCCAGTAAATATGTACTGCGATAACCAGTCTGATATAACAATCGCCTGCACGGACAACGTTAAGCGCCTACAGCATATTGATATACTATTTCAATAAAGTACTTTAATAATACTATTTTAATAATATTCTATTTTATTAAAGACTTGATAGAGAAGAACAAGATACATGTAAAATAGTTAAAAACCAGTGAACAGCCAGCAGATATATGTACTAAGGACTTCAGTAGGGAATTGATTATGAGATGTTTAAAAGAATGTACTGTAGGTCAATAATGTCAACAAATGTAATGGTTTCTGTTAAGGCAAAGTAGAAGAATGTTTATCGCGCCGACTGTACAGCTGGGAGCTTATGTAGCGGCCTGTACAGGCAGCGGGACGAATGGTTGTTTAGCGCGCCTCGTGTTCTGCCGAAGTCGGAGTCGGGAGAACTCGGGCGCGTTCGTATATCTACGTCGCGCGTTGCTAAGCGGGCTTGGAGGGACGACAGTCTCCCTCGAGATACGAGAGCGCACACAAGCATTTCCTATGTCTGTCAAGCAAATAAAGACAACAATTCTCTTTGTGTTATTTCATATTAACGTGTGTCTACTTTATTCAATCGCCTTTCCCAACTAGCTCTAGTTAGAGTTCCAACAGTTTCCTTTGTAGCTTGGTAAATAATTATATGGGGGGGTAAAGACAATGTAATCAAGTGGGCAACACTGCGTGTTGCTAGATGCTTTATTTTTTGGAGGCCAGGGTTGACTATGCTGACTCTCGCTCTCTCATTCTTCTCTGTCTATCGACTACCATAAACGATGTGTGTGTATGCGTGCGCGCGTGCATTTGAACCAAAGTAAAATGCATTATTTATCGCAGGGTATTCAATCCCGAGCTTAGTATTTGATAACAGTAATAGATAGCAGAACTCTATTATACAAAAGTAAGTGATAATAAATAGAGCTGAAGAAATATTCATATTACCAGACTGAAGAGACTCGCACGAATTTAATTTCAGACGTACATCCATTGTCGATTAAGTTGTCGATTAATACCTCTATGCGTATAAGCTTATCTTGGCGGTGTTTCACATCGGTCAACATATTATGTTCCACGATAATTTCCTTAGCAGCATTACGCGATAGGCTATATCGCGTGTCATATCAAATTTCAACTTAATCTTTATTAAAACATTGCATTAATGCGTAGACACATTGTATCGGTCGCCGTCTCGATGTCTATTAGCCGAGTGTAAAGACATAAGTGTTGTACCGCATGATTATCTCACTACACTTGATAAATCGGGATATTCTAGTAAAGGGTTGGAACGCAAATGAATCTTTAAAGGTAAAAGACCCAATATGGGTTATTACACTTAACAAGAAAATGGCGGCCGGGTTCCTTCCATGGATCCTTCGAAATGTGCGTACAAGTTCACTAATCAAATTCAGACCGATTTTATGCTTCCTTGCTGGTTCTATTTAAAAGTTTACAAGTGGATTGTTTCGTTAATGTCGTTGCTTTGTGCTTTAAATCTGGTTTACATCGTTTGGCAGATTTGGAGATTACATTAAAATTAATTTTTATTCAGAATTCGGCTCAGTCGGCGTTCTCGCGGCATCCGCTTGAAGTCGCTTTAGTCGCGGATTGCTGACTCAGCAGCAGCACATTCTTGGCCTACTCTGCTTAAGTGCTACTTATAAGCTTGGAATCACAGCGATTATCGGAAAGACAATACAGATCATCCGTCATCATACGAAGAATAAACCATTCACATGTTCGACCACCGACAACCCGGTTGAAGATCAGCGGAGATTCTACACGGGCGCTAAACTACAAGGCCCATTCGTCAGTCATTGGGAGAGGGGGGGGGGGGGGGCTTATGTAATACGAGTAGACTCAGATGGGCATTCCGCGATTTCCTAACACATATCACTGACACCTGTGTTAGTACCTACGTAGGAATATCATGTAACTTGTATAAATTACTGAGTAGGCATGTATGGCTGTCCGTTTGACCACCGAGAGAATATAAACATGAAGATATATGGGACAGTAAGACCTATGGGGATATAAGCAGCGTTACTCAGAGTACAGATTCTCTGTATATCAGTGGTTCACAAACCAAGGCTTGAAGGACGAGAGTAACGCAACAAAAAACTATACCTTCAATCCAAAACTATAACAATTTAGGTTTACTACAGACATGGATAGCAGCTTGTACATAGGCACAACGGAGTCAAATACGATCAGGAGAAAACACGCTAATTTTTCAATTAGCATGTATTAGACAGGTTAATGGCCCGTTACAAAGAGACGGAAGCCATCGTGTTTACCAGAATAACTCATATCATTATAACATACCTACAAATGGATATATGCTATATCATGTTACATATATTCTGATCGCAGATGCTGTGTATCAAAATCTGTCACAGTTGTTTCAATTAGTAAGACTGTTGGAACAGATAAAGAATATATGTGACGATAACTACTGTAAAATATGCAAAGGAAGTTAGCCAAATAATTTCTTCTTATGCAGCCGATTTATGCACATGCAAACGTCAACAAAATACTGTTTGTTCTCTATGACTATGAAACACAGCGGACTATGCGTGTAAATGGTGATGCATCCACGCTCGTGCACGAGTGAAATCGCTCATACAAGTATTTCGGTGTACACGAGTTTGTTTTTAGACGCAATCTTGTATGTCAACTTGGAGAATTAGCCATGCAATCTCTCGAACCTTTGTCGTGTACAGTATGTATAACTCTATCTCTATATCGCTGAGGGGTCTCACAAGTATAGCTTGCCATAGTTGGGTGACCCACTATGGTGCTTTGATCAACTTTTCATAGGTTTTGGCGCGCAGGTAGATGGAGTTTCCCTCATAGGAAACTCCTTCGGGCTTTTGTCATTAAGGGCTTACATACAGTTAGAAGGCTTTAAAAAGACGGATTTTCAAGAATTTTTTTCGCGCAGACTATTCAATTTATTAATTTGAAAATTGGTGTACATATTATAATAACCTTATAATATATTAACATATTTTTTATTTGTCAAAATAATCATCGCGAATGTTGCTATCGCCGATCTCCTAGAGCTCCGCAAAAAAACCAATTTTGCGGTGATCACGATATCTCTGGACCGGGTTATCTGAAATGAAAAAACCGAATAAATTTCGTTAATATAATACATTATCTAGTATTTAATCGAAGGAATTAGCGAAAAAATAATTTTTGACAAAATGGCGACTTCTCAAAATAAAAGACTCGATTTTGAACGAAAATTTAAGCCTTAAATTGTTTATAAAATGGAAAATATTTATCGGAGAATAAAAATCTTCGACTAATTACTAAAAAATCTAGCTAAAAAGGTTGTGTTAAAATTTGAGACTGATCGGTTCAGCCGTTTTCGAGAAATCTTGATCACCGATTTTGAAAACATAGTTTTGAGAAAAACGCGTTTAAAGTTTCAAAAGCGTTTTACATGTGGTAAATTTTTTTTTTTCAACTTACATGGAGTCATCTATTCCAGGGCCATATAATAATCCGTTCGCATCGTTGGCAGCTTCTAATAATTCGATTTGATGCTGTCTGCGAGCCATTCTTCCCTCTCTGGTGCTCTCGTGTGATCTCAGGTCGGAGATCTTGATGCGCTGCGCATCTTCTTTATCTGTATATGAATGCGCATTGGACCCAAGTGAGACGCCCATTGCATTCATATAATATAAAAGGGCAGCTGTCCCTTCATTGAAGATGCCAGCAGCTATATATGCAGCCATTTCCACCGTTTTTGATCCGGCTGGAAGTACTTTTGGAGAGATCTTCCACACCAGTTGGTTATAGCTTTCATTATTGTTTTGGGCGAAACCACCCACACATCTTTCCAATAATTTTTCATTGCTGAGATCTTCATAAATGGGCCTCAGGGCCTCAGCAACTTCTTGTGGAAATGGCTGATAATCATGCTTATAAACTGATAAGTTATCAGAAGCTGGCGCGCCGGTCCCCGACTGTGAGACGCGCCTCCCTAACGCGCCTTCATAAATGTGTCTATAACTTCGAAAATATTCGTCTGATTGACATAAAATTTTGAGTGTGTATGCTCAAATATATGTATATTCAGAAAATATATAAAAAAAAAAAACGATTTTTTGAAAATTACAAGTGTATGTAAGCCCTTAAAAGTCTCGTGGTTCTCGACGGTCTGCATTATTTTCACATGCATTTCAGCACTCTACCAAAAGCAGAAAGTCCTGTTCTTTATTCGTCCAATAAACTTGAAAATCAAAGCTATGAAAGGAATCTAGCACCCGTAAAGTATTACTCCCCTGATATAAAGCGTACATACGATGGCGATTTTTTTTTAGTAACATCGCGAATTGAAACACCCTAATGATGGGTTTACTTTTGCAAAAGAGATTGTGCCCTCCTCCGATGTCTGAGTTATGATATTGAGACGCGCGTGCATAACTTTCGCAATATGCTTATTACCTGGGATAGCATCTACCCAGTCAATGAGAGCACAATGCCAACCGGTTGCTTTCGGGTTTTTCGTTAATGCGTTTAAAGACACACTATACAATTAATCCCATAATGGGTTCTAGGCCCTCAAACAATCTAAAAAAGCAGTTTCTGGCTCATTTGTATGGAGTATTCTGTTGATCATTGTATTATTCACAATGCATCCTACGTATTATAATTTCACGGTTGTTATTGATGCGGGTGTCAACGCTGCTACCCTGTAGTCATAGACCGTCAACAAAGTGATGGTATATTGATAGATGAGCGCCTCAAATGAACTATAGCTGTAGCGAGTAGCCTATTGAAATAGCATTCATGTATTAATACAGATTTCCGAGTGTGAGTATGACCGGTCGTTAAAAATAGACGCGGAAACCTGCATGCTTATAAAGGTCATTCTTAAGTTGTAAAAGCCCCGTCAATCTACGTAATGCTTTCTTTGGAGATCGCACTAACAACATGGTTACACTCTACGGCGTAGAGGATACGGAGCAAATACACTAATTGTAAGAATAATGCACAAGGGATAAAGTCGCGGCTCTTATGACCAGCCTTTGGATTCTGCACCTGAAATCTGAAACCTATAAAGAACCAGACGATAGGTGTATACTGAGCCAATCATATACCGAAGATGTGAACTATCGTGGTTAATACCGACGGCTACAAGCAGCCTAGTTCCCCCTAGGTTATCTTTTGCATTTATCGAGATGGGCACGGACGGTTCTTCGATAGCTATGGCTTACCACCAATCATCTCCCAGCATTCCCAGCATCTGTGAGGAACTTGCGAATTCTTCCGGTACAACACTATTCGATTTCAAGTTCCGAATTCGTAATGTTGCAGACAGTATTGCAGTGTTTCTTCATTTTATTTGTAATAGCATTGGCAAATATATGTTCAAATGCCTTTATGTGCAACGATAGAAAAACCTATGCTTACAATGCTTACACGGATAAAGAACACAAATCTAAATCTGCCGACGAAATTTGAATTCCGTGTGCTACGATAGGGGTGCCGTACAAAAATAATCATAATAATTGCAGCAACAGACACTTACACTTCTATGGCTATAGAATGAATGCAGAGTTTGAAGTTTTTCTGTGTGTTATTCTTACTTCAATATTTTAGAACAATTACAGAGCGAGAATTTCATCAGTGGTGATTTCGAGTATCTTCGGCTACAATACGACAAGGCCCTCATATCACAAAGCACGCGTTATACCGGGTGTTGTAGCTGTAGAATCTGTTGAGAGAGGATTGTGTAAAAGAATGAAGAAATAATTAGCAAACTTCAAAGATCGGTTTTACCAACACAAACCTTTTTTATTATATGAACAGAAGCCAGAAGGACAGGGTTGCGATACTTGATTTTGTTTTCTCATCTCGAATCGTACTGAACTGCAACGACCAACCGTCACACTCGTCGCAACATCGGCTTACACCGAAATTACCCGACAGTACGTGAACATGATTCATGCACAGTACAGTCAAAACAGAAACCACGAGATAGCACAGTCAGATATGAAAATCGCTAATCATCTCCAACAGAATCTGATGCCTGATATCATACCGTGTATTTTTATATTGTAATATGGAAGTGGGGGAATTGACACCGTGTAATAATTAAAGCCAAGCAATAAGCAATCGACAATAAATCTCAAACCGCGATAGGAGCCTGAAACAGGAAATAAAACGGAAAAACTACATTATTTTCAGACATATCATATACAGCGAGCTTTCTTACGTGCCTTTGTAACTGTTAATACGCTAATAGGTGCAAGATCAGAGATTCGAGCCTTAGCACGTAAACTTGGTAGAGTTAAAATCGATGATGGATTTTTCGTGAATCAACAAAGTGGGTAGATAAGAGGCGTTTTTGCTTGTGAAGAAACTCCCCGATCTCATACTGGAAAAATAATACCTCGTTACTAGTATAAGAACGGCCCGAGTCAAAATTTTCGAACGCCTCGAGCATAAGTCGAATCGAGCGGAGTGATAAGGATCGAGGCCGGGGTCCGACGTGTACTGGATGGCATATGTGGGCACTTCGCCTACGCTCCACCATGGCAGAAAGTTTACATTTGGATTTAGCGAAGAGTGCGGAGGGTCCCATGGAACCTCTGTAACCGCCCAGGCACTCTCCTGCCCGCAGGCTCCCCAACCCCTCCGGGCCGCTCCTTTGCTGCTACTGCGGGCATGCCCCATGCACCATGGAAAACTATTTAGAAATTATATCGTTACTTTTCCTGCTATACTCTATTCGGTATATCTCTATATATAGTTGCACAATACATATATACAGCTACAATACAATACATACACATATGCGTTGTTCAGTATGTTCCTATGTATAGCTGGACAACACATACATATTTGTGCGTGTGTGAGGAATAGGGTACTCTAATTTCTCACACCACTAGAAATCCTGTAAGGACATTAAAAATTCGTCGCCGCCATTTTTGTCGACATACGACTCCCTTTTAGACTAATTCCTTCGGCTATATACAAATATGTCGCGACACCATCCCCGAGAATCGTAGCCATCTGCCGGACTCTGGCGGTACTGCCAGCGCGACGATTACTCGAGGAAACACTTCGATCGAGAGGACGATGGGAAGGCTCCCTAGGCAGTTGGAGTCGAGAGCGGACTCCGGAAGTTCGTGTTTTTTGAACTTGAAATCGCGAGCGGGTTGAGGAGGATCCACGATGACACCAGATTCGAGCTGGAGGACGTGTTGGAATTAAGCGGAGGGTGGCGGTTTGAACGCTACAAATGAAATAGACTCTAGGAGATTGAGACGAGCAGTACAAAATTTGACTCGGATTTACTTCCTTTCAAACCGAAAGATTCGCCAAATTGCTTCAAGAAGACGATGCTCTATTTCATCCGACAAGAGCATCGGTCTGCGGAAAAAAGTGCTCGTGCAATAGTGTGAGATGAAATTCAATAATTTGGAATTCAAATACATTCAAATATAACATGTCAACATCGGCTACAACCATGTATATGGGTTATCACCATTAAGAGGTGTTATGCCCGCGGTTCAAGGTCAACAGTTATATTGCGATGGAAGAGGAAGAAGCATCAGAGTATATACGCATAATCTCTTCCATATCCTGAATAACGATTCGACAACAGATGTACCGATAGGTTTAAATATTTATAATAACGGGCTATTGAAACCAATAATCAGATTCATATATAATCCGAATGGTTGGGCTTCTATGAATATCGACACGTGGGAAGATTTTCAAACGCATTTTACGATCAGTGCAGAATACTTTCAGAAAAAAAACAAGAAGAAAAAGAAGAAACAGTAGTTGGTAGCCCTCCATCGTGCTCTCGGAGAACCGCCAAAGTAGGGTACGGAGTGCGAGCTACTATTCCCGCACAAACCACCATGCCGCTGACCGAACTCAACACGCGGAGCTGGGGATCGAAGTGGAGATAGGCGTGGGGGTTACCATAGGGACTGTTGTATTATTCATCGAATATAAAATAGAAGTACCAGAATTAATACCATAAAATGAACACTTAATTAAAATGTAAGTTTTTGTAAGCCGATAATTTAGGCGTACAAATAAAAATCAATTTGTTTTCATCTGCATTCAATGTTTATATTAAAACAAAGTAAATTCAACTGTTCAATCAAGGTATTCGCTATTGCTTTCTACAACTTTAAGCGATATTTCAGGCAGCTGATAAATTCTATCTCGGAAAAATGTTGCGTCTTTGGACACAATAAAGTCGTCAAGCCATTTTTCTGTTGCATCGATCGAAACAGGTGGTAATCGGTCGAAGCAATGTTTGGCGAATATGCCTGCTGCAAGACGTCTCCGCCAAGACTTATTATTGTGTCTTTTGTATTGGAAGCAATATGTGCCCTGGCGTAGTCATGCAACAATTTCACTGGACGTACTCATTTCCCATTATACGGGTATTTTCGTTTTATGTACGCGTTTGGAAATGGTTTGCTGCGTTTGTGCCAAATGTCCAGCGAGGATCTTCTCCAATCCATCGTTATCACACTCTTGAGGGCCTCCAGGGCGTTATTTGTCGTTCAGATATAAATCACCGCTTTTAAACCACATAAACTAAAATACGCACACATCGTCCGATACAGCACCTTCGCTGAGAATGGAACAAATCGATTCGCACGCTCTTGCAGCATTTTTTCCTTGTTGGAATTGGTAAAGAATGCATTGTTAGATGTGCACCTCATCTGTTACCATTTTCGACTGTACTGAACTGAATAGTTTTCAAGGTCATGTTAGGCTTCCCGGCATACCAACTGTCGTTATACTATGACGTCTCGTCCTCGATGATTACGAGTAGTAGCAACGAATTCAGACGACTATAGAAGGAATATGCTAATACCTCGATTGGCTTCAAGTTTTTGCCGCCAGAAACTGCCACATGGCGTCGCAGCGGTCAATTTGTGACGTCACTCGCGATTCTACGAAATAATTTCCTAGCATCTAATAATAAGTGTTGTGTCACGAAGCTATAAATCGCGATTCAATTTTTCATTATGAGAAAAATGTAGCAATAATCAACTTGCAGCTTTTACGGAAAGGTCGCCATTTTATTGGTCACAAATTTTTCGGAACGTAAGAGCGAATGGATCGCGAAGTAGTACATCGTATTTATCAGATTTTAGAGAATTGCGAGAACGTGAAATACTTAGCCGCTACAAACATAGTTTTCCACCACAGTTTATGTATTTTCTATAGGAGAGTATTTAATCATTACAAATTTGTTCAATTCTTTCTTTGATTCTTTAAGAGTTTATTACAAAAAAATTAATAAAGATATTAAAACGAGGTTTTTTATTTTGTTCTATGCACTTTGCAGTGTGAATTTAAAAATTTCACATTCCGCAAATAATATTGAACTGTTATAAATATGGTACATTGACATTGCTGGTTAATACTAAAAAAACACAAAATAAAATTGTTAAGAATTCGTTTTAATAGCTTTATTATTTCTCTCGTAATAAGATTCTGTTGTAATTATTTGGCCGTGGACGTATGTCCAGCATGATTCTTCTTTTAATACATCATTGATTGCGACAGATTTTTAGTAATTTATTTATAATACGACCAAACCAATAAACCAACAAAATTTTCTTGTGCTTTTTCTCCGCCATTTTTAAGTTTAGATATCCTGTACTAATTCACGAGTTTGTTGACCATAGAGACGAAAGCCTTGGCGCGGTGCGGTGCGGGGTGACGAGGGAGCGGGGCGGCGAGCGCGGGCAGCCAATGATTGATACATTGCACTGTCTCTACGGCGAGGGCGGAGAGCGGGCGGCTCCAATGCTTCTCGGCGCGCTCTGATTAGCCCAACTTTGAAAATTTATATCTCGTAAACTATTGAAAATATCCCCAATGTATATTTGCAACATTTGTTTGTAATGGTCCCATCTACCTCAGAATAAATTTTGATATACCTTATACGACTCGCCCTGTATACGCCCCGCAGACGGAGTTACGAGAACATGGATGCTCTTTAAATTAATAACTCTGAGAATCGAATGATCAAATTGCCCTCGAATGAATTTTTGGTAAACTGTTTATAAGACATTGGCCGAGTTGGTAGACCTTCTGCATTTTAAATTGCAAGATTGCATGATCAAATCTTTTTCTCTCTCTTTTTTTTATTTTCTATGATGAAAAAAATAAAATTTCATTTTACTTCTGTTAAGACCAGAGCAGCTATTTAAAATGTGCGCGAACACAGAGGGCGACACGGAGACGACTAGGCGACCAATAAGGACGATTCGCGGGATCACGGGGGCAACATGGCGACGACAGGCTAGGACCAATGGCGAGCTGACACGGCGACAACCAGCGAGCGACACGGATCAATGAGAAGACGGGACGGGGAGGTAGAGAAAAGCCGGTGACCACGAGACGGACGTGCGAGGAGTCAGGGTCGAGAGCGAGAGGGTGAAGCAAGCAAGCAAAAGAGCGGTTACGGAAGCAAGCGAGCATATACGTAGAAAGTGAGAACAGGAAACGGTGACAATAGGCAAAGCATACGGACTGAGAGCGAAATAGAGGAAACGGTGACAATAGGCAAAGCATATGGACTGAATGGATATAGCGGAAACGACGACGATAGGCAGTCAATGCGGACTGAGCGGGAAAGAGAGATAACGGTAACGACAGGCGAACACACACACGGACAGATCGAGTTCGAACGGTGACGACTGGCGCGACTGGGACATGTAATGGAAAGGGCTAAATGTGAAACTGCGATGTAATAAATGTAACGTGTGTTGAAGTGCATATGTGTGTATATGTATATATATATGTAAATATTTATGATTAGTCTTAATACTAAACTACGGTGCGGCTTACCCATTGTTAAATAAACGAAATAAAAAACAAGAACTGTTATACGATCTCTCTTTCTCGTGATCATAACACTTCATAATTAAAATATTAAAGATAATATATTTTTTACAGTTATCTCAACTTATATTATATGCTTATTAACATTCTTAAGGTCGATATTATATATGTCGAATCAGTGGAGTACGGCAGTTGCAGCTCAGAAAAAGAGAGAGTCGGCATGAATACCCCAGTGTATACCTCGCATTAAAGAAAGTGAGAAGGCGCGCTTGCTCGTACGTGATTGGTGAGGGAGGAGGCGGAGCTACGTTATGAAGTTGTGTGAGGTATACGTGAACGTGTCTGTGTGGCCTACACATTGTTGTACCGACGCTAGCGACGCCAGGCAGTGGGATACCAAACTACAGTGGGGTACCCCAGTTCTTCAGCCAAACCGAAGCATAGGCATATTCCTTCTATAGTCGTCTGAATTCGTTGGTACTAGCGTCGGCTATGCTCAATTTTCACAACTTTAGAGTTTAAAATTTCCCGCTTTTAGCAGTGGCCTACGTCCAGTGATGGCGCTGCATGTCCCGTTTCCTCATAGCGTTCCCTTGTACGCAACAAATTTATAACAAAAGAGTAACCTCGTATAATAATTATCCAGGACAAATTATTTAAGTACGTACAACGGTGGGAAAAAATGAAAAGAGAAAGCGCTCTCGATTCCTTTCGAGGGAGCGGAAGAGGGCAGACGCCAAAACTGAGACAGAATTGCAAAAGATACAACTGTAGTTACATAACCTAACAAAATTAATCAACGGTTTATGGCGCAGAAACACGTGGAAAATAGAGAAGACTCAGGTACAGTACATGAAAATAGATATTTTCCTTTCGACACAGGAAATAATAACAAGTTCCACATGAACTGCGTTAAATTTTGTTATACTGTTACTCCCACACGAAAATCGCGGAAATCAAACAACAAGTTCACCAAAGCTTCACACGCGAACAAAACCGTAATTATTTGTATTTCAGAGGTCGATTTCAATAAGGAAAATGACAGTCACGCGCTAAATACGCAGAGTGTCGACAAGGATGAGAATGGCAAGCAGGACTTAATAGGTGTCCCGTCTGAAGTAGAGCCACGGAAGTCCTCGAAGAGAATTCCAATGACGTTATTATAGACGAAGAAATTCTTAATCTTTTGGGGGACGACCCAAATGCGACGAACGGCGAAGGAATCAAGCTTCATCCGGAGATTAAAAATCGCTGGCAAACTTAGGTAAAGCAAGGGCTATCCAAGGAAGATATCACAAGCCTGATGAAAACATACTCTCGCAAAGGTGACTTATACGCCGAACCTCCCAACTTAAACTTGGAAATCGCCGCTGCAGTGACAGAAATTGCCAAAAAAGGGACGAACACTTTCTTCAAACGCAGGAATGCGTAGGCACAGTCATAGTATCACTTTCCACAGTTATATCGCTGCTAGTTGACGAATCTGTGTTGTATTTTCTTAGTGATTATGGGGATCGCAGGGAATAAAATGCAGTGGAGATCGCATTATCACATGACGAAAAGTTTTATTAAGCGAGAGTAAAAGCGTTTCTCGGCGCACACAGTATATGTAAGAACCGCTAGAGAGAGAACCGGGAACACCAAAACCATAAGAGTGATAATACGACATAAACAGGATTTTTCAGTTGAGGACGGTGGCGCCCTGCAGGCAACGACCCAATCATGGGTTTAAGATATATTCACAACAATCTGCCCACGATGTTTACCAGATGAAGCTCATTGAGCTTCTTTCCGATACTGGAAAATTATTAGCTGACATTTTTCATCAGCAGTCTGCGGGAAGAAAATCCTTTATTACTCCGATAATGAAGAAAAGCGTGAAGTTAGTAGTGGAGGCAAATCACTCAGACGAATGGCTTTATGGACATAATATGGCCGAATAGATCAAGGAGGTTAAGGCGATTGAGACCGTGTGCCACAATATCAAAGCTGAAGAGAAAAAGTCTTTCGAACAAAAAACCAGGGAAACTGGAAGGGCCTGTCTGCCCGACACAGACAGACGGGCGGATATCACAGTAAACAATTCGTTCGTTTCAACAGAGGGTACTGTATCGATCCTGTAAAAAACATAACAGGAAGACTGAGCGCTTTTATCGAAGAATGGCAAAAAATTATGAACGATTGCTTTATAATAAGTTGCATAAAAGAATATAAAATTCCGGTTAAAGAAGCTCCAGTACACTTTCGGCCCCCTGAACAGCGAAAATGGAAACCTGGAGAACTAGAGTTATTAGAAATTTTAATTAGAAAATTGCTAGCGAAAAATTCGATTGAAAAATGCGAGGAATGCGTCGAACAATTTGTATCCCCGATCGTTTTAGTACCAAACCCTGACGGCTCGAATCGTTTCATACTAAATCTAAAAAAATTGTAAAAGTTTATCAAAGCTCCTCATTAAAAAATGGAGAACATTAGGTCAGTAACAAATTTAATCACAACAAATGAATGTATGTCATCATTTGACCTTAAAGATGCATACTTTCTGGTGCCGGTGCACAAAGACGATCGAAAATATCTATGATTTATTTTTAACGAAAAACGTATCTTTACCATATGGCTTATCTACAAGTCCATATGTTTCCACAAAAATAATGGAACCAGTAATGAATGTATTAAGAAGTCAAGGTTTTCTGTCAACAACATATCTAGATGATATACTACAGGGTGGGCCATCTGTTGGTACGTTTTTGAATTTCGTCGTATGACAACGGCAAACGAGCTACAGACCCGAAATTTGTACAGTTCATTAGTCATACTGTCCGCGGCACGCAACAACATGTTTTCTCTTGAAGAGCGTTTTGAAATTTTAAAAACTTATTTTCAAAGTCAGTGCTGTGTCGCCGAAACTGTGCGAATTTTGAAAAGAAATATGGGTCGTGATAAAGCACCCACCGCATGCGCTATACGCAAATTAGTGAAGAAAGTTCGTGAGAAAGGGATGTTAGTGGATGACAGAAGTGGTCCCGGAGCTCGGACAGTGCGCACACCCGAGAATATTGAGGCTGTGGCCCAAAGTGTGAGACAGAATCCGACGACCTCAACTCGACGCCGATCGCAGCAACTGAGCATTAGTCGCACCAGCCTGAGGAGAATACTGCACAAAGACCTCGGATTATTCGCCTACAAGATCCAGGTGACTCAGGAGTTGAAAGCAAATGACCATCCGCTTCGATATCAGTTCGCTATGAGGGCCATAGACCAGCTCAATAATGACGTCGATTTTGGTCGAAAAATCATCTTTTCGGACGAAGCGCATTTCCATCTCGGCGGATATGTGAACAAGCCAAAACTGCCGGATTTGGGGTTCGGAACAGCCACACGCAATCGTAGAGAGACCAATGCATCCTCCAAGAGTCACAGTTTGGCGTGGATTTTGGAGTGGTGGCATAATTGGCCCATTTTTCTTCGAAAATGATGCTGGCAACGCCGTTACCGTCAATGGCGAACGCTACCGAGCCATGTTGACCAACTTTTTATGGCCTAAAATCGACGCTATGAATGTGGACGACCTTTGGTTTCAACAAGATGGCGCCACATGCCATACAAGCCGACTTACGATCGACCTTCTGCGCACCAAGTTTAACAACCGCATAATCAGCCGTTCAGGAGATGTCAATTGGCCTGCGCGTAGCTGCGATTTGACACCGCTGGACTTCTTCCTGCGGGGTGCCGTTAAAGACCGATGTTATGCGGATAATCCAGAGACAATTCCAGCTTTGAAAAACAACATTACGGCTGTTTTGAGTGAAATTGGCACCGAGGTAGTTCAAAATGTCATCACTAATTGGGGTGACCGAATGGCATACTGTAAGGCCAGTAGAGGGAGCCACATGAACGAAATCGTTTTTCATTCTTGACGGGGATACTTTTAGCTTTACAACAACAACAAAATTAATAAAAAATATCAATGCATACTCTTTTGATCGCATTTTTAAAAACGTACCAATAGATGGCCCACTCTGTATTTATAAGGAAACATTTTCGAAGCTGTCAGGAAAACGTGCTGAAATTAAAAGGTTTATTAGAAAAGCTTGGATTTATCATAAATGACAAGAAAAGTTTAATAACTCCAGCGCAATAATGTAATTTTTTGGGGTTTATAATTAGCTCAACTGATTATACATTGGAATTGACACGCGAGAAAAAACAAAAAATTACTAAACAAATTTAGACCAGGAACATACTGTAAAATTAGAAATTTCGCCCATTTATTAGGAGTTTTGAACGCAGCGTGCCCAGCAGTTGGGTACGGCACCGTGTATTGTAAGAGATTCGAGAAAAAAAAATTCCTCGCGCTGGTAATAAATGATGGAAATTACCAAGCATGTATGGCAGCACACAGCAAACTAAAAGAAGATTTAGAATGGTGGGAAATAAAAAGACAAATTGCAATAAATCCCATAAGGACGTTCGAGTACAAAATCGAGATTTTTTCAGACGACTCTTTAATAGGTTGGAGGGCTCACTGTGATAAGCTATCCATAAACGGCTGGTGGAATATTGAAGAAACAAAACGTCACATAAATTATCTAGAGCTTCTAGCGACCTTAAAAAGTGTTGCGTATAAATTACATGATTGTGAAATTTTGCTAAGGCTCGATAATACTACTGCAATGGCGTACATAAATAAACCTGGAGGAATTCAATGCCCAATTTTGAATGAGCTCGTCAAATTTAGAAGTGGTGTGAAGAGAAACAAATTGGATACATGCCTCGTATATAGCATCAAAGAAAAATGTTTATGCAGATACAGCCTTGTCGGAAAAAGTTTTTCAAAAAATAAATAAGAACTTTGGACCATTCAGCATTTAATTGTTTGCCACAGATTTGAACGAAAAAGAGAAGAGATTCTGTTCGAGATTCCTTAATCCAAATGTATATAGAGTCGACGCTTTCACAATATCGTGAGAAAACGAAAACCTGTACGCATTCCCTTCATTCGCGGTAATGTTACCTACATTGAAAAATATCATTGCAGATAAAAACGAAGGCGTCGTTGTAGTACCATATTGGCCGACTCAATCATGGTATCCCCTATTCAATTCGCTGCTTGGGAGACCTCCGATTATTTTGTAGGAAAATAAAAAATTGCTGTTATCGCCTTGCAGGTAGAAGTCGTATCGACTGTAACAAACACTTTCGCTGGTGGTCAGGCAATTGTCAAGCAAACACTTTTAAGAAAAGATCACCAAGAAGAAGCTGCAGATATTATGGTCCATTCATCCGCAAAATCTACGATGAAACAGTATGAATCTTCACTTAAAAAATGGTGGAATTTCACCAAAGAAAAAAATTATGATATGGTTGATACTGACGCGGTTAAAATAATCGAGTTTTTAACCAGACGTTTGAAAGAAGGAGCAAAATATGGTACACTAAATTCCGATCGGGCGGCGATTACGTTGATAGCGTCCAAAAAACTGTCAGGAAGTGAGATGATAAGCCGATTTATGCCTGGTGTTTTTAAGCAGAGACCGACACGAGCAAAATATGCGACGACATGGGATGTCCACCCAATTCTTGACTACATAAGAAATGTTTCAGTGACGGGCAAACTACAATTGAAAGAACTCTCAGAAAAAACCATCACGCTATTGCTGTTAACTACATCTCATCGCATGCACACAATGTCCCTGATAGATATAAGTAATATTAAGAAAACAACGACAGGTATTGAGACAAAGAATCAAAAATTAATCAAAACTTCCAAGCCGGGAAAATGTCGACCTAACCTCATATTACCGTTCTTCACAGAAAGACAGGAAATATGTCCATCTAGAGAGATATTGGAGTATGTAGAGCGCACAAAATATATCAGAGAAAAACACACAAATTTGTTTATTTCCACTATTAAACCGTACAAGCCTGTTAAATCGCAGACTCTGTCTCAGTGGGTAAAATCTATTCTAGAAAAAGCGGGTATAGATACAACCGTTTTTTCAGCGTACAGTGCGAAACACGCGACTATTTCTAAGGTGATAGAGAAAGGTGTTAACGTCGATATGATCAAACGCGTGGCGGGATGGTCTGAGTAATCGAAGACTTTCGCAAATTTTTATAATCGGCCAATTCAGAATAAAAATGAAGATTTTGCCGTTTCCATTCTCAATTCATAAGTGAGTTATATTCAACGTATAAATATGGTAATGAACGCTGTATAAACAATTAAAAATTGTTTTGGTTTTTCTTTTGTAACTCCAGTTCTAAAACTCTACTCGTTATCATCGAGAACGAGACATCATAGTTCGATCGAGATTATACGAAGACGTCTCGTTCGAAGATGATTAGCTCTCTCCCAATTATAACCCAAAATTCTCGGAATCAGCTTTCGAATGGACTGTAAAAAAAAGTGGTTCTTAAATATATGAGGAAGCGGGACATGCAGCGCCATCACCGGACGCAAGCCACTGCTAAAAGCGGGAAATTAAAAACTCTAAAGTTGTGAAAATTGAGCATAGCTGACGCTATTACTCGTAATCATCTTCGAACGAGACGTCTTCGTATAATCTCGATCTTATAATTTTACATAGCTATATGTTAACACTATATAACCGCAAAAGAGTGGGAAAATCAATTCGTTTTAAAACAAACATCTTAACTGCTTAAAATAATTTGCATTATTCATTTGTACACCTAATGCAATGAAAAACAATAAATATAATTTTCGAACAGTGATTCTTCTGTTTGTTGTTCAATCAACTCTGGTGAAAATATTAATTATATGTTTCATTAATATGGATCAAAATTTTTAACAATTGTATACAAAAAAATAATCAGATATTAGTTTTATAACGATATCGATCTTTGTTTTGTCTGCTAATATCGTACCATTGACCTTCAGGCAACCGGGCGAACGATCGACTTAAGTATGTCACGCGCCGCTGCGTAGTAAAGGTTAATAATTAGGGGGGTCGTATTACACATAAAATTGTTTGTCTTAGAACTAGGATCGTAATAAATGAGTCAGGGCGAACCTTCTGATTAGCAGCGATTTGAGCTTTCAGATCACTGATATTGTCAGAGAGATTCCGTGTTCCGGAACATCCAGGATTTTTCTCTGGAGCCATTAAGGCATTGGTCACTTGTTTCTCTTGGAATACACCGTCTTTTACCAAGAGGAAGCTCTTAAATGTGGCGCCTTCCTAATTTGAGAAATTACAAAGTTTTCACACAGTTTTTCTTTCAATTCCTTTGAACACATCAATTCATTAATATTCATTAAGTTGGATTAAGTTGTTGATATTAATTCTCTATATCATACTTCCATCAATGTCTTGGAATGAGGGGGCATCGATCCTGGCGTGATTCCACCGATGTCCGCATGATGACCTCGACTTGCCACAAAGAAAACGGGCTTGGGAAAATCCCTGTTTATAAAACCGAAACGATTAATACGTAAATTAATTTCCTAAAAAATGGAACAACAAAATTATAAATTACCTATGAAATACTGGAGTGATAACTGTTAAATCTGGCAGATGAGATCCGCCAGCTGATGGATGATTCGATAAAATCACGTCGCCACGATCGAATTCGCCTTTGAATGCCTCTATTTGATATCGCACAGTTTCTTGCATCGCTCCTAAATGAACGGGAATATGAGGAGCGTTCGAAACGAGTCCACCATCAGGTCCAAAGACAGCGCAAGAAAAGTCAAGACGCTCCTTTATATTAGTTGAAATTGATGTTCTTTGCAGAATTCTTAAAAATAAACAGTCAGTACCGTATCAATATTTTGACAAATCTTTGACACAACTAAAATCAGCTTCGTCACTTGATGAAGGACGAATACACAAATTTTACGGTCTTACTCTCTGAGCAATACAAATTATTCTCGATCGAAATGCCAGGCTTTTTACCGATGGTCGAATTCTTTAAATGATAATTGAAGTGCATACAAAATAATAGAGCTTTTACCAAAATTGATTTGAGAAAGTTGTATTCAATATATTTGTATAAACACGATGTTTTTGCAAATAAAAAGATCGCACAATCGCCCACGTATAAAAAGAATTCTTTTTTCTGAGGTGATCTATAAATTTATAAACTTTCCATTTCACAAGCTAGCAACCATAGAAATAGTTACTGTTCGCGTTGTTGACGTCAATATGGTGCAGTTCACACCAAAACATTTGGAAAAAGATTTGGAAAAAGAAAGTAATGCTTACGCCGAAAGAATATTATTCATAAAATACTTGTTGATATTATGATTTCATTAAATGTGATTCATTTTTCGCGAAGTATAGTCAACCCAATACACATAACATATTTTACAGCGGATGTTTGCAATTCTATAATCTGAAAATTTCATAGAAAACAAAATTAATATTGAATTTATTTCAATGCTTTTGTATTATGTGGAATGACAAGGATGGCTTAGCACGTGATCCGGTTAAAAGTATATATATCTCTTACCTGACCAGAACGAGTAATATATGGGGCGGTAAGCAAGAAACTTAGATTCTTACCTCTTTAACATTGAATCTACCACGGCTAGTCACTGGAATGTTTTCTATGTTAACCTATTAAAGACGGGGATTTTTACGTTGAAATCGACCTTTCATTTTACACAAAATTTATGCATAATATCAATGAATTTTTCACGTGGAGTGCCCGACCAAACTAATGGTCTATCTACATTATCTACGCCACCCATATTTTGATTGTATTCGTGGATACACTTTGGTTTTATGATTTGTTCATTTGTTTGATAATGTTTCTTTCCAGTGTCAGAGAATTCAAGTTCGCGTACACTTGTAAGCATGAGACCACTACGTTTATCTTCCCACTTCATTGCCATCCACGTATATGGTAATTGTCAGCGACCTGTACTTCCCCTCGCTCTAATTTCTTTCTTTTGTAATTGGGGCATTCCTTTTATAGTAGTAACTTGTTTTATGTGCATAACTTCCATGAAGTTTTTTGCAAAGTCCTATAAACTATTCTTAAATCTGCTCCCGCTTATTATCAATTTCTTTCCTCTCACTACATTTCCTCCTACACACCTCCTCAATCTGCCTATAATACTCACATATGTCCTCTTTTATTCTCCCCCCTAATGTTGATCATTTCCCCCCTTAATGATAATAAATCCACCCCCCCCCCCCCCCCCCCCCCCCCCCCCCCCCCCCGCCTTCCTCGCCTTCCTCGCCTTCTCCGTCACTTCTTCCCATCCTTTCTTACATACCATCCGATGCTCCAGCGTCTCATTCCTTTCTTGACATATCCTACATATCCAATCCTTTTCCCCTCTCCTCCCCGCCCTTCCTATGTTTGCACACCTCATCCTCGCCCACATCTCCTTATTCCTTCCCTTCACTCCCTCCTCTGCCCAATAGCTCCACGGCATTTCCTCCTTCTTACCAAAATACTTGTAGTTATCGTTGTAGGTTGACCTATCTATTTTCTCCTCCTCTTTTCCTAATATTTTCTTTTTTAGCCTTTCCGGGCCTTCATTTATCCTTTCCTCTATTTCTTCCACCGCCTTTCTCTCCCATATTATTTCTATTAAATTTCCTATCCCCATATCCTTTACCACCTTCACCAAGTCTTCCCCCCACCTTGACGGATTCCCATTTTTAATTGCCCTGATTTCCTCCAGTCAACATATTCTGGGCCACCTGCTCTCCTCCATCCCCGACACTTCCTTTACATACCTCAAATCCCTTTCCCTTGTCACATACTCGAACGTTGGCACCCCCAGCTCCCTTCTCCAAATATATTTCGGCGTATTTCTGTCCACTCCCAGCGCCATCTTGCAATACCTATTCTGGATCCTCTCAAATGCCCCAATTTCACCCAATCCCCACACCTCAACCCCATATATTGCTCTTACTAACGTGTCCAAAAGGTACAGCCTTTCCTCCATAATCTCCCTTCCAGCCCTCTTCCAAACCCCCCACACCATGTTCGTCGCTTTTTGCGCCCTTCCCGTAATTTTCTTTCCATGTAGCCAAATTGAATTTTTACCTGCAAACCAATACCCTAAATATTTGAATTGTTTCACTACCTCCACCTTTTTCCCGTCATATGCCCATTCCTTTCCCTTTTTCATTTTTCCTCCCTTACTAAAAATCATAATCTTTGTCTTCCTCACATTTACCTCCGTCCTATCTTCCCTCGCCCATCCTTCCAAGTCTCTTAATATACTTTTCAGTCCCTCCGCCGGATCTGATACTGCCGCCACATCATCCGCGTATTTTATTGCGAACATTTTCTCACCCCCAATGACCACCCCACCCGCGTTTTTTCTTATCCACATATCTTCCAAGTCGTCTACGTACAAGTCGAATAACACCGTACTCAGCGCACAACCCTGTCTCACTCCCAGCTTCGTTCTGAATCCTTCTGTAGCTTTTCCACTTGCCTGTACCTCTGCCCTCGTCTCCTTGAATATCTCCTTTATTGTTTCTACCATTCTTCCTTCTATCCCTTTCTCTTCTAATTTTCGCATCAGTTTCTCCCTACATACCCTATCAAACGCTGCCTTAAAATCAACAAACAAAACATACAGCTTCCTTTCATTTTTAAATTATTGTTGATTATTGCATTTAGTGTAAATATTTGATCCCTCGTGCCTCTGTTCTTTCTAAAACCTGCCTGACTCTCCTTCAGCTTTTTGTTCTTCTCAATCCACCTGCTCAGTCTGTCTGTCATCATTTTCGTTAACACGGAGAATTATAGGGGGGTTTCGTTATTAGATGTAAGATATAAGTATCTTACATCTAATAACGAAACCCCCCTATAATTCTCCGCTCTATCCCTATCCCCCTCCTTGTACATTGGCACTATCCTTGCCGTTTCCCAACCTTTAGCTATTCCTTTCCCCATCCATATCTCGTTCAATGCCTCTCTCAGTTCTTCCCTTTCTGCTTCCGGTAACGCTTTAAAAAATTCGACACTAATCCAGCCGCCTTCCCATTTTTCATTCTTCTCAATGCTTCTTCCAACTCTCTCTTTCCGAATTGCTTATAAAACTCACCTTTTCCTTTTTCTTCTTCCTCCTTTTTTTCTTTATCTTTTTCGTTTTCCCCTCCCTTACCTCCCCTATTTTCCCATTCTTCCTCCCCCCTCCCTATTGCCGTCTCTTCCCCGTTCAGCAACCTGTCGAAATGCTCCTTCCATCCTTCGTTTGTTATTGCTCCATCCACCTTTCTCCTCCCTTTGCTTCTGAACTTATTTATCGCTCTCCACCATTCTGCCATATACTTCGCTTTCCCCACCCGCCTCCATATATTATACCGCCATTCTTCCTTTGCTTCCTTGCATACTCTTCTCAACTTTCTCCTTTCTTCAACCAGCTCTTGTTTATCACTTACTCTTCTCTCCCTTACAAATGTCCTTAACTTCTCCCATACTATTCGGCTATGTGTTTTACACCCTTCGCTGAACCACCTTGGGAGCTTTCTCAGTTCTTTCCTTTTTTTATCTTTTTTCCTCATCCCTGCATTCTCTGCCGCCGTCAGAATCTTACCTTTAACCCCCTCCCATCCTTCCCGCCCTTTTTTCTCGCTCTTTTTTCGTATTTCCTCGGTGAACCTCGCCGTTTTTTCTTCATTCCATATCAACCTTATACTCTCCTGTCACCCTTCATTCTCTTCACCTCCCTCTCTTTCTTTTCCTGTATCTACTTCTTCGATCGCAAATGCTATCGGTAAGTGATCCGATTCTATTCTCTCCCTCACCTCCATCCATTTGATCTCATCCTCCCCCCCCCCTATCTAGTGCTATAATATAATCTACGACCGATCCACAACACTCCCCCCCCCCCCCCCATAAATGTTATCCCTCCCTCTCTGTCCCCATTCGCTCTCCCGTTCATCACCTTCAGCCCTAAGTCCTCGCATAGGCTTAACAATTCTCTACCTTCCGCATTTATTGTTTTATCTCGTGATTTGTTTCTATCTTTTTCATCCCCTTCCCCTCCTCCCTTGTTCATTGCCTATTCCTCACCTATCCTTGCATTCAAATCCCCAACAATTAACACTCTCATTCGTTCTGGCCTCCTCCATTATTCTGTCCGTCAACACCTTTTCTACTTTTTTCATTCCGGTATTATTGTACACAGTTATAACCGCTGTTTTTTTCTTCATCTTATTATTGCTCACTATCAGTCCATACTCCCACTCCCTTATTTCCCATCCCCCTTCATGCTCCACTCTTATTCCAACTGCTTGTCCTCCTTTTGCTCTCCCCTTCTTTACCCCTTTATCCTTATATGCTGCCTTAAACCTCCACCTAAATTTCTCACGCATGCTTTCGCTCGCTTTTCCTTCATCTTTTTTCTCTACCCACGTTTCTTGCAATATAACCACATCAGCTTCTTCCAAAAATTCCCACGCATCCCCAATTTTGAATACTCCCGCTACATTCCACACTATTATTTTAACTTCGCATTCGTATTTCCCTTCCCCTTCCTCCGCTTGGTTACATTCTTCTGCTCTCCTTGTCGCCACGCCAATCCTCTTCTCTCTTCCTTCTTCTGTATTTCGCCCGTCATCGCTCGTAGTCTTACTATGTCCCCTCTCCTCTCGTCCCATCCCCACCATTCCTCTTCCAACCATAATTTCATATACCTGGCCTCCGCCTGCCTCCCGTATCTCCTTTCATGCTCTGCAACCGCTCGTAACCACCATTGTACCTCCACTTGCCTTCTTGTTAGATCGTCATTGATCCAAACTGTCATGCCCCTTAAGTCTCTTCTTTTCTTCAGTGCTTCCAACTTATCACTCCAGTTTCTGAATTTTAGTACCGTTACTCCTCTTCTCTCATGTTTTATTCTCGTTTGCTTTCTGATTTCTTGCTTGAATTTTTCTTCTATCTTCTTCACCACCTCACCCTCCTTGTTTCTCTCCCACTCCTCGGTCACGATTTCGATATTATTTTTCCGAATCTCCCTTCTATTTCTTTCCTCCTTCCACTCACATTCGTTTAACGTCGTCGGTTTCCTTTTCAGTAGTTCCCAATGATTCTCTCTCTCACCGTACTTCACTCCATTATTGTTCTCCCCGTACTTCACTCCATTATTCGTCTCATCGTACTTCACCCCATTATTGTTCTCGCCGTACTTCACTCCATTATTGTTCTCATCCATCCCTCCTGACCTTCCTCTTCCCTCTTTCGAACCTCTCCAGTCCGATCTCGCTCTACCTCGCCCTCCATCCTCCTCCTCGTATCGTCCATTTTCTTCCACATATCCCCTCACCCCTCCATCTCCGCCCTTTCCGTACTTTTCCGTTGTTGCTCTTGACCTTGCACCTACCCATCTTCTTTCCACCCTCCTGCTCTCTTCACGCTCCCTCTCGTTTTTTTTCCTCTTCTTCCTTTTCCTTTTCTTCCCGTCCCATTTCCAGCTTGATTATTGCGTCGAGGAGCCGTTGTCTCTCCTCCCTCCACTCCCTCCTCTCCTGCTCTGCGCCTTCCCTCGTCTCCTCCATTCTGAATTTATATTCCTCGATTTCTTTCTGCCTCCTGCTGCATTCCCCACACTTGTCGTCACCTTCCGCTTCACACTCTTCTTTTATCTTATTTACTTCTTTCCACCACCATTATTTCAGCCTCCTCTCCAACCCCTCCATTTTATTCTTCATTCTTATCTTCTCATTCTTATCTCCGCCTCTTCTAACCCTCTCCTCCATGTATATACCTCAACAGTATTGCCGTGTCGCTCCTCCTCTGGTCCCCCTCCCCCTCTCCGTCCACCGACTTTTCCTCTTCATTGTCCTCTTCTTCTCCCTCGTCGTCTTCCTCGCTATTCTTCTTTTCAGCTTCCTCGTCCGTGTTTCCTTCTCCACTCCTACTTTTCTTCACCGGCGGCGACCGTGTCGCACCTGCTCCACCCGGTGCTCCAATCACCCCGAAAAACTCTCGAACATCTCTGTTCATTTCCCCTCTCATGATTTCGATCATCTTCGGTCGCCCTCTCTTCCTTCTCAACGTCGCTCCGTCTTCCAGCTCTTCCTTATCTGTCCTCCCGTCCACCTGCTCTTCTTTACCATTCGTTCCTCTCACGGGGTTCTTCGTTAGTCCGCAGCGCTTCTGCTCCGCAGCGCTTCTGCTCCCCATCGCCCATCCGGCTTCCGTACACCGCGCCTCCTCGCCCCTTTTAGGAGGCTGTTAGCCGCCTAGCGGTTGAGTTCAGAATTACAATTTTTTTATAGATTTCGCTTGTCGAACGACGAAGACCGACTACGAAATTTTATTACATACTACAACGATAAATTACATACAATTAAGTACTGTTTAATTTGAATTCAATGTTTTGTAATTCTACAAAAACTAACCACAAATATTAGTAGTACGACGATAAACTTAGTCGCACTACAAAAAATGAGTACAGTATTTAGTAGTTCTTCCAAATTTTTAGTAGTACTACAATAATTGTTGTACCATCACCTTCGTAGTTTTGTTAGATACAAGCTAACCCGCTGATAGTAACTAACGATAATTCAACCTTAGATTCACCTTCAAGACGCGTTTTGCAATACAAAATACTATTTCTTTCGAGCTCAATGCATTTGATTATATAGGTATATCGATTTTCAGGCCGAAGCAGCAAAACAAAATTTGATCTCGAAATACCACTTTTCAAGTTCAAGTAAACTTCCAGAATTTTTCACACTATTTTTGTTTGTACTTAGCGCATAATATTATCTAAAGAAACCTTCAAATATTTTGTATCCCATGGATGGTCGATATATCGACCAGACCCATCCTTAAAAGGTTAACGCGTTAAGTGCAACGTCAATCCTCGATAACCAACACTAGACTTCCCGTTCAGACCGCGTCGGTCACCAGACACCGACCGTACACGTTTCATTCGGCACCGTCGGTCACGGGTGATTGACAATATACTTTGCCGTCTGGGAGCATCAGTCATCGGTGATTGATACTGCACTTTTCATTAGCTGCTGCGCCAATCACTATTGATGGACCGTATACATTAAAAAAATTTAGTCGACCATAAAAGAATATACCCAAATATGATTTGATACCAACAATTTTTTTAATGAATATTATGCACACGCACTATTCACAAAAATGGTTGTCCTGTGCAGGTTTCAACGAAAGTTAAACATTTTCTTGTCTAATTTCTGGTAATATGCCATTCAAATCGTGCTTCATTATCTCCGTAAAATTTTTTACAATATCTCCAAACTTCAGACACTCTTCCAGTTTTTTTGTTGCAGTTTGTAACGAAATATTTAAGATTTACTAGATTAACACATGAACCACAGACAACTGACTTAGGAGAAAGATGTTCTAAAAAAATACAAAGTACAGCTTGCGATAAATGAATACAGGAAATATATCTAAGAATATACAATATCGGAATACCCATTTCCGGTCGCCAGCATATCGATGAAATCGGACATTTTGGACGGAACAGAAAAGTAAACACAATAAGCTTGGCACTTAGCGTGTTAGGGTATTAGCCTTTTTTAAGTCCTCGGTAGGTTTAGTGTTATGACTATTCCATTTTTCATAGATTATTAGTGATTAATGAAGATTGTGTCAAGTACCTGCCCATTTGTTCCGCTGTACTCATGAATCGATGTGTGAAGATACTCAGTTGAATAGCATCCACCGCCGTTGTGATCTTTGATCTCATTTCCTCCCCAATATTGATTCTCACATCACCGCGAGAAGTAATTTCTGCTGTGCAATCAGGTTCAATAATGACAGTACTTAAACTGTCCATTATAATTGCTGGGCCGTGGATAACGTGGCCGTATGTTAACGTCTCTATGTTATATACATAGGTTTCTTGGTATCCACCCGCGAAGTATACAAAAGTGATCTGCAATGTTTAATGTGTTTTATTTAATACTGACCTTATATCATCTACCAGCTTTCCTTGCTTTTATTTGGCACTGCTTATTGATGTATACCTTTTCCGGAGTTGGTTGCTCCGTAAATGGCGGCTTTTCAGTTTCTACGGGAGTTTCACTTTTTCCAATACCTCGTACTCTGATATCATCGACCAGAACTTTGCGATCCGGCATCGTAAACCCAAACTCCAATTTATATCTTGAAATTAATGATGAAGCAAATGAATATTAATCATTGTATTCATATAAGATAAGTTCGTTTAATACAGGGTGTCACATTAGTAGTAGTAACTTGTTTTATTTGCATAACTTCCATGAAGTTTTTTACAAAGTCCTATAAACTATTCTTAAATCTGCTCCCGCTTATTATCAATTTCTTTCCTCTCACTACATTTCCTCCTACACACCTCCTCAATCTGCCTATAATACTCACATATGTCCTCTTTTATTCTCCCCCCTAATGTTGATCATTTCCCCCCTTAATGATAATAAATCCACCCCCCCCCCCCCCCCCCCCCCCCCCCCCCCCCCCCCCCCCCCCCCCACTGCCTTCCTCGCCTTCTCCGTCACTTCTTCCCATCCTTTCTTACATACCATCCGATGCTCCAGCGTCTCATTCCTTTCTTGACATATCCTACATATCCAATCCTTTTCCCCTCTCCTCCCCGCCCTTCCTATGTTTCCACACCTCATCCTCGCCCACATCTCCTTATTCCTTCCCTTCACTCCCTCCTCTGCCCAATAGCTCCACGGCATTTCCTCCTTCTTACCAAAATACTTGTAGTTATCGTTGTAGGTTGACCTATCTATTTTCTCCTCCTCTTTTCCTAATATTTTCTTTTTTAGCCTTTCCGGGCCTTCATTTATCCTTTCCTCTATTTCTTCCACCGCCTTTCTCTCCCATATTATTTCTATTAAATTTCCTATCCCCATATCCTTTACCACCTTCACCAAGTCTTCCCCCCACCTTGACGGATTCCCGTTTTTAATTGCCCTGATTTCCTCCAGTCAACATATTCTGGGCCACCTGCTCTCCTCCATCCCCGACACTTCCTTTACATACCTCAAATCCCTTTCCCTTATCACATACTCGAACGTTGGCACCCCCAGCTCCCTTCTCCAAATATATTTCGGCGTATTTCTGTCCACTCCCAGCGCCATCTTGCAATACCTATTCTGGATCCTCTCAAATGCCCCAATTTCACCCAATCCCCACACCTCAACCCCATATATTGCTCTTACTAACGTGTCTAAAAGGTACAGCCTTTCCTCCATAATCTCCCTTCCAGCCCTCTTCCAAACCCCCCACACCATGTTCGTCGCTTTTTGCGCCCTTCCCGTAATTTTCTTTCCATGTAGCCAAATTGAATTTTTACCTGCAAACCAATACCCTAAATATTTGAATTGTTTCACTACAGCGTGTCATATTATTGTATAGCCATAATATTGTACCAAAAACTTTGGGATGATAAGAGCATGCCAAAACATTTACTTATATAAATTGTTCAGCATTTTTGTTATCGGTTTTTACTATACATTTATGATGAGGCTTCATTTACCGCTTGCCTTATGTTAGATTTAAATAAAGAGATTCACCGCTTTCACTGTGGATTCGCGATATATATTTAAATTAATGTTCCAGTTAGATACAAAACTGCTTGTCATTAGGGACTAACACCACTGTAGTGGCCTAAAAAAGCGATTTTTTGACAATTTTATTTGGAAAGAAGGAAAGGCGATAGAGAAATAATACTGGGGGTAGTTATTGACCAAATATTTAAGTATATTCAAAAACAATTATCTAGGAGAATATTACAAAATAGCGGCATTACAGCAATTATCCCGTGGCACGTTGAATTTGCGGTACGCGCTATATTGAGTCATTCGCTGAAAGGTTACGCACTTCGCGGCGTCGAGCCGATGTCGATATCGCTGTGTTCGGAGGCGGATATTCCGCACGAGCTGTATCCTATGTAAAGCTCGCGCTCGAACTCTGTTTCGTCGAGAAACCAAGCTTAATGAAAATGGCCGCTTACATTTTCAACAGTCTAACTAATTATGCCGTGAACACGAGCAAAATCAAATCATGGTCGCATTTAAAGAGACCCAAGCTCGCAAAATCCGATCCATCAAGTAAACAGCCGATTACCGTATTAATCGGCACAGATCTCTATGGTCAATTCCTATTCGGGCCATTACGGAGGGTCCCCTTAGATAGCTCACAGTTCAACTCACGACGTTAGGATGGATAAACCTACCAAACATTCTTGCAACTCAAAGGTGGTGTATGCATCCATGATGCACTGCGCTCTCACGCCTAACACTGACACCATCATCAGAAACTTTTGGGAACTCAAACAAAATTCTTACTCAACGATTCCTCGTACCGAAAGAACAAAAATGCGAAAATCATTTCGTTCGTACTCAGTCGTGCGATAAGATGGGACGTTACCTAGTTCACTTGCCTTTCCGTCACGGTTCGACTCCCGAAATCAGTGACGGTCACAAAATCGCACTCTTAAGATACGCTCAGCACAAGCAACATTTACATAAGAACCCGTAACTCATTCGAGCCCCTTCTGTCGAAGATCCCGATACGGTAGAAAACCCGTTATACGTGTCGGATCATCCGGTTATTCGAGAAGGCGACGCGACTACTCTCGTGCGCGTCAAGCTCAGCTTCAAACGGAATGTCTATAAACGATCATTTACTCATCGGTCTGAAATTAAGATACAGACTATCGGCGTATCGTTTGGAGACCGAAACACAACGATCACATCGTCAATTGTCGTCTTCTTACCGTAACTTATAGTATACCTTGCCCGCATTATTCGGAGCCAACGATCACGAAAAAGCGTGAACCATCCGCGTTCAACTCGTCGCGCTATTACAACGCGGTAGATTCACGTTACACAAATGGGCAACAACCGATACGGCCCTCTTATCCTGCAGTCGGACATTATATCGCGTTCAATATTTCAAAGGACGATTCGACAGTCCTAAAAGTCCTCGGAAACATTTGGCTTCCCAAGGAAGACGGATTTGGTTTTTGGTTGGAGAAATACACAATGCACGATGTACAAAGCGCACGGTGGTATCGCTCATCGCTGGATTCTTCGATCCACTAGAATGGGCCTCGGCCGTTGTTATTCAACGCAAAATACTCATGCACGATTTGTGCATTGTAGACCTCTTACAGACCTCTCGCCTATTCTAGGAGAGAGGTCTACAAAAATTGGGAAAATTAGTATTGCGAACTTCCCAAGCTCGCAAAATTAAGAATTCCGTGATGGAATGGCCTCGCGCAATCTCATTGCATAACAGAATTATACGGCTTCGCGGACGCTTCATCTTGATCACCTACCGATATTTCGGGATCTTTAGTCGCGGCCAAATCGAAAGTTGCTTTTCTCAAAACCGTCGTCATTTCTCGCTTAGCATCAAATGGCATCGTTGTGTTTATATGTCTTCTCGAATATGTTAAACAAGCCTTTAAGTGTGAACTAACTCTTATGCACAGTTGAACCGATTCCACTGAGCGCGGGTCGTGTTCGGTCCGTAGACGTGTGGGAACTATGGCGATCCCCACTCTTATTCCCATGCAAAATATATTCTATTCTAATTTAATAATTGTTATTTTATAATTATAAGATCTTGATACTTTAACGACCATGGTGGGCGTATATGCCCGCTGGCATACTTATCCGTGGGACCACGGCGGGTGTATACGACCGCTCGCCAAAGCGCGTGTCGAACTGATGAAAAACCTTCGGTCCCGCATGAAGGTTTTGCGAATTTGGCGTTACAGTATTAAGCATGTTTGTACCATTATGCACATGAGGAATAGCGCTTGTGCGTAACAGGGGGATGCTTGAATCAGCGTGGAAGAGAGGGCAAGAGAGTCCTCGACAAAATATTCTGTCTTTCTCTCCCAATTATATTTACTAATTGTAAGATCTCAAGTACATCCATTACGTTATGTACGAAATAGGATAGTGAGAAAGCACAGAACAACGAGAGAAAGAGACAAAAATGGTCAGTCCTAGGATTAATTATAGTTTTTATTATTTTGAATTGTTATTATTTTTTTTGTAACCACGGTTATTCAAAAAAAACAAATAATAATAATGGGAGTTACGACGGCCCTCGCTAAATATCCCCCCACTCATCTTACCACTCCGTCACATCTCGGTCCGAACTCTTGGACAACCGATGCGGGGGAGGGGGCGGGGGAGATCCGCGCTCTTACTTCCACTCCGCGGACCGAACACAGCCCGCAGAGTGGGGGAAGGAGGGGGGAGGGAGTATGGTTCACCATACTGCACACACTACTACTCCCGCCCTTGCGCATCATCCGAACGCATCGGCGATCAACCGTCGGTGTTCAACGAACAACGCACTACCGCGAGTATAAACGTCGCTCATGAAGAAGAACCGTGGGTTCTTCCTTTGCGATTTTCAGTTGGAGTAAATCGCTCCGAGTTGCCGCCATAATTCTCCACTGGCTACGCAAATTTCGCTCACAACAGTACGAAAATTCGCCTTCGACTACCCTTACGTTCGCCGACAGTATTCAATAAGCTCGCGAATTTATAGTCTATAACGTTCAAAGTAATCATTTCGTCACCGAAATCCGCGGTCTCGAATTGAATGCGATCAAATCATTGAATCCTCTCCTCGGGGAAAAGAGCGCTTACGCTTATAGCGAACGCTTCTCGGTAATTTTCCGGGAAGCGATCATCCGATCGCTCCATGTAGATTTTCACTTAACCTTTCGACTTATACCCGAAAATTATTGAATTCTCGGACCGAGATCCCTTGTCAAAGACCGAATAAATCGGTGCCTAACTTGCGTTCGGGAACGTACAGTAACCTCAAGGGAACTCATGGGGGACCTCCCCTGCCCTAGAGTTAATCCGTCGCCGCAATTCTCGCATTGCGGTATGGACTACGTTGAGCCATTTCAAGTGATACCCCCATTCGAGTGGGACACGGTCAAAATGCACGTAAATATCACGTCGCGTTATTTATCTGCCTTGCAACTCGCGCAATTCGTGTAGAATACGTCGTCGAGTACATTGGATCAGGGTTTATAGCCACAATTGCACGCTTTGTTAGCAGACCTGGGGTACCGTCTGATGTATATGGCGACAACGTTACGAATTTTCAAGGTGCCGATCATGAGCTTCGTCGCTCGTTTATTTCCACGATGAAAAATGTAGAATTGCGTGATAAATGTTAATTGATGGAATTTGCTGGCATTTCACCCCGGCATCCGCGCCTTATGTCGGAGGTCTCTGGGAGGCCGTCATTAAAAGTTTTCAATTTAATGTGAAACGTATAGTAGGTACTCACACGCTTTCTCAGCCCGAGTTTTCGACGTTAGTGTGTCAAAATGTGCCTGAATTCGCGCTCTCCCGCTCCTCTCCATCGGATCATTTCCATCACTCCATCGGATCATTTCCTAATAGGTCGACCACTTTTTGTATTCCCGAATCGTCGGTACTCGACGTTAACGAGAATCATTTAAGTCGTTGGCAAAATGTCCAAACCCTGTGTGAAAGCGTCTCGAAGGCTTGGACTCGTGATTATTTGCATAGTTTGCAACACCGAATAAGTGGCAAACTTCATCAAAAGGTATTGAAATCGGAGCATTCGCCCTCCTTAAAAACGAGCTACTTTCTCCTTCGCGATGGAAGCTAGCAAGGGTTATCGAAACCATCGATGCTGCGATGGGCATGTATGCGTTGTTACGTTGCGAACCTCAAAAACAACGTTAAAGCGCCCAATCACGAAAATTTGTCCTCTGCCTTGCGCCACGTCGACTAGCTTTGCGTGAATAATCATGCGTATTTACACATACTTAACCGTTAAGACTCATAGGGAACTCAACAGGGAAGATGATAGATGAATTAACTGTCTACTATGGCTTAGCTATACGTCGGCATTGTGATTCATTGGAAAATATGAAAACCGTGATATGGGCAACATTTTATCACTACAGCTCAACTGATGAAAAACTACATCACGAGTTGTATCCAAAGGTGAATATTCTTGGTGCTCCTATCGGCGCGCTGAAGCAAATGGGGAACTCGATTCTTACGAGCGAAATTATTGCCTTTTACCTCCAATTATAATGGACGCCATAAAACCAATTTATGAAGATTTGAGTAATGATAATTTATTCTCTACGTGTATCGGTGGCTTCAATCAAAACAATAATGAAAGCCTCAATCAGCTAATTTGGAAACTAAGTCCAAAAACAGTATGTATTAGCAGTACTATTGTAGAAATTCCTACATATGTTGCTGCTTGTGTATTCAGTCAAGGTACACGCACATTGTTACTGATTTTAAATACACTTGCAATTAATTGTGGACCTAATTCTCACCGGTACACAGAAAGAATTGATTCTCAACGTATAGACGTCACTGACAAACATGCAGAAGGCAGAATGCTTCGAAGACAACAACAAATTGATATTTTAGAACCTTCCACATCGGCAGAAGTTCTATTATATGGGCCAGGAATTGATGATTCGATGTAAATAATTTTTTAATTAGTATTAATCAAGTGTGAAATTGGAAAACTCTTTCAAAAGTTTTCAAAAATGTATTACTCAAAAACTATGAACTGTAGCAAAATTTTATAAAAAACACTTTCGTTTTGAAATTGCTCAACAAAAATTATTTAAAAAATAATAATTCATCCCGTGAACTTTAATTTTTTGAAAAATTGTTTTAGCAATTGGCTATAAACAATTGAATGCTCGACTTTTCGGCAACAAAATTGTGATATTCGGATTCAGCGGATCAAAATACATAAACAAAAAGTTTAGCTTCATCCATCAAGCTCAGAATTTTACGAACATATAATACCGTAGCCACATTGAAAAACTTTAAACGCGTTTTTCTCGAAACTATGTTTTTCAAGTCAGTGACCACTATAATTCAACAACCACTCGATGGATTTTTATTAAATTTTGCGTACTTATTGATAGCATTAAAAACTAGTTCTTAATCGAAGGATTTTCATTGTTGTTGAAAATTTATATTTTTTTTTAACAATCAACGAGCAATTTTTTTGTCGAAAATCGAAAGTTATCCGTCGAAAGCTGCCATTTTGTTAATTTTTTTAAAAAGCTTCGATTAAGGACTAGATTTATTATTAAACTAAACAAATTTTTGTTTATTTCAGATCATCCAGTAAAAGTTGTGATGGTCACCACAAAGCACTACATGCCAAAAGAGGTCCAAAAGAGATGGCGATATTTTTATAAATAATCAATATTTTTCTTCGAAAATTTGTACAAGTCAAGTTGAAAATATACCATAAAAAGGCTGTGTAACCACTTTTGTAAAAACAAACTTAATTACTATAAAAAAATTATTGAAAACGCTCGTTTTTTCACGCCTCTGACTGTATATCACCCCGTAATTCTAAATATAAATTCCTGCCGTCCCTTCTAGAATATGGAATGCGGTATGTTCAGAATTTTATTAAAATAGGGACGAATAATTTTATATCGCGTACGATATTTCGTTCGAGGTATGAATTCTTCAGTCTCTATTTCGCGATTTTCGGTCTCATTAACCAAACGTAAACATGACGTGCTTCAAAACGTGTTACAATTAGTCTTTGCAGAATTGTTCGCGCTGTATGCGTAAGTCATTTCCTCGCTCGTGTTCGTTTCTCGCAGTTTTCCGAAATCGTGCGAAATATCGCTAGATTTAAAATTAGTCTCTTCTGGTAACCCGAGAAGGCAAGAAGGAAAATTCGTGTGATCCAAGAAAAAATCGAGAGTTCATTCGCGTCGTGCTATACATCTTCGTGTGATTCACGTCGGCGCTTCTTTAATAAAAATATACATTCAATCCTTCTTTAATAAAAATATACATTCAAAGAAACGGATATGTAAGGGAAAGATATTAAAGTTTTAACCACCCCAGCAGGTAACTATATTGCACTAGTTTCATTAGTTCTGTAGACAATTAGTTCACACTACAATTAGTAATTCTTGCAGGTACAACGGGAATGATACAGCCCCTTGATGTTTATGGTTTCCGCGTCTGGAAAAACTTCGTCAAACACTTTTCTGACATAGTAATATTGTACTACGACGTCAATATGCACTTGAGAGGCAATATTGTTAAATTAGAATCTCTTGCATATAACCAGTTTTCTTCTCCACGGTTTACAAACCTTTTTAAATATGCATAGTACAAAAGCGGTTACGTAGAAGAAAGGCCACTAAAGTTCGAAAATCCCGTAGAATTTTGCTTTTCACAAAATACATCGAGATGCGACATATGTGGCGAAGCATCTGTTGTCACTTGTGCATGGTGTGAAAAATCTCTGTGTTTCAAACACTTTTATCACGACTATCATTATTGTAATACATATAATCCATAAAAAAATGTACTGTTTAAACGGTTATCAAACTTTTCCGATCATATTGTAATCTTCAAAGGGAGTACGTGCCGGGACGAATTTCTTCGAAAAAATACAATTGTAATCCAGTTACTTCCGAAGCAGGAAATTATTCCGTAATAGCCTATTATAAGTAAAGCCTTTCCTATTTCTGTGCCGATATGAGCGGAAAATTGAAGAGTAACTTTCACCCAATTATTCACGAATTATTGCAATAAATAATACAGAATTTGTTGTTATATTCATCATTATCATCACGAACGTCTAGTAGTCGAAGAATACAACATTTTGTCCCTTTGAACTTTTTTTGTATCTCGGCCCGTTCACGAACGAACAAAGTTTTTAAGTTGCCCCCTTAAGGGTAATGTTCCGTTAAAACGAGAAAATTTGTATCGACTATTTCGACTTATTGTACTTCTATTTTAACCCATTTTTATTTCTACAAATTTTCGTCCATGCCGCACGGTAAGAACTTTGAATGTTCGCAAGGGGCTGGTTGAGGGAGGGGGTGAACGGAATTTACAAATATGTACTCGCGTATTGAAACGAACTTATATTAACGTGAATTTAATCCGAAATGGCAAAAAGCCAGCAGATTCTACGATGTAATTGAGTAAAAAATCGAAGAGTAGTTTTAATCCGTTAATTATGAGATATCGGAAAAACAAAAAAATCCGTCAACTTTATTTTCTCATCCTCTACCTGTGTGAAAATTTGCATCCCAATCCGTAAAGAACATACGTATGAAAAAATTGCAAATTTGCAATAAACAATATGAAATTTGTTGTTATCTGCACCATTCTCATATCCAGTGTATAGTACGCGAACAAATAAACATTATTGCAATTTGAAATTTTTTCGGATCTCGTACCGTTCAAACGTTATCGACGAAGAACGAAAAACACTCCGATTTTGGAGGGAGCTTTACACCCCTTCAAAATCAATCTTGGCACGTATAAAAAAATACATATCGCCCACTTTTGCCCATTCTCCGAACATGCCAAATTTCATAAAAATTGGCGAGATACACTTCGCGTAGTTCCCTTCTCAGTGAGTTTGATTACCGCGGAATCCCAGCGAGTGGGATTCCGCGGTAATCAAACCCGCCTTCGGCGACTGTCGTCGACGAAGAATCCACTGGAAGTACCGTTATCTTTGAAGTTGGCCGCTTCAAGGTTGAAGAGGCCGTGCGAAGTGTCATAACTCGAATGAGACCGTTTGATCCGGGGTAAAGTTCGATCACTCTAGCTAACGGCCGTCGTGAAAGTGGAAGTCTCTCATCCGTAAGCAGCACGAGAGAGCCGACTCGAATCTCGTGTGAAGGGTGATGCCATGTGCAAGTCGATAGGCTTCGCTGAAGATATTTCGATGACCATCGCTTCCAAAGATGTTGAAGTTTGGCTTGAAGTAGTTGCCACCGGGCACGCCTAGATTCCGGAAGTGAAGTAAGTGATGGTTCTGACATCGTGGTCAATGCCTCTCCGATGATGGAGTGACCCGGGGTGAGAGGAAGTACGTCCTCAGGGTCTTCCGACAAAGAACAAAGTGGCCTTGAGTTTAGTACGGCCTCCACCGGCGTAAGAAGAGTCGTAAATTCTTCATACGCGAGTGAAGTTTCTCCGATGATCCGACGAAGGTGGTATTTCGCGGAGTTTACAGCGGCCTCCCATTTTCCACACATGTGAGGAGGGATTGAAGGACCACTTTGTACCAAGGTTGGTCAGAGAGATGATTGTAGAGTTCACCTCCGCTAAGCCTTGAATAATTCTCGAAGTGCCGCATGTGCCCTGATGAAGTTTGTGCCACAGTCACAATGAAGGGAGTGACAGATGCCTCGTCTGGCTGAAAACCGCCGGTATGCTGCAATGAAGGCTTCCGAAGTATAATCCGTGACAAGGTCCAGGTGGACCGCAGATGTTGAAAAACAGACAAAAACTACGAGGTAGCCCTTATAAAATTTTACTCGCCGTCCACGTCATGTCTTGATGATGAAGAAACCAGCATAGTCAAGACCGGTGTGGAAGAATGGTCGCGAAGGGGTGTCGCGTGCGGACGGAAGTTGTTCCATAAGCTGCTGCACCTGAAGTCCGCGGTGTCTCGCATACGTCATGCAACGAAGAATGGACGATCGAATTGGTGCTCGACCTCCTGGTATCCAATACAAACGTCGAAGGAAGCCAAGGGTGGTTTGTGCACCCCCGTGAAGCGTGCGGTAGTGTGCGTCCGAGATGACTAAAGAGGTAAACCGAAAAGCCCGAGGTAAGATTGGTGGATGTTTTGCCTCGGGTTGAAAAGTGATTGATTCAGCCACCCTCCAACTCGAAGAGTCTCTTGGTGGTCGATGAAAGGCGTGAAGGTGCTCTTTGTAAAACATTGATCCCGCTGCGAGAAGTTTAAGCTTCGTGGCGAAGTACGCTCGTTGTACGAGGCGTATTCAGAAGAAATTTGCTTCGTCTAAGTCTCCAGGCATGAAAGGGAAAGCCAAGGACGTGTTAGGACGCCGTTTAAACCATGCTGCCGCTTGTTGGCAGACGGAGGGGATCCTCAGATGTTGCGTGAAGGAAGCGTACCGGTCGAGGAGATCCCAAACCTGGAGATGACGCTCCGAAGTAGTTATGAAGGCCAGACCTCGACGTTATTCTAGGTCGCACTCTGGTGGAGTGTTAGCACAAGAAGCTGGCCACGATTGATGAAGTGGAAGTTTGTCATCCCATTGAAGTTTTGCCGACTATAATTCTTGCAAGAAGATCTTCGCAGTGACGACGACGGGTGCAATGAAGCCTAGTGGATCAAACAGGGAAGCTGTCTCCGAAAGAATCGTCCTCTTCGTCATCTCCGAGTTAAAGGACGACTGGAGTTTGAAGTGGAAATTGTCCTCGATGGGATTCCATACGAGGCCGAGAAGTTTAACGTCCAGATTTTCCGATTGAATGACGATCGCTCCCGATTGGGACTCTGAAGAGACGGAGTTAAGAACTTCCTTATAATTCGCTGTCCTTTTTTGAAGTGGGAAACATCCGCGCTAACAGATTCCTTGAAGTTGAATGGTCGTTGACTGAAATTCGTCGATAGTGTCAGCGCCGGCAAAGATATCGTCCACGTATCTACCCGTCGTCAAGGGTAGAGTGGCCAGTGGAAAGTCGTGTCCCTCGTCCTCGACTCGTTGAAGCATGACACGAATGGCGAGGAAGGGCGCACAACTCAAGCCGTAGGTGACAGTCGTCAGCTGATAGGGGATGATTCGATCTTGAAAATCGACTCACAGTATTTGTTGAAAGTCCCAATCATCCCGAAGCACCGCAATTTTTCGAAACATTTTGTTGATGTCCGTAGCCAAGATGAAGCGATGCCGCCTGATCCATAGGAAGACGTCCGAAGTGTCATGCTGAAGTTTGGCTCCAGTGTGAAGAAGGTCATGAAGTGACGATCCACTTGTTGTCTTGAAGGATCCATTGAAAACGACACGAAGTTTCGTCGACGTACTCTGGGCATGGAAGACGCCATGATGCGGAAGAAAATACCTAGGTTTTAAGGAACCCGCCATTTGAGCACATATCATATGATGTAACGTTTCGTACCCTTGAAGAAAGCTATGATAGAGAGCTCGATACGTCTCGTTTGCAGCAAGCCGCCGTTGAAGCCGAAGTAGACACCGTCTAGCTCCGGAGTACAAATCTCCGAGCGACGAAGGTTATGCCTTGAAGGGAAGGCACATGACGTATCGGCCGGAAGCATCTCTCGTCTGTGTCTCTCTGAAGTCTCGCTCATAAGAGGCTTCGTCCAGGTCGGGTGAAGAGGCCGAGTCCGGAAGAATCTCCTCTTGCGCCCAAAATTGTATATGCAACGAAGTGACCTCGTCATTTGTTAGAGAATGCTGAATACGAACCGGTTGTGAAGTTGAAGTGTCGACTGGCCCGCGCACGATCCATCCGAGGCGAGTCCGTTAAGCGATTGGTTCAGTGGGTCGACCCTTAACAAGGTCAGCTTCCACCAGTAGGCCATAAGAATCAGCGCCGATGATGAAGTCGATAGGTCCCGATTTAAAAAAGTCAGGATCGGCCAGAAGTAACCCTTGAAGATGTGGCCAATGCCTCAAAGAAGTAAAAGAAGACAGCATCGAAGTTAAGACGATCAAAATTTGGGAAGTGGCTGTAATGGCCGATGATAGCTCGTGGATCGAAGTGAGGTTGACCGTGGTAGCTCCCCGCGTCCGGCCTGCTGCTTGGCAACCGATGCCGAGAATATTGATAGAGGCGGCCGTTCGATTCAGTCGAAGAAGCAGAACTATTCTTTCCGAGATGTATGATAGTTCTACGCCTCGGTCGACTAAGAGCCGAACCCGATGGGAAGCGAGCGATGACGAAGTTAGAATTGCTTGGTTCGTTGCAAGTAACACTGAAGGTCTTACCGTTTCGCTGGTTGAAGTGACCTTACGTTCCGTTGGATAAACTGTACCTTGGGAAGTGCCGAGTTGCCAGAGGTGTCGATGGGAAGAGATCCGTGACTAAAATGATGTCGCATTGGTGACTGCGAAGTCACGCCTGAGACCGAGTCGAACCTTTATCCTATCATCCACTGGAGCGGATTGTTCATAAGAGGATTGAGGCCACTATTGGGACTTCTTAGCGGATAAGCAATACAGCTTCGGGAAGGCACGTTCAACACGGGACGCCGTGCGTGCGGACGTGAACATCGCAAGACAAGCCATCTCGGGAAAGCAATGGAAAGAGGGCAATACGGTTTGGTATTGGTGCCAATACTCTTGGCATAAAGAATGCCTTCAATACAGTAAGATGAGTATGTATGCACTCTGCATGTGCATGCACGTGATGAGTATGGATGCACTCTGCAGGTTCAAAACACCGAGCTACCTCAAGAAGATCATAGCGGACTACCTCAGCAGTAGACTTTTGAAGTATGATTGTCATGATGGTCCCATGAATATAATGTAATGGGAGTGTCCTCCAAGGCTCTATACTGGGGCCGGTCCTATGGAACATTATGTATGATGGTCTCCTGAATCTATCTATCTATCTATCTATCTATCTATCTATCTATCCTGAATTACCGAACGAAACAAAACTGGTAGCGGTTGCAGCCGATGTCGCTGTCGGCATCACTGCCAAACACCTAGAGCGCATCAATAGAATCTTTGAGCAAACCTTTGCACAAATTCAGCGCCCGATGAGTACTGCCGGCCTACAACTGGCCAGACATAACTCAATGAGCTCCCGAACCGCCCCCTTGTAAGTTGAGTGATTGGGTGAACCGGAATTAACTTCTACCTGACGTTGCTACTTTTTGGTCTAGGATGCTTCCGAGCGTATCTTCATAAGTTTAAACATCAAGACTCTCCGGAATGCCTGAGCTGTTGTTGTGGAATGCCGGAAGACGCTGAACATGCATTATTTCGGTGCGCACGTTTCACCACGTACCGAAACAAACTGGGAGAGATCCTGAGCTGTGCCATAACACCAGAAAACCTGGTTAACGGTATGCTAGCAACGTGTCAAGGATGAGATGCAACGAGCACATTCGCTGCGGAAGTCGTGAAGGAGCTTCGCCTCGAGGAGTGCAAGAGGAAAACCACATCGTAGAAGAAGAAAGGATCGGAACTTCCTACTCCCTAACATCAACTCCGAACGAAACTGTCTCAGGTGTGTCTCGCCGATTTTGAAATTTGGCATGGTCGTAGAATGGACAAAAATAGGCGACACGTATTTTGTATACGTGCCAACATTGATTTTGAGGGGGTGAAAGGCACTCTCGAAACTCCGGGTGTTTTTCGTTCTTCGTCAATAGCGTTTAAACGATACGAGATATGAAAAAACTTCAAATTGCAACAACATTTATTTCTTGACGTATTATACACTGGATATGATAATGATGTAGATAACAACAAACTTCATATTGTTTATTGCAAAAATTCTATTTTTCATACGTATCTCCGAGAGTTTTTAACCGAATGGGATGCAAATTTGAATACAGGTAGAGGATGACAACATAATAATGAGGGGGTTTTCCGATATCTCATAATTAAGGGGTCAAAACTACCCTTCGATTTTTTACTCAATTGTATCGTATAATCAGCTGGTCTTTTGTGATTCCGGGTTAACTTCACGTTAATATAAGCTCGTTCAATACGCGAGTACATATTTGTAAATTCCACTCACCCCCTTCCGCAACCAACCCCCTCGCGAATGTTCAAAGTTCTTGTCGTGCGGCATGGACGAAAATTTGTAGAAATAAAATGGGTTATACTGCAAGTACAATCAGCCAAAATAATCGATATAAATTGCCCTGTTTTGGCGGAACGTCACTCTTAAGTGGTTAATTTAAAAACTTTATTCGTTCGTGACCGGGCCGAGGTAAAAAAAAGTTTAACAGGACAAAATGTTCTACTCTTTGACTACTAGACGTTCGTGATGATAATGAAGAATATAACAACAACTGGCATATTATTTATTGTAAAACTCCGTGAATAGTTGGGTGAAAATCACTCTTCGATTTTCCGCTCATATCGGAACAGAAATAGATAAGGCTTTTGCTATTACGGAATAGTTTCCTGCTTCGGAAAGTAACTGGATAAGTATGGTATTTTTACGAAGATATTCTTTTCAGCACGTACTTTTTCTATCTCGGCCCGTTCATGAACGAACAATGTTTTTAAGATAACCTCATAAGGGTGATATTCTGCCAATATAGGGAAATTTGTATCGATTATTCTGACTGATTATACTTCCAGTATAACCCATTTTATGTATTTCTACAAATTTTAGTCCATGCCGCACGGTAAGAACTTTGAACGTTCACGGGGGGTTGGTTGGGGGAGGGGGTTAGTGGAATTTACAAATATGTCCTCGCGTATTGAAACGAACTTTTTTATTAACGTGAATTGAACCCGGAATGACAAAAGGCCAACTGATTATGCGATGCAATTCAGTTAAAAATCGAAGGATAGTTTTTACCCCTTAATTATGAGATATCGGAAAAACAAAAAACCCCGTCAACTTTATATTGTTATCTTCTACCTGTATGCAAATTTGCATCGTAATCGGTTAAAAACGCTCGGAGATACGTATGAAAAAATTGCATTTTTGCAATAAACAATATTAAATTTGTTGTTATCTGCACCATTATCATATCCAGTACGTAAACAAATAAATGTTATTGCAATTTGACATTTTTTATATCTCGTAACGTTTAAACGTTATCGACGAAGAACGAAAAATACCCCGATTTTTTAGGGTGCCTTTTGCTCCTTCAAAATCAATCTTGGTACGTATACAAAAATACGTATTTCCTATTTTAGTCCATTTTACATACGAACATGTTAAATTTCATAAAAATCGGCGAAACACACCTGAGACAGTTTCCTTGTCAGTGAGTAAGGGGGGCCTACGGCACATTCAGAACGTTTGAGGAACAGCTATGGCTAAATTGCCCCCCCCCCCACACGTAATATCTAGCAGTCTCCCACGAGGAATCACGGAGACAGGAGAGTGAATGGTTTGATTTTACAAGGGACCTTAGGGGTTGGGAAATTGACTTCGGGATGAGACTTGGCAGGATAGTAGTATACCTTAACCCATTGCCGGATCGTCGAGAGTACCCACTCACCAGCTAGGCGCTGCGCGGCGAGAGTGGGGATGGCGCGCTCAGGCACGTGCGTCTCGGTCTTGTTCAAAAATTGTAGGCGCTTCGATTTAAAAAGGAATGGGCGGGAATGCGACGCGGTAAATACGGCCCTGGTGCACGGTGAAGTAGGAGCTCCATGCACGCACTAACACATGGCCACCGTCGCACACAGCGCTGTACAGCGCACTCATTGGTTAGTCCTTCTCTTTATGCTTACCAATACTTCTCGTGAGTTTGGTCCGACAATGGGTTAAGGGTATCCTAAAGTAATAGAGTGCACTAGCCATAAGTTTCAGAGAAAAAGGGCCTTGAAGTTGTTACTAAAAAACGATAATTATCATTCGGGTGCTTGTATGTAATATAAAAAATTGACAAATAAAAACGATATTGTAAAATTTGTTATATAAAGAAAACCCTACCGGAAATTATGTTATAGTGATAATTACAGGTTTAATTTACCTCCATTAAAAGTGCATTTGAAATTATTCAACTTCTTAAAAATAAAATATTATCTTTAATTCACATTTTAATTAGCTGTAACAGTCATTTTATAAATAAAAAAATAGTTTAGGATTTAATTGATAATATTTTTAGATCATTAACTTTATTTAAAAGTTGTTATAATAATTAAAAAGAATTAAATAAAACAATTTTTTAAAGTTCCCAGAGGTAGCATCGAACCCCGGTCGACTACGTGGCAAGCGAGTTCGCTATTAGCTCGGCTACTGCGCTGTTCTTAGAACGTGTAGAAATCGACGAGTACATGGGCTGCGCGTAATAACTTTAAGGCCCTTTTTATCGGAAACTTATGGCTAATGCACTCTATGACTTTACGAGGTGGATACCCTTAAGATATACTACTAACCTGGAAAGTCTCAACCCGAAGTCAATTTGCCAACCCGGAAGGTCCCCTTGTTAGTTGGTATGGGTTGCACATTCGCCGCGTCAATCGAACCATGATAATACACATGGTGGCTCGGGATCGCTCTTCAACACAGACCAGACCGAGTCTGACATACCGCAATGTCACCTGCGGATCCATAATCGTATTTCCAAACACTTCCTTACACAAAAAACACACACAGGCGCGCACGCACACACACAACAACACACGCGCGCATACACTTACGCGCACACACACTCATGCACGCACGTACCCACCCACACACCCACGCACGCATGCACGCACGCACGGACGCACACACGAGCGCACACACACACGTATACATGCACTGTCATGACCGAGTCCTACTCACTGTGCGTAAACACATTTTTGTCTGCCTCCTCGATAATGAAAAACACACACACACACACACGCATACACACATTTATTTTAGCTCAGCCAAAAAATATCTAGCTACGTCGAACCCCCCTCCACCCCTTCCCCTTCCCTCTTACAAGGAAACAGTCTCAGGTGTGTCTCGCGGATTTTTATGAAATTTGGCATGTTCGTAGAATGGACTAAAATAGGCGAAACGTATTTTTGTATACTTACCAAGATTGATTTCGAAGGGGATTTGTCAGAAAGCACCGTATATCTTCCTGCTGATATAATACGTCGATACTTATCAAACCGTATACCGAACACCGGGCTAATGTTATTGGTGTTTGAAAGAGCTATGCGACATGAAATATATTTGGAAGGTCAACGTACTCACTACAACTCTCGTCGAACATACATTTCATTAAAGCCGTCAAATTCAACGACACTACACCCACAAATAATCAGTACAAGAAATACTGGTTGATGAGACTTAAAGATTTTACTTCTTACTTCTAGGACTGTTGAATAATAACTGACAAGGAAGCGTTGCGCGATCGCCGCCTCCAATTTCGATGAAATTTGATATGCTTTCTAGAATGGAAAAAATAGGCGATATGATTTTTTTTTATATCTACCGAGTCCGATTTTAAAGGGGTGAAAGGCACTCTGAAAAGTCAGCGTGTTTTTTGTTTTTCGTCGATAACCTTTCAACGGTACGATATATGACAAATTTTCAAATTGCAACAACGTTTAATTTTCTGCGTACTATACATTCGATATGAGAATGATGTAGATAACAACAGATTTCAGATTGTTTATTGCAAAAATGCAGATTTTGCATACATATCTCCGAGAGTTCTTAACCGATGGGGATGCAAATTTGTATATATGTAGGGGATGGAAAAATAGAGTTGACGCGTTTTTTGGCCATTTAGCGTTAAATTTTTCGCCGCAGAGTCAATTTCTTCTCGCCGATAACAAACCCTTTCGAATACTACCAAAGGTTTTGCCGTTTTCACATATCTCCCACCGTTATCAAGATCGAAAACGGAACGGCATATTTCCTCCGTGTGAACCTGCAAGTTACGCCGATACACACTAGAATCCGAATAAGAAATGTTGTTATTTAATAAGTTTATTTTATTATTATAAGATCTTAAGAATATTTATACCGTTATTCACAACAGGAATAGCGCTTGTGCGTAACCGGGGTTTCCTCGAACCAGTGTGGGACAGAGGTGTAGAGAAACCCAAAAAGATATTCGGCCCTTCCCCCCTAATTATATTTACTAATGGCAAAATCTCAAGTACATCGATTACGTTATGCACGAAATAGCGAGCAGTAAATGGTCGCGTATAGTAGAGTAGTGTATTTGAATTGGGGCGAAAAAACGAGAGAGAGAGAGAGAGAGAGAGAGAGCCCATACGAGCTCACGAACATCCACACAAGGAGGAGAGTCCGCTAATAGCTTATACAGTCAGGAGCTGCTATACATAACAGACCCTTCCTGTCGTTCACCACCTCGCCTGTACGTTGAATCAGAGGTCGTGCGCACTCTATCTCTTTAAACTGCCTGCATATACGCAAGAGAGAGAGAGAGAGAGAGAGCGAGCTATAGGGGGCTTTTTAGGAAGACAGCGAATATGCTACAGAGAGTATGATGTCTTTTATTTTCCCTATATATATTGTGACGAGGCGGTATATCCCTCGCAATCTTAGGAAATAGAAATATTCTCGCGAATATTAAAGTAGGACAGAAATAGCAGAGTCGCGTCGTCTCGCACCCGTGGTTGGAAAAATTGTATTCTCGAACTTGCGCTGCCGAGACATGTCGTGATTTTCAGAAACCCGAGGTCACGGGATGTAAACATCGCCGGCCGTACGCGAGAGACGACGCCGGCGGACGAGAGAGCGAGAGGGATAGCTGTGCCGGCGATCGAGGGTCGATCGTCGATAGGACCTCCTTCCCCTCTTCCCCCCGATAGGACCACGAGGGAGCCGGCGAGCGAGAGTAACGAGAGCGTAGTCAGTGTGGTCTCGACTGTGACACGAAAGCTAAGAGTAGAGAAAATTGTAATAGTAGTTAAAGCGGAGATTGAATAGTTGTGGAGGAGTGATTGAACCGAGGAATATAGAGCGTGAGAGAGTGAGTGAGTGAGAGAAGGATAGAGCGGAGGGAACGTGAGAGAAGAACGAGAGAGACTGGCCTGGAAAAACGCTGTGCGACGGGACGATTTGGATAGCGGCGAAGCATAAAAAGGTAGGCGCACCCGATCTTTTCTTCTGCCGGTGCGATATCGCGTGCCGTCGACGCGCGGTAGTTAGGCTCGAGTCCATCTCGTCACGTAGCCCGAAATTGGACGTAGCCGTCCCTACCGGCGTCTCCGGGGGACCGTGCTACGTCGCTCCGCGAAGCGGTTGAATAAAATAATTATTGTTAAAAAGGGTGATTGTCAAACCCAGATTGTAAAAGCTTATTAGGACATGGACCAATAAAAAAGCGATTGTGAGAACTTTATACACGTGTGCTCTACGGGTAATTTTGATTATTGAATTAACTTACTGTAAATCGATGCTCGTCCCCCGACCCTACTAATTCCCTGAGTTATAACTAAGAGAGGAGGAAGGAACGTTCGTACGAAAAATTCCCTTGGTGCTACGGGGTTTGTACAAGCACCTGGCGCCCAATCATAAACTGGAGAAGGAAAGAGATTGTAAAAACAAAATATTGCGGGCGTCATTATAGAATTGGACTGGCAGCTCTTCTCGGCGTTCACGAAATTTCGTCGAAAGGAGCTCGTCACAATATACATAAATATCGATGTTTCATGTAAAAACGGTTAAATTTTGTGGGTTATTTGAATATACTATTTGCTCAGGAAAAAATATACTGCTTATGGGTTTTCTAAGTGATTTTTCCCATGAACGCTCTTGAAGGATTTTCAAATTTTGTATAATTTAGACAGGATACCCTATACATATTTATAGGCATCCAGACGTATTAAAAACTGAACCATGGTGTAGATGTAAATAACGAATAAAACTCGTATACCTATATACAGGGCGAAATGCATTAAGTATAGCAGAATTTATTTTGAGGTAGATGGGAGCATTACAAACAAAAGTTGCAAATATACATTAGGGATATTTTCGACAGTTTACGAGATATAATTTTTTAATGTTGGGCTAATCAGAGCGCGCCGAGAACCGTTGGAGCCGCCCGCTCTCCGCCCTAAATTCACCGAAAACCAACAAAATTTCCTTGTGCTATTTCTCCGCCCCTTTTAACTTTAACTATCCTGTACTAATTCGCGAGTTTGTTGACCATAGAGACGACAGTCTTGGCGCGGGGTGACGAGGGAGCGGGGCGGCAAGCGCGGGCAGCCAATTATTGATACATTGCGCTGTCTCTACGGCTAGGGCGGAGAGCGGACGGATCTAACGCTTCTTGGCGCGCTCTGATTAGCCCAACTTTAAAAAATTATATCTCGTAAACTATTGAAAATATCCCTAATGTATATTTGCAACTTTTGTTTGTAATGGTCCCATCTACCTCAGAATAAATTCTGCTATACTTAATGTGATTCGCCCTGTATATATATAAAGACGACCAGGCTATGTTAGCCTTGATAAACGATGTATACAAGTCACACATGAGTATGAGACCATCTTATATACTCCTGTTTTAACATAAACGTTAGTCCAATCGAACATCGTAACAGTGCATTATATCTTATTGTGTGACGATGGCAGACCGGGCCTTTTGCAAATGTATTTGCGATTTTTTGCGTTTTGTAAAATTACACAGTGCACAGATATGACGACTTTGAGGAACTAGGTGGTGTAACGAGTTATCAGGTGATAGACTCATCAACCGCTTACAATACCTTATATGGTGGGCCCCCTTTTGTAATATTGTGACAGCATATAACAGAGATATACTAACAAGGGCAAGAATTCTAAACGCGATATCAAAAAGTTGGATTTAAATTAAAGTAAATAAATAAAAATAACGTTTACAATCATTTCGATTGAAAAAGAAAAAAATAGCGGTAGCAGGTCTCGAACCCAAAACCGGCGGCGTACTAGCCGAATACCTTAACCGCTAGGCTACCCCTACACCTACCCGAACTCTACACTACCCTGAAAGGACGTCCCAAAGTCGATTGCTGCCCCGACGACCTCCCCTTGTAAGGGGTCAGAGTGTATTAAAGTGCGGGTATGAAGAGCTACAGAGAAGAGGTATTCAAGGATCTCAGTGCGTTTGTGGTTTTACTGATGAAATAAGAGAAGTACACTCCTCTTATTTCATCTCTTATTTCAGTACTCTTTTACAAGCTTTAGTAAAGAGTTATGATTTTATAACGAAAAAGGTATAATAGGTTTTCAGCAGCTTTGGGATATATCGAGCGATGTAGAATCTGCTCTCATAGATGCTGTCTGCGCTGTAGAATACCAGGAGAAAAACATCGTAAAACGTAAATATTGAAATTTTCTGTTATTCGAAATTTCCATTTTTTAAAACAAAAATTGATTTTTATTTATCTAAAATTCATAAATTTATAAATTTATAAATTGAGACCGATATTTCTTTTCTTACTTTACTCTGAAATATCCTCCCGTCGCAGCCGTCGTCCCTCGGCTGCCGGGGCTCTTTTGATGATAATAAGTTCTATTTATGCATTCTTGGGCGCCAGTCAATTTTTCGTTCTGACAAACGACAACTTCATTTGACAAATAAATCGACACATGAGATTCTTAAGGGGGAGTTCCGTTGAAGGATCAAATAAGCTTCGCAAGATCAATGGAAGACCCAGTGATCGGACAAAGAGACAAATTTATTCTTACTTGTAAAGTTGACAAATTTTGTGTACAGAAGTTTTTTTCTCTCCGCAGCATTCTCCGCCAATTTTTTTCCAGACACAGGTTAACTAGACAATTAACACACCCGTTGAGATTAGGTAATTGCTTACCTAAGGCTTACTTACTACTTACCTAAGGTTTCTCCATTACTTCGCCCGGAAAATTAGTAGATAAAGACAGTCCTCTAATTATTCTCTATTGCCTCGGGACGCGTGTGCTCAGACAGCCAGTACGCGATCGAGTGTCGATCTGTACGTCGTCTCTGTTTGGCGAGCGGAATCGATAGGTAAGGGGAAATTGGGGAATCGTCGCGCTAACTTCGAGACACCTGACAATCTCACGCCCTTATGATGTCGAGAAAATTCTCCGGTAACAAAATATTATTTGTAGAACCGCCGCACATTGCAGAATATACTGTACAGGAACTCACGGATTTAACTACTGCGAAATGTAACTAATAAAACTACTGCTTCTTCAATAGCCTCCCGTTTCCGGCGCGGTCGAGAGTGGATGTGTGAAGAGTGTGACAGAGCTAAAGTGAATAAAAGAGAAGAAAGAGATAGGAAAGGAGGGGAAAAGGTGGTAGAACAGTAGGGAGGAGCGACAGGAATAAGGGGAAGAGTAGGGAAGAAAGGGAAAGAAGGGAGAAAGGCAAAGAACGAGAAGGAAAGAAAGGGAAAGAAGGGAGAAAGGCAAAGAACGAGAAGGAAAGAAAGGACGTGAGAAAGAGGTTAGGAAAATTTGCAGGATCGAGCAAGACGGCAGAGAGAGAGGGAAAGAAGGAATGATAGGTGGGAAAGAGAGGAAGGAAGGCAGAACGGTGGTGAGGAAAGTGCTGACATTGGACGATCAGAAATAAGAGGTAGGCGGCAGAGCATAGGAGGTAAGGAAGGAAAGTGAAAGTGCAAAGCGGTAAGGTAAGCGGAAAAGAAAGAGAGAGAAAGTAGAGGAAGGAGATAGCGAGTCAGAGACAGCAGAAGAGAAGAGAGGGAAAGATCGAGATAGCAGAGAAGGGGAAAAAGGAAGAAGAACAAAGCAGCCATGGAAAGCGGGGACGAGGGAGCAAAGAGAGGAAGGAAAACAAACGCAGAGTGACTAGGTAAGGAGAGAAAAGACAGCACGGGAAGCACAAGCAGTCTAGGAGACTTCACCGAGGTGTGGAAAAGAAAAAGAGAGGAAGGGGTGGAAAGGAACAGGGAGGAAGAGACGAGAGAGGCAGGAAATAAGAATAGAAGAACGGAAAAACCGAGAGGAGGGGAGGAAAAGGAGGAAGGGACGCTACAAAACATAATAAGGGGAATGAGAGAAGAGATGAGAAGAGGGAGAGAGGAGGCAAAGAGACAAGGAGAGGGACTAGAAGAGGAAATAACACGAATAAAGACAACCAACAAGCAAATAAGGGAGCAACTAGAAAAACGAGAAAAGAGATGGAAGACAGAGAATGCAGAGATATGGGGGGGGAGGGGGGGAATGGGGAAAATAGAAGAAAGAATGAAGGAGAAGGAAAGGGAAAAGGAAGAATTAGAAAAAAGGATTGAAAAAATAGAATTAAAGGAAAGAAAGGGAGAGAAACGAGAGAGGAGAGACGAACTAGAGGAAAGGCTAAAGGAGATAGAAAGGAAAATAGAATCAAGGGAAAAAGAAGCGATAAAGAGGAACATAGTAATGAAAAGAGTAACGGTGGGAGGAGAGGAACCAGGAGAAACAGCAAGGAAAATGATGGGACAATTGGGGATAAAAGCGAAGATAGAAGATAGGAGGCAACGGCGATTGGGAAATAGGAACAAGGGAAAGAAGGGACAATAAAGGCACAAATGGAAAAGATGGAAGGGAAAAGAGAGGTAATGGAAAAAAGAAGAGACTAAAAGGAAGAACGGAAAGAATATGAAGCGAAATGACAACGGAGGAAATGAGAAAACCGTGAAAAATAAGAGAAATAGTGGCAGAGGAAGAGCGGAAAGGAGAGAGTACGAGTAGAGCAAGGGAGGATAATGATGCAGGGGGTGTGGTGGAGATGGGATGAAGAGAGCAAGGAACTGAGAGATGAAAGAGGAAGGGCAAGATGGAGGCCAAAAGACACGGGAAGGAACATGAGGGAGGAGGAGGAAACAAAAGGAAAGACAGGCAGAAGAGAGGAGAGGACAAAAAACGAGGAGAGGTGGGAAAGAGGAAGGACGAAAGGATAACGACCGGGAAAGGAGGAGGGAAAAATGAGGACAAGGAAAAAGGTCAGAAATGGAAGAAGGGGGGAAAAGAAGAAAAAAGGGAGAGAAAAGCAAAAAAGACGGAAAGGAGGGAGAAAGGGAATGGAAAAGACCGTTCTGGAACGTCGCAGGAATAACAAATAAAGACAAAGAATTCTGGAAGGCGATAGAAGTATGGGACGTAGTACCGTTAATAGAGACGTGGGTGGAAGAAAGAGGTTGGGAAGGGATAAGAGAGAGGCTGCCGAATGGATACGTATGGGAAAAACAATGGGTGAAAAAGAAAAACAAGAGAGGGAGAGCAATGGGGGGGGGGGCGATAATGGGGGTAAGAGAAGGGATTGAAATAAAAGAAAAGGAGAAATTGAACGAGGTAGAAGGCATAATAGCGAAACGAATATAAGTAGAAAAAGAAATATGGAAAGTGGTAGGGATATACATAAACGGAGACATAGACAAAAAATTAGAGGAGGTCGAAAATTAGAAGATGATGATAGGACGGGACTTTAACGCAAGGATGGGCACGGAAGGAGGTAAAGGGATCGGAGGAAGAGGAGGAGGAAGGAAGGAAATCAAAGAATAAAAAGGTAAACGGGGAGGGGAAAAACTGATAAGCATGCTAGAAGAGGTAGGATGGGAAATAATGAATGGGAATATAGAAGGAGATGAACCAGGGGAGTTCACGTTCACTGGACGGGTAGGGGAGCCAGTAATAGATTACGCATTGAGATGAAAAAACAAGGGAAGAAGTGAAGAAGGTGATAGTAGGAGATAGAATCGACTCCGACCACCACCCGATAATCGTGACGATGAGGAGAGGAAAGGTAAAGAGAAAAACAGAAAACAAGAGAAAGAAAAATAGGGAGCGGGCAATCGACGGAAAGGCTGAAAGAGGAATATAGAATGGCAATAGAGCAAGGGACGAAGGAGGGAGACGAACAGACAATAAAAGAGATAGAAGAAAGGATGAAAAGAGCAATGAGGAGAGGAGAGGAAAACGGAGGGAAGGAAGAAAGAAGAAAAAGAGGAGGGTGGTGGAAGACAAAGAAGGGAGTAAGAAAAAAGAGGAGGTAAGAACGGAACTAAGGAGATGGAGGACAGAGAAGGGAACAAGAGAGACATACAAGGAGAAAATAGGCAGAGAGTGTAAGGAATGGTGTGAAAAGAAAAAAGAGGAAGAACGAGAGAAGATGATAAGAGAGATAGCGGAAACAAAGAAGAAAAACAAGGTGTGGGAGATCGTAAATAGGGGGAGAAAAAGTAGAAAGAGGGTAAACGACAATATAGGAAAGGAGGAATGGAAGGAGCACTTCATGAGGTTATTAGGAGGAATAGAAGTAGGAGGAAAGACCGAGGAGAAAACAGAGAGAAAGGAAGATAACGAAGAAGAACTAAGTAAGGAGGAAGTGAGGAAAATAATTAAGAAGATAAGAGAAGAGAAAGCGATGGGGAACGACGAAATACCAAATGAAGCGTGGAAATATGGAGGGGAAAAGGCAGTAGAAATGGCATGGGAGGTATGCAGAAAGGTGTAGAGAGGGGAATGATGGCCAGAGGGATGGAAGGAGGGCTCAATAGTGCCAATAGTAAAGAAAGGAGATGGGAGGAAGGCAGCCGAGTACCGAGGAGTGGCATTAATGCCATCGATATATGAAATATATATGACAATACTGGGGAGGACATTAGAAGAGGAAATAGAAAGGAAAGAGATAGTTCCGGCAAACCGGACGGATTTTAGGAGAGGAGTGGGAACGATCGACAACATATACGTACTAAACTATATCATAGGAAAGCAGGTAAATAAAAATAGAGGAAAGTTAATTGCGACCTTCATCGACTTCAAAGCAGCATTCAATAGAGTAGACAGATAGGTATTATGGGAAGCACTACGGGAAAGAGGAGTAAGAAAGGGACTAAGGAGAAGGATAAAAGAGGTATACGAGGAAACACCTAGTAGGGTAAGGGTGGGAGAAGAAGCGGAAGAAAGATTTTGACCGGAAAAGGGAATAACGCAGGGGTCTCCGCTGAGCCCGGCGCTATTCAACATTCTGATAGCGGACATGGAGGAGAGGATGCAGCAAGGATGGCAGGGGGGGTGAAGGTAGCAGGGGAAAGAATTGGCATGCTAGCATACGCGGACGACGTGGTAATGCTAGCGGAGGATGAAGAGAGAATGCAAAGCATGATAGGGAGGATGGAAAGATATGTAGAAGAAAAGAAGATGGAAGTAAACGTAGGAAAGACAAAGGTGATGAGATTTAGGAAAGGAGGAGGGAGACAGAAGAAAATGGAGTGGGAGAGGAGAAAAGCTGGCAGAAATAAAGGAGTTTACATACTTAGGGTACGTGTTCAAGAAAAATGGGGGGCAGGAAGCACAAATAAAAGACAGGGCGAAAAAGGCGCGCGGTAATGAGGCAAGTATGGGGGATAGGAAAAATTAAACTTGAAAGAAATTGGCAAAGAAGAATATGGCTATTCGATACAGTTATTTGGAAAGTGATGGGGTACGGCGCAGAAATATGAGGATGGGAGGAGAGAAAGGAAATGGAAAGGGTGCAAGAGAGGTATATAAGATGGACGATGGGAATAGACTGGAAAACGCCAGGGTGTATGGTAAGGAAGGAAGCGACAAGGGAAAAGATAAAAATAAGGGCAGGAAGAAGGGCATGGAAATATGAGGAAAAGCTGGAAGCGGGGAAAGGAAGTGAGTTGGCAAGGCTGTGCCTGGGAGGGATAAAAAAGAGAGAAGCAAAAGGAGAAGAAGGTGTATCGGAATGGGAAAAGGGGAGGAAGGAGGTAAAACAACAGGGCAAAAGGGACGAAGGACATAAGAGAAAAGGGGAATACGAGGAAGTAGAAAAGAAAGAAAAGGAAAGATAAGCACAGGAGAGAAGAGAGAGAATAGCCAATTCGAAGTACAATACATGGTACGGGCCAATTACGGTAGACGAGGTACCAAGGTATTTAAGAGCAGGATAGCCGGAGGAGAGATATAAGACGATAGCAAGGATCAGACTAGGGAATGAAATGAGAGGGGGACAATACTGAAAAACAGAAGAAAAGAAAGCATGTAGGATATGCAGAGAAGAGGAAGAGACGTGGGAATATATATTAGACAGATGCAGAGGAGAAGGAAAGGAAAGGAGATAAATAGGGGAAAGAATAAGAGAAACTCTGGGTGAGAGAGGAGGAGGGGAAAAATGGATGAAGGAGATGGAGGAAAAAAGGAAAGGGAACGAGGCAGAAAGAAACGAGAGAGGTGAGCAGTAGAAAGGAACGAAAGAAAGATTGGAACGAATGAAGCGGAAACGGAAGTCGACAAAAGGGGAGAAAGAATTAGAATAGATTACTAGGATAAGCGCGACATGTAAAAGAGAGCAAAGGAGCGAACGAAGGGATAGATGGCGGAGAGAGAGCAAAAGAAACGATGAAGCGAGCAAAGAGGGAAAGAAAATAAAACCGAGGAAAGAAAGAAATTGAAAAAGAGAGGAAATAGAGAATAAGGTAGATTAAGGTAGAATAAAGACAATGTAATTAAATAGAATAAGGAAAACATGTAAAGGAGACGGAAGTCGTTATAACCCTAAGGGGAGGCAATAAACACACATACATACTGCTTCTTCAATATTATAAGCTTAACTTTTATTATACTTTTCTTTTTATTCTTTAGATGCACCGGTGCCCGCCTACAGCGAAGAAGAAAGAGTCCCGGTTGCAGGTCCTTCAGGGTTATGCTAAAGACCCAAAAACACCGAAATCATTCAAATAGACGATAACGACAGCAGTGGCAAAGACGATACTTAAGCGATTATTTATGATAAGCGTAATAGTTACGTTTTATCACCACAAAAAGAAGAAGAAGAGCGGTAAAGGAGGAGCAAGAGCAGTATCAGGATCAGGAGTAGGAGCAGGAAGAGGAGGAAGGGAGGTGGAGGAGGTGGAGGAGGAAAGAAAAGAAGAAGAAGAAGAAGAAGAAGAAGAAGAAGAAGAAGAAGAAGAAGAAGAAAACAGGAGTGTTCAATAACACGAAAATCAACTATAGAAATATGCCATAGAGCGTGATTTGCTGAACAATGCTGATGAAGGGCCAATTTCGCGGGCTGATGATGACTGGTATCAGCATCGCTTGGATCGCACCGAGTCAGGTAAATATGGTTGCTCTCATATCCAAAAAGTAAGGTATTTATTTTGGCAAACGGATAAGTGAAACGGTTCATCCACGGTTAATCCACTACGGTAGACTATTCACCACAGGGCCTATTATTGAATGATAATGATGAATAGCAGAACTCTGTTACATACAAGGTACTACTAATAATAGATCTGAATAAATGCTCGGATTAACCGAGCGAAGATCGTTACACGTATTTATTTTAGCGCTGCATTTCGGCGCAGGGAAGGCCTGTACTCATACGAGTAATAAACCATTCAGGAATTCTCAACCACCGGAAAATCGCTTCGAGATCAGGGATTCTATGCGTTATTTCAAAAGTTTCGAACTTCAAGGACGGGAAACTGCGTTGCGTGTCAGAGAACCAAATGCGGGGATCTCTGTAATAGATTGGCTCGATGGAGCATTTCGCGATTCTTTGACGTATATCACCAACGCCTGTGCTGGTGGTGATTATGTAGGAATATCATTTACAGCGGATAGTTTAGCGCACGGTCCTGTATGGCTATCCTTCCGACGAGCCAGAGACTATACCTTTGAAGACATTTAGCAGTTGATATGCAGCGTTGCTCCGAGTGTAACCTCTCTGAATATCCGTAACTCGTGTAATAGAAAAATTTATATCGTCAGAAGTGTCGAGGGTCTCGGTAGACAAGGCCTGAGGCACGAGGCTGTTGCGAAAAAATCGATATTATCAATCCGAAATTATGATAATTTATATGTACCACGCTCATTGGTAGCGGCGCATGCATACGGTGAACGGGGTGAAATACTATCGACAGACTCACATACTAGATGGCAACGCATTAGACAAATTAACAGTTCGCTGCAAAGAGATGAAGCTATTGATCTTACGAGAGCAGCTAATATCATTGTCTCTGCAAGCGGTTGCAGTGTCTATGAGATTCCCCAGTATCAAGATTATTTAATACATACCGGCATCGCCATTATGATGTCCAAATTTCTAACTCTGGGATATCGTTAATAACCTTTGTTCGATGGTAGAAAAAGACTTTCGGCTGTAGGTACGATACACCAAACGTTACATATATTGCATTATGAACGTTCGCATCATTTTCAACGTATTTTGAGTCTCAAAGGTGCTGTGGGTGGTGGAGATTTTGTCTCAAGGTGTTAATATGCGCAGCCATCGTGATGATTGCAGATATTCTAACCAAAAAATAACCCCGATATTTTGGACTACCGCCATGTGACCCTCTCACTAGTTGAATACAGAAAAAATAGTGTAAAAATTCCTGGAGGCATTTTAAATCGCTATTTCAAGGTCAATTAATTTTGTTTGCTATTTTGGCCCGAAAGTTGGCATACCCCCTTTTGTTTACGATCAATATGGGAATAATAATACAACATATCGAGAAACTTATCTTAGAGGTGAATTCAAGATAAAAAATTGTAATTATCGAGTTCTGACCATGGCTTTGATAAAAATAGCCTCCGACCCATCAATGCTACGTTTTCCTGAGGATGGGCTTGAAAACGGGATTATTTGAAGAATAGACAAGTAAAAGTAAGTAAAAAAGGTCAAACATAATGTACGTTTATTCAGCAGCCTTCTCATACTCCGCGCATCCAAAAACGTGGGTATATCAAATTTGAGCAAAAAATGGCAAAAGAGAAAATTTGATCTTCAAATAGTCATTTTAAAGATGAATGGTGCTTCTAGGCATTTTCACGCTATTTTTTTGGATTCAGCGCATCAAATGACGTGGGCCTTCAAACCTTCGCACCAAATGTTTTACATTGGACCTTACTTGGCCGGCGGTGCTGGTCGATATATCGACAAGCAGTCAGGTTGGGGACTCCATATAAGAAATTGATTGAATTTATGCATAAAAACTCTCCGTCGTTAAAAGCTTAATGAGATACTGTGTGATTCTGGTCATCTGGTCCTTAAGTACGCCCGCAACGGGTATGTGACGTTAACGTGTAGCGCAAGATTTTAAGACTCAGCAAAGCTAAGGATGTAGTAATAGTAGTTCCGAACGAATACACTGCTCAGAGATCTGCCAACCACTAGTAGCCAGCTGTATCCCGAATATGATGTACGTTTATACTGATATCTGTGAGCCCTATATCACTAGACATATGCATATGCCGCTGCAACGCGTCGTGACAGCTGTTGCCGCTGGTAACCATAATTACGGGTCTGTGAAGATAAGATACTGCTCACCACCGCTCTATGGTCCTCTATTACGCACTAGTTTTCAAACAATAACCATTGATATAAGCGATGAATTCGGGGAGCCGATACCTTTCGAGTACGGGATGCTGACAGTGTCATTGAAGTTCATACGTACATATTAACTTGAATAGTTCGAAAATGTATTACTATGATGAATACTTTATATGCTATCGGGGAGTAGCGCCTGAACCGGTTTTGATTGTATCAGTCATGTACCTACATGTAGTACATAGCTACCGAATCAAAGACGCCACGATATTAATTATTTTTGTTGGTATGCCGATGGTTTGCAAATACCGTCAAAGTCTTTACAACCAGACTTCACAGATGCTGATATTTACGTAGATGCATACCATACACTATTTTCCGGTACAGGTATCCACGATTGTATTACACGTGCAAACTACCCAGCTGGTAAATGTCTCACTGCATTTGATCTTACACCCAAGCTCTTGACCAATAGTAGCACTCATTGGAATCTTGTGAGACATGGTAGTGTGAGGATAAAAGTACGTTTCGCAGCCGCCCTATCTTCAACGATTAATTGCATTGTGCATGCGGAATATGATAATGTGTTGGAGATCAGCTCTTCCAGACAAGTAATCGTGGATTTTAGTAGTTAGATCGTAGGGTTTATAGGGGCGGGGGAGGTATGATAGATCCACAGAGCGAGCAATACTCATCGTCAGTTTACATTCAAAACCTGACGTGTTACGACGATTGAGAGACACCATGAACATCGCCATTGATATACATGGTCTGAAGGATAAATATAATTATTTTATAGGTTGCCGTCGTCTTTCTAAAGACATGTTACCTAGCCCATTGGATTATATCAGCACCCCACGGTTTTAATGCCCTACCACTACGTAGTGGTGGTAGAACAGAGTATACGGACAAGAGTATATGGACAAGAGTTATGGGCTCTTGGTAATTCGTACACCATAATTTCGGTTCTTCCCTATTCGGTGGTCGTCTCATCATTCGATTCCCGAGCACCAGAGATCGTTGCGTCCGGCTAGGTATCGGTACTGGCACATATGTATATAGGGTGTTAGAAAAGTCTGGAAACGGTCGAATATCTAAGAAAGAAAGCATTTTAGAGAAAAATGTTTCAGACAAAAGTTGTGTAGTTTCGAAAGGGACCATACCACTTTTAACTGTAATAAAATGTTTTTTCATCAATTACTTTTCGAGTTATAAGGCTTCAAAAGCACAATACCACCGGCATTAGCGTTAACGGAGACTTTGTCCTTGAAATTTTCAAAAAATCATTTTTTTTTATTATGGATTCTTAATCTACATGTAAGTAGAAATAAATCTGTCGAAGCGTTTCCCGGATTTCGAACGTTTACGATATTTTAAACGCGTTTGAAGTTGGCACCGTCAGTGCGCTCTGACCGTCTCAGCGAGGCGCCCGGCTAGCTGGGTTCCAAGCTAGCCGGGTCTTCTTAGTGACACTGTTCTGAAGGCCATCGAGCCAATTTACAAAGACTTGTCGTCGGACGATTTGCTCGAAAGATGTTTGGGTGATCATATTCAAAACAGTAATGAGTCACTTAATAATATTATTTGGATGCGTGCGCCCAAACATCTTCATTTCGGCGCAGATGTGTTCAATATTGCCACGGAATTAGCAGTGACTATCTTCAACGAAGGTGAGGAATCATTGTTAATTGCCATGGATCTCATGGGTGTCCGGATTGGCACATTCGCCGAGAGCTAGGTCCATTCACGGGACCCAGCTCAATAAAAAAATGGAGGTAACCTTCGCGTGACCTTAAAATGACTCTTCAAGGTCAATTCAATGGCACCATCATATAGCCCTTTCCGAACCATACAACTTTTGTCGAAACATTTTTCTCTAAAAATGCTTCATTTTTGAGATATTCGACCGTTTCCAGACTTTTCCAACACCCTGTATAGTCGTGATTCGCAGGCCCTATTATCCGGAACAGATCCTACGCCATTGGCATCCACCTGTGAGACTAAGGTTCCCAGAATTGAACCCGAGACACCTCGTAACAATTCGTTGGTCACCACCCAAGGCATCTATTGATCCTATGGATCTACAGTTTTAAGTGAGTTCCAAACCACCTATAGTGCAGAAAATGCACAGAATTCTACCACCTAGTATAAAACAGCAAAACACGTGGTTACAATGCAATCATCGCGATATAGAGTAGTCGGAGGGTGAAACACGTTTACGGACAGTCGAGGTTGCTTTAAAAAAAATCGGTGTACAGCCTGATCGACTGTTTACAAGAGGAGCTGATACAGCGGCGTATTTTACACAGCTGGCGGACTGCTTTATTATAAATTGTCATGTCGATGGGAGGGATGACTGGGGAAACGGTGGGGGAAATACAATAGGTATTAATTATAAGATATAAGCAAGTAACAATTCGTAGTTCTATTGTGCAATAATAAAATAAATAAATAGTTGCGTTATAATCAGTTCTTTACAACTATATATCCTCGGCGGACGATGTCGGGGGTAATTACAAAAAAAAACTCTATATGAAAAAAATACTAGTATGAAGATTGGGCGTCAGTTATTTTTGACAACAAGAAAAATAACAAAACACAAAAACAAATGTTTATGAACTTTCCCGTCGGGTAATTAGGGGTATGGGGTACTGAAATAGGAGAGGGGTGTGTAGAGTGGTATCTCAGGGAGGGGGTTCTCCGACGCGACGGCCTCTTGTTAATTACCACTCACACTTTATTAGAAATATTCGCGAAATAATATTTAACGACCTAGGGAACTTAGCCGAGATAGTTCGCATACTGTGTGAAAGAATTTTTAAATACCCCTTTTGTTCGACGACGGCCTAAGGCCGTAAAAATAACTACCAAGCGAACAAACAAACAAAAATTTATTTTACACGAGGTAACCTTTCGGACGCCGGAAATCGGATTTTATAACGTTTGGATATCCACGAGAACCCTATGGAATTATAAAGAATTTACGCTCGAAGTTACTATTTATTGGGATAGTTACTATAATTACTATAATAAAAAAAACGTATTTCCTCCAATTATTCGATTGGGAATGGGCCTTGTGCCACTCAATTTAATTATTATGATTAATTCTTAATGTTAAACTACCGTCCACACCGGTTCTATTTCAATGGCTAATTTATAAATTGATACCAAAGTAAAAAGAAATGCACTATTGTGTCCTACGAGCATTGAAACGCTTCGACAGGGAAATGGCTAATACAAGAAAAATTGGGATAGAAAAAAGGACGGGGGGGGGGGGCTCTAACACGATGCACACAAAGGGACAATTTAATTACACGTGCCAATAGTCGATCTGTGCAAACACTTAGATTATGGTACATCGATTCTTGTCTCTGCTCGTTCCTTTCTTCCTCTCGTTTACTCTGTTTTCCGTTAGTTTGTTCCTTTCACTCCGCTCGTCACCGGTTGCTCACTCGCTTCGTTCCTTCGCACGCCTCTCTCTCTCTCTCTCTCTCTCACGCACTATCCTCTATCCTCTCTTACTCACAACTTCTTCACACACTCACTATTCAATCTCTTATTACTCACCCATCTTTTTGCACTTTTTTCTACTCTCTCCTTATTCTCTCGATTTAATTCTCAACTCTTCAATAACTCTCTCTTTCGCTAAGTATCCTCAATTCTCTTCGTCTCATTACGTCGTTCCTCTCTAATGGCTCGTTGCAAAGTGCCGATACGAGGCGTACCGGAAGCTTGTGAGCTTGTTGCGAATGTTCTTGAAATTGTTCGCAGTTCTTCTGTACCTCTGATTTGACGAGACACAGTTGATTGGTTGAGTCAATCACGGGTCGATAGGGAAAACGTCGCGGATAGGTTACTTTCTCTTGGGACGGCTGTAGGGGAATCTAGGGTAATGGGAGCAATTATAGGACGATCGGTACGGTAGTGTAACACTATTAGGAATACGGGACTGACGGGTAAGAGATAATCGATATTTGCCGGGCGCTGCTGCCGTCTCTGCTATCGGTATGACACTTGCCGATTAATGGTCCATGTCAACGTTCGCATTGAAGTGCTCTTTGTATATTGACAGCTCCTGGTGTTTTTCTTGTCGACGAGTGCAGGTCCTGAGATATTTCGAGGTGTGATATTTTTAATAGTGTGATGATGCGAGTGCGGGTCTGAGATATTTCATGAGTGGTTTTTCTCGTGGTGATATAACGCATGAGTTCTTCTATGACGGTGAGATGTATTCCTTCTTCGGTTTCCTTCCTTGAATTATTTTTATAGGTTATGTCTGATGATGATGATGACGGCGATGACGGGTATCCTGGGGGAGGTTGGGGACATTCTTCTTGGCAACGATAAGTGTTTGCACAGATTTGCAACGTTCTTCGGATTAGGAAGAGGAATTAATATTTATCTTTTCATTTTCAGATACTAGCGGGTAGACTGTGGCCTCTGCGCGAGCCTAATGCACGGGCGAGAATTGTACCATATTACAAAATCTAGAAGAAGACACCGACGATCAATCGTTCTGTAATCTTCCTGCGAGTAACACACATTGTATATATCACGATCTACAGCGTAAAAACTGTGCATTCAAGTGTGTTTTCAACGACGCAATGAGAATAAAAAAATGGCTTCCTCATAACAACCGTTCCAATTCCTTATGAGAGTACAAAGCCACCACAACCTGGAACATCGGATTACTAGCTATAGAATACCAAGAAGAGGAAAGAGTAGTCGATATAACAAAAATGCTGGCGTCTATGTAACAGCGGTTACATAGATGGTTTTCATAACAAATAGCGATCTGTTATGAAAACCGAGCAACTTTTGCAAACCCTACACGGTACAAAGAGCCGTACTGTGGGTATGCCCAGCAGATCGCATTCCTAAGGTATGGGGAAATCCAGCAGTAATTACAGTTAATACCAATGGCCACATACAGCCCGGAACCCGCTTGGCCGCTATGTACGTCAGTCGAGATGGACGCGAGCAGTACTTCAACAGGTACGGACTACCACCAATCATCCCACAACATCTCCGATGTCTCCGACAGAACTGAGAATTCTAGCGCTACGACACCATACAGCTTCCGGGTCCTGAACCACAGACTTGTGCATATTATTGTGTTATGTTTCCTCATTTCATGTATACAGGCCTTGATATTAATATGTTTAGGAGTACGTTTCCAACCGATTCAACACAGAACGACAGAATAATGTATAACTACTACAACAAGTATTGTAACGGGTTTCCCACACACCTCCGAGATCCCGCCATCCAACTCCATACGGGGAATATTACGCTTCCCGCGAAAGGCCCATGGATATCTTGGCTGGCTGGACGATGTTCTCCGAGGGGCTCGAGCCGCGCATTCGGGCCGAATGGGCGCCAAGTACAAGTACCACCAATGGCTTATTTAAGTTTGCCATCGCGGATGGCCTGACGCGAATCCCCTTTTTCCGCGGAGCTGGAGAGGGCCCCAGAGAACACAAAGTGGCTAACTCAGTCTGCACGTTGGGCCGTGAGGATAGAGAGGCGTAAACGAGCGCGAGGATTGGGCGGATTTCGAAAGACAGCGAGACTACGCACTCGTGGATATTCGAGGCCGATTTACTCGAGTTACGATTACAAAGTTCGTATAGGACTACAGCTACTTATGATTAAGTCGGTTAACTCGCGAACCGAGGTCGATCGCTTGCAAGGGAGTACTTAGCGCGTGAACGACAGCTATGGCGAACAGGCCGCGATGCGAAATGAACAGGGTTGACTCCCTAATCCATAGTTAGAACGTGGGGGCGGATAGGTAGTTATCAAACCGACACTTAGCGTGCAGCGCGAATTAATTAGGCAGTAATCGTTAGCTGGCAATTCGATAATTAGCACGCGGGGTGAATTACTTAGTCGGAAGTTCGATAATTAGCACGCACGATGAATTAGAAAGCCGGCGGTTCGATAATTAGTACGCGCGGTGAATTAGTTCGCCAGCCGTTCGGGATTAGGAGGCGCGGCAAGTAGGCAGCAAATGAAACGGTAGTTAGCCCGCAGAGTCATATAGGTAGCTAATGAATCGTTAGTTAGCATGCGGAGCTAAATACATGGCTAATGAATCGTTAGTATGAATAGGTAGGTAGCGAATAACTCGTTAATTAGCCCGCGGAGTCAAATGGGTAGCTAATAAATCGTTAGTTAGCACGTGATATACAAGAATTAGTTAGCGAGTTTATTAGGTAGCACGCGATATACAATGATTAGTAAGTGAGTCGGTAGGTAGCACGTGATATACAAGAATTAGTTAGCGAGTCAATAGGCAGTACGCGATATACAATAATTAGGTAGTAGTTTGATAGGTAGCACGCGGCACGAATTCGGTAGGCCCGAACACCGCCATAATCGACTTTCAACTACAGAGGGTGGTCAAATTATTATACTCAAACTTGAATTTTATTATTGATGTTTAAAAGACTGTGACTGTCTCAGTGGAAAATGGTCGTATGAAGATAAAAAAAAAGCATTTTTAAGCTCCAAGGTTCTAGTTTTGAGATCTCCTAGCCAAAATTTGTATGAACTACGATTACTACGCAATCAAAAGAAATAGCGCAAAGAAATTTTGCCAAATTTCGTTTTTTTTTTGCTTTGGTCTACGAGCTTAGACAATTTGTTTTTAATTAGACAAATACATAGACTAGATAGCCTATTGTTTCAGTTTCGATTTGCTTTTTTATATATCTCTTTACGTCATTTTTTGGCTGAGATATCCGACTTTTATTAAACAAAAGGGGCTTTTTGTCTTTGGTCATCGATATCTCAGCAACCAATGATCGCACAGAAAATAGAAGAAAACTTGAAAATATTGCGTATAACACTTTTTTATAATTGTTGGGAAAACAATTTTTGTATTATCTTCCTCATCGATTTGAAAAAAGTATAAAAAAAGCGACTTTTTTCGTTGTTTTAGTAAATCTACCGCGGGTTGACAAACACAGTGGGTGGCCAAATTATTATACTCACAATGGATCATCAGACCTGTTAATCACGGATTTTTATGGGTCTCAGGTATGTTGTAGAGGGTCCTGTCGCGAGTACGTGGCTACCGGTTTTTATCCTAATGCCCCTTAGTTTCCGAGAAAATCGATTTTGAAGTTTTATGCGTACTTATCGTATTCGTAATGTTAGTCATATTTCAACTGAGCGAGCGTAGCATAGTGGCTAAGATTCACGCCTACCACACTGGCAGAACGTGTTCAAATCTTGCCTGTGTACTTTTTCTTTTTTTTCAATTACGAATAGTATAGGTTATGCAAAATTATTCGAAAATAGTCATTTTCAGCGTAGTAATTTCATTATTAACCAATAATTACAAAAGCGTCTTACTTATTATCGCTTGTATCTCTTGCAGTAATAGAACATAATGCCGGATGGTATTTGTCGTAAAAACCCGAAATACAAAACCGTACAGCACCACGCACATCTGATGAAAGCTACTGCTTTGCAGGCACACGGATTTTTTAGGAGCGATACCGGAAAATACTGTTTGTTCAAATTCGAAAAGATTGTTCTTTCTTCAATCAATTTTGATGCGAACCATGCATATTTGATCATTGCTGTGAAAGCAGGTACATTAAATTGATGCAAAATCAGTGAATGTATTTTTATGGCATCTTCCCTCGAAGCGATTTCTCTATTTGTCTTTAGCAAGTCGGGAGCATTTTGGAGGTTTTTAGTGAAAATTTTGACCTGCCGGTAAAATACATATCACAGGGTTCGCAAAGTGGAGTACACTTGGGTAGAATACTTTTCACTGTGCAGGTGCATGCTTTTCTTTCATCTACGAAGATGTGATCCTACAGTGCCTGATCGGTTTGCCCTCCCCAGGAATTAATAATATACATACATTTTGGTGTCCCACGTACGGAAGAATGACAAATTGTAAAAATTCTTCATACAGCACTTGTGAACTTTCCTGATTTCGTGCAGGTCACAATTGGACCAAATTACCCCGGTGGTTCTTGCATGCATAAAAATACTTAAGGGAATATCTTTCCTGGCGCAGTTAAAGTATACTGTGCTGTGTACGAATGTGTGTTTTCGAATCATTTTGCATAACTTATATTATTCGTTGATATCATGTATGATGAAAGTTAAAGAAAAAAAAAACAAAAACACATAAATATATGGGCAGGATTTGACCACGATCCACCAGCGTGGTAGGCATGGACTTTAACCACTACGCTACGCTCGCTCAGTTGAAATACGATTAACGTTACGGGTACGGTAGGTACGCATAAAACTTCAAAAACGATTTTCTCGGAAACGAAGGGGCACTAGGACAAAAGCCGGTAGCCAAGTACTCGGGATAGGTCCCTCTACAACATATCTGAGACCCATAACAATTCGTGATTAACAGGTCTCATAGTCCCCTTGTCAAACAAAAATTCGTCACAATCTGTGAAAGGGATGGCTGTAATTAACTTATTATGGCAAGCATGTTATTGTTTTTTTAATTTACCTGTCATTAAAATGGCAACGCGTAAATGTTATGGTTTACAAAATGGTGGCGGGTGAATAAACTTACTAGTATTAAAGAAATAGATAATGACTTTAGAGCCCATATAACTAATGTATTTAAACCGTTTTTCCGGACTGATCCTGTGCATTCATTGGTTGCTGAGTTATCGACGACCAAATGCAAGAGGACCCTTTTTCATTAAAAGTCGGATATCTCAGCCAAAAATGACGTAAGGAGATAAATAAAAAAGTAAATTGAAGCTGAACTAAAAAAAATGTCTAAGCCCGTGAACCAGAACAAAAAAATAGACAAGATTTGGCAAAATTTCTTCGCGCTATTTCTTATGATTGGATAGTAACCATAGCTCATTTAAAATTTTGGCTAGGAAATCTCAAAAAGAGAATCTTGGAGCTTCAAAATGCTTTATTGTTTTTATCTTTATACGACCATTTTTCACTGACAAGGAACATCACTTTGGTGTCCCCCCTCCGATTTTGTTGACACTTTTTTATGTGGAAGAGTATCAAAAAGTAAGAGACGCCTATTTTTTTATCTGCGGAAAAACGCGTTTAAGGAGTGAAACGCACCGTAAAAAATGGGGATGTTATTTGTTTTTCGTTGATAACGTTTTAACGGTACGAGATATAACAAAATTCATATTGCAACAACCTTTATTGTTTCGCGTACTATACATTGGAGATGAGAACGATCCAGATAACAACAATTTTCACATTGTTAATTGGAAAAATCCAATTTTTTCATACGTATCTCCGAGCATTTTTAATCGATTGGGCTGTAAATTTACATACATGTGGAGGATGAAAAGTAGCGAATACGGGTTTTTTTGTTTTTTCGACATTTCGCAAATAAGGGGCTGAAACTGTCCTTCGATTTTTTAGGCAGGAGCATCGTATAGTTAGCTAGCATTATGGAATTCCCGGCTAAATTCACGTCAATATAAATTCACGTTTGTGTGCATATTTGTAAAATTCCCCTGTACGAACCAAAAATGAAGCGATGAACCACCCATGTGTTTATCTTTTTCCACCCTCTATGAGAACGGGGTGAACCTAATTGAAGGAAACTTGTTCTATTTTGATGTAAGTACTAAAATCTAGTTAACGTGTTTTTGCATTTTTCCAAATAGCAACCTTAAGGTTGTGTAGGGTCTAGCCGTCGGGAGTGAAGCATGAGGGGAGGGGGGCGCACTATGCTTATGCACGGAACCGATGAATTATTACCAACTGTTTGTCAAATTATCGTCGTATTTAATGTAATTTTTCGAGGAAAAAATCCACATTAGTTTAAAAGAATATGCATTTTTTACCAAGTGATAGTTATAGGAATTATTTCTATTAGTTTATGGCATTATTTTCGATACTTCTTTTTGGCAACAACGTAAATTACGACCCACGATAATATGCTTGGGTTGGCAGCAATGTTGCACAGCTCTCATATACGCGCGCCGTTCCTAACCTTAAAATCGAAGTGTTTGTTTATCACCCATGTTCGGGAAAAAAATTCTTTCGTTTGAAAGGTAAAGTTTGCAGCTTCGCTGCTTATAACTATAAGCGATGTGCTCAAGTGCAGAGTAGAAAAAACAGCGCGAATGAACTTCACACAAATGTTTCGCAAGAACCTGCAACGAAAATTGAAAGATGTCGCTTCATCGTTAGCTTTAGCTAACGATGTTTCATCGTTAGGTTTAGCCTTTATCGTTAGCTAATGTCGATAAAGAAGATAAGCGAGGATTGGCATCTGTATTCGACATACACTGTGAAAATTATCTTCTCATAAATCGTGGGCCTACTAGCGGGAAGCACGACGCGGTTAATACAGAGCGAAAAGAAACATTGTACGACGTCAATTCTAAAGCTTGGTGAGTATTTGCAACTTGAAACATGGAGGGAGAACGTAGAGAATTTTTTTCCAATTCTTGTTTTAAAAAAATGGTCTCAAGTTATTGCTGTGCCTTTTGATGTCGGAAAGTTTGATATTAAAAGTCACATGACACCGGTTAGTGCTCTAAAATTAAGAATAAGCTCAGCGTCCAATGTAAATGTCATTTGTATTATTTTTCAGGGGCTCTGCACAGTGGTATTGGCAATACACATGTGAACAAACTTTTCGGCTGCCTCAATATCCGGACACTGGATACGGATTTGTTCAAGCGTTATGAGACGGAGGTTGGCTCGGTCATTGCGGTAGCAGCGAAGGAATCGTGTGAGAGTGCAACGGTTTTAGAAAATAAATTGACAATTGAGAATGCAGTGGAGCTCCAAAAAATGCTGTAAACAATCGGATATAAAAATAACAAGAATATTTACATATAAACATAAAACAATCTAGTGGAATTTTTTACATATATATAACAGGATTTTATACAGATTCTTAGTTAAATATACAGAAGAACAATTAAAAGCAGTTTTTTAATAAGAAAACTAATTGAATTGACTTGCGCAAAAAAATGATATATCTACAATACTTACCGCTATGTATAATGCATTCTGAAAAAAATCATGACTTAATTCAGACATAGCATATATGTAGGATCGGGTTCCGATGACGGGAACTACGGCCCTCGTTCGACGACCATGCGAGGAGTGGACGAAAGTTCCTCGGCAGTTGGCGCGCGGACTCGATCGCGAACGAACGCAATGTAACGAGACGACGCATTTCATCATTTAATAAAGTTTTTCCTTAATTGTTTCTTTATTCCGAATTATCGATATTTTCCCTGTTTTCACATGACCTTTCTACATTTGGGGGCTCGTCCGGGATCGTGAGAACAACTACGGGTGTCGACGTGGTTAAAGAAACAAAGAAAAAGTGGAAGGCGAAAGAAGAAAGAAGGGTGTCCTATACAGGTGATAAGACGCAATAACGGAAGAAGTGTTTCACCAAATTATAACTCTGCGGTTATCGGCCGTTAAGCCGAATTACGGGAAATATAATAGGGTGAAGTCCCAAAGCGTCGTAAAACGGAACAATGGTTCTAGAAAGATCGCGCGGGAATCAAGAAGATGCCAGGGAAGACGCCATGGAAGACGCCACAGAGAACGCCGATGCGCACGTCGCACGCGCATCTCAAGCTGGGACAAGGAGTGGAAAAGAGAGAGAAGACGGAAGCGCCGAAGCAGTTACGGGCTCGACGCCAGCGGAGACAATGACGGTAAAACAGCTAAGAAGTACATTAGAGCGATTACAATTACCGACGGCAGGGAAGAAGGCAGAGCTGTTATCTCGGCTAAGGCAGTACGAGGATGATGCAAGAACCGAGAATAGCGATGTAGACGACGAAGGAAGCGTAGCAGCGAATCTAGTCGATGAACAGTCAGCTGAGAGTAGTGACGATGACAGATGCAATCGTAATGCTGGCTCGAGAGATGCGAGACGACGACGTGACAGCCAAGGAGAAAGAAGGACTTCGCGTAACGCCGCCAGCTTGTTTACGATTAAAGATGTCGAAGGTAGCATCTCTAATTTTTCTGGTGATGACAAACTCTCAGTTGAAAAGTGGTTCGAAGAATTCGAAGAAGCGAGTGTGCTGTTGGACTGGAATGAGTTACAGAAAGTGATATACGCTAAAAGGTTGTTACGTGGTTCCGCGAAACAGTACATGGCGTTGCTGAAGGGTATCACAACGTGGAGAGAGATGAAACGACGACTCGCGCGCGAATTTGAAACAAAAGTAAATAGCGCAATAATTCATGCGCAGCTTGCTAAACGAAAGAGGTTAGCGCATGAGACGCCGAGGCAATATGTATACGCGATGAGTGAAATCGCTAATCAAGGATCGGTCGAGGAAGAAGCGCTCATACAATACATAATCGACGGCATAGTCGACGAAGAAAGCAACAAAGCTATTTTGTACAACGCGGCTACGATCACAGAGTTGAGGATAAATGTGGAGCGGTACGACCGAATGAGAGAGAGAAGCGACAAAAAACGGGGTGAGTCAGTGAACGGAAAAATTAAGGATGCCCCGAGAACGGATGCTAAAGTGAAACAGAAGTCCGCCAAAGACTCACGGTGTTTTAGTTGTGGTTCGGTCGAACACATCGCACGAGAGTGCCCGGAAAAGGGAAAAGGCCCTAAGTGCTTTAAATGCAATCAATATGGGCATATTGCAGCGAAATGCGATGCTCCCGACAGAGTGTCGGTGCAGAAGAGTAGCACAGTGAACGAGGTGACGGAGGTTGACCGAACGGCAACAGACGACGAAATAATTGTTGAGATCAACGATACGCCCGTACGGGCAATGATAGATACGGGAACCAAACAAACAGTGCTAAAACGGAGCGAATACGAGAGGATCGGCAGACCGGCGTTGCACTCGACAGGGAAAATATTCCAGGGCTTTGGAAAAGCCACGGTGAAGGCTGTAGGACTCCTACGTACCGACATGGTGATTCGGGATGAGACCTATACGGGTGACGTGTATGTAGTGCCAGATTCGGCTATGAATCACGATATGCTCCTCGGTAAAGAACTCACTAGAGGAATGAATATCCATATCAAAGGCGGTCGAGTGACCATCGTCAACGGAGAAAATTGACGATGCCGACGCACGAAGAAATGACGATGATAGTGCCAAGTGGAGTGAGTCTCCCGTAAACTACATCGAAACAGAAACGGTGGATGTTAATAGTCAAGATCGCGGGGAAATCGAGAAGCTGATAAAAGAGCATAACCCGCGGAGAGAAGTACAGACGAGTATCGAGACGAAGATCATGTTGCAAGATGACGCTCCTGTATGTTTGAGACCGCGGCGGCTATCGGTGAAGGAAAAAGCGATTTTGGACGATCAAATCGGTAAATGGTTACGCGAAAAAATCATACGACCAAGTCGGAGCAAATATTCTAGTCCAGTGGTGATTGTACCAACAAAAAATGGAGAGTATCGGGTGTGCATCGACTATAGACAGTTGAATAAAAAAATCGTGAGAGATAGGTTCCCGATGCCGCTGATCAACGATCGCATAGACGCGCTCGCGCATGCTCGGGTATTTTCAGTGTTGGACCTGAAAAACGGATTCTTCCATGTGCCGGTCAGTGCTGACAGTATCCAATATACGTCGTTTATTACTCCGGATGGGCAGTTCGAGTTTTTAAAGACGCCGTTTGGACTATGCAACAGCCCTACCTCATTCTTGCGTTTCATCGACGAGGTGTTCCACGAGCTCGAAAGAAAGGACGTGGTTTTCATGTACATGGACGATTTGATCGTGCCTGGAAAAGATGCAGGTGAGGCACTAGCGAATCTGAAAAAAACACTTGAAGTCGCTGCTGCAAAAGGGCTCGCGATTAATTGGAAAAAGTGCGATTTCCTGAAGAATCGAGTCGAGTACCTCGGATACGTAATCGAGGATGGTGCTGTTGGGCCGTCACCTACGAAAATCAAAGCGGTAAGGAGTTTTCCGACGCCGGAGTCGAAAAAGGCAATCCAAAGCTTTTTGGGGCTAACCGGATATTTTCGGAAATTCGTACGTGACTGCGCTCAGATCGCAAGACCGCTATCTGACGTATTAAAGAATGACCAGAGATTCCGATTCGGAGACAAGGAAGCGCAGGCCTTCGAAGTATTAAAACAACTCCTAACCAGCGAGCCTATATTACGAATTTATCGTGCCGACGCGCAGACAGAAGTGCACACCGACGCCAGTAAGGATGGATACGGGGCGGCGTTATTGCAAAAGACCGATAAGGATGATCGCTTCTATGCGGTGTATTTCATGAGCCGGAAAACATCCGAAGCTGAAAAGAAATTACACTCCTATGAGCTTGAAACACTGGCGGTGGTACAAGCAGTAAAGAAATTTCGAGTTTACTTACTCGGCATAAAATTCAAGCTGGTGACGAATTGCTCGGCATTGCAGCAGACCCTGAATAAGCATGATATATCGCCGAAAGTGGCCCGCTGGGCATTGGCTCTCGAAGAGTTCGAGTATGAAGTCGAACATCGCGCAGGTACTCGCCTTAAACATGTCGATGCGCTTAGTCGCTATCCCGTAATGGCTATCGTCGACAAAATCACGCCGATGATCCGGCAAAGACAAGATGGTGAAGAGAGACTGCGAGTGATTAAGCAGATACTGGAAAAGGAACCTTACGAGGACTATACTTGTGAGGATGGAGTGTTGAAGAAACGCGTGGGGGATCGGAACCTCATCGTGTTACCTACAGGTATGCAGCAGGAGGTAATAAGGAGGGCGCATGAGAATGGCCATTTCAGCGTGAGGAAAATGAAGGAAGATATCACCTCAGAATATTATATCCAGAATTTGACCCAGAAGCTTGAAGAATATGTCAGCTGTTGTGTCTCGTGTATACTGGCCGAGTCAAAGCGTGGTAAAAAGGAGGGATTTTTGAGACCGATACCTAAGGGAGACGTTCCTCTGGCGGTCTATCACGTCGATCATCTCGGACCAATGGAAGCGACGTCAAAGATGTATAAGCATCTCTTCGTGGTCGTGGATGGATTTTCCAAATTCGTGTGGATGTATCCAACGAAGTCTACAACGGCAAGAGAGGTTATCGACAAACTGAGAACGCAGCAGAAGACTTTTGGAAACCCTCGACGCATTGTCAGCGATCGTGGTCCGGCATTCACGTCGTCAGAATTCAAGGATTATTGTGTTGAAGAAAACATTGAACATATCCTGATCGCAACGGGTGTGCCAAGAGGGAATGGCCAAGTCGAACGGGTCAATAGAATTATTATACCCATACTTACGAAGTTAGCCCGGGAATGCCCTAGTAAATGGTACCGTCATGTCGACAAGGTGCAGCGTGCTATTAATAGTACGTATCAGCGCAGTATAGGGACGACACCGTTCGGAGTGCTTTTGGAAGTACCAATGCGGCAGAAAAAGGATGTTGGGTTACAAACGCTGATCGAACAAGAGTGTATTGCTTCCTTTGACGAGGCAAGGGAAGGATTAAGGGCGATCGCTAAAGAGAATATTGCAGCGATTCAATTGGAAAATAAGAAGCAACATGATCAACGGTGCAAGCCAGCGACGACCTATCACGTGGGTGATTTGGTAGCCATCAAGCGTACGCAGTTCAACCATGGCTCAAAGATACGAGACAAATATTTGGGTCCTTATAAGATCTCGCAGATAAAGGGATGTGATCGCTACGAGGTTATACGAGCAACCGATGACGAAGGGCCTAAATTGACCGTGGCCGCGGCTGATCAGATGAAGCCGTATCGGTATCATTCTCCGGGGCCCGGAGAAACACAGGAATGGCCGAATGTAGGATCGGGTTCCGATGACGGGAACTACGGCCCTGGTTCGACGACCAAGCGAGGAGTGGAGGAAAGTTCCTCGGCAGTTGGCGCGCGGACTCGATCGCGAACGAACGCAATGTAACGAGACGACGCATTTCATCATTTAATAAAGTTTTTCCTTAATTGTTTCTTTATTCCGAATTATCGATATTTTCCCTGTTTTCACGTGACCTTTCTACATATATTTACAATAGGATATGTAGGATATTTCGGAAATAATCATGAATATATTGAGATATAGTTTATATTTACAATAAAATATGTAAGATCGTTCGACAAAAATCATGACTTCATTCACATGTACTTTATATTTACAATAAGATATGTACAATCTTTCGAATTGAAAATGTATTATATTTACAATAAAAAATCCTTTCTACCGAAAAATAGAGAACACGTTTTTTGATTATATACCAAAAAGTATATGAACAATATATACATGTATATAAACGGTACGCCGCTTAACGGGTGACTGAGATGTGTCGACCCTGGTCATCCTCCGCAGTACGGAAGACCCGATCTCCCTGTGACTCGGGACACAACGAGGCGCTGTGAGACTACAGCATATCATAGGGAAGCTGTCACTGAGATGCCGGTAATTCATAGGAACGGGAGGATCTCCGGACCATGGTGTGTAAAATGTTGTACTTACCCGACCGTTGGAGCATACTCACGACGACCTGTTAAAAGGAGAAAAACAATAAGAAATTAGTGCCACGGTCTGCGAGAGGAGAGGAGCGATAAGAGAAGTGTGAAGATGAATTTCGGCCGGCAAAAAGATCTCGAAAGGACAGAGATGGGGACGGGTATCACCTCAAACCTGCATAGGATAGACTGAAAAGGAAGGATCTCGCCAAGAATTTTCGGCGACGGCTCGGAGAATCCGTGACCACAGGACAACACTGATATGGCACACTAATAAGCCCGAAATTCATCCGAAAGCCCAACCACGGGTCACCACCCGGCACAAGATGGCACAAGAAACACAGTACGCAGAACTGTCAGTCGTGATCGCGGCCATATTGGCGCCGGCCGAGGCATGCGCAATCGAGCGCAACGTGGGTAGGAATCGATCGAGGTATCGATTATTCACATCTGCGAAGTGCCGCCTATGGCGCGAAATTCAAAATGGAATTACAAATCCCTGTATATAGAAAACATAACGAATAAAATAATGATTAATTAATCTCGGTGAATCTAATCTATACCATTCATATTCTTATCGGGTCTCGAACTACACATAAGAAACCATACGTTTCAATATATAATATAAATATCTATGGGGCATTCTTCGTGTGTCGGAGTCCTCTCCTGCCCACTTCAATTTTTGACATAATTAAACGAACCAGGGCTTAAAATGTTCGTTGAAGTGTCTACTTTTTAATGCCATGTGACCTTTCGTAAAAATTCAAAATGGCGAAAGTAAAAAAGCGAAAGTAAAAAAGAAAGTAAAAAAATTAATTGTGTATCTTCTAAAAAAAATGCAGAAATGTCACTTGATTCCGGTCAAACTCGGTACTAGAAGGTTTTCGGGGTTACTGATTCCGAATCTGAAGTTGAAATTTGGAAATTTAATTGTATGATTTTTCGATGTAATGCATCATTAACTCTTATGTGTGCGACCGGGTACCCGGGTACCCACCTCGTCACATTTCTGCTCGTAATTTTTTCAAAAATTTTGTTTTGACCTAAGCCTTTGGATCTAGGAAGTTTAAATCTTTACGAAGAAATTGACATCGCTAGATTTCGAAAAAAAAAATTTGCTTCCGAAAAATGACCTCGCAGTACGGGTAGTCCCAGGGTGCCACCAAGGTACCCGGGTATCTACTAGAGACAAATTTGATATATTCACCTGTAAATCAAAGTTGATGTTAATAAATGTTTTATTGGGGTCATATAGGTTTATAAGTAAACAAATGCAATCATTTATGGTATGAATACAATACAAATTTATTCATTTTTCGCAATCTGTACATGTAATTTGAGTCACTGAGTGCTCATCGTACAAATGTTTCTCGCAATTTTTGCAACTTTTGCAAGTTTTCCTGCGCCTTTTAATGGTTAACTTATAACAAATATGACATGAGCCGGTAACTGCTTTTCGCCCAGAACTATCGCGAGTTTCAGTTTCTCTAATGGCAGAAGTAGATGCAGAGGTTGAGGATCCTATCATGCTTTCGATCGCGAGTCTCGCCGAGTGATGTCGCGTGATTTGAATGTTCAAAGAGCGATCCTCAATCACCGGTTTCGCAAGTTCTACGCTTAATCGGCGCAAGAAAGTACGACGCTGATTCGTTCTTCTCTTGAGCATACTATTATTTTCATAATAAATAATGTATGCTGCAAGAGCAGCGACATCAACAATGTTGAAAAATAATACAACAGGCCACCTCTGAGTGCGCCTATGCGTGGTGTATCGTGTCACCATTTGGTCCATCGTGTCAACGCCATTCTTATATTTATTGTAATATTCGATCATATGCGGTTTTTTCTTTGCATCGTCGTTGACCGCAGTGTCGCAATGTACTGTAGACAGTAATATCACAGCTTTGTTTTTTTTTTGGGACGTAAGAGCAAAGTGCGATGTCGCGTTCGTGAAAACCAAAGAGAGAAGAGAATTCGGCTCTAGATTTATTGGCAGCCATTTCTTGGGGAATGTACGGTTTATTTTTCCTTAAAGTACCGGTAATTGTCAATTTCCAAGATAATAAGAGTTTAGCGAGAGGTTGAGAAGTGAAGAAATTATCCATCGTAATATTTCGGCCGCTTCCTTTGAATGGAGCTGCAAGTTCTTTTACAACTCTCTCTGCTTGATTTTTTTCACGAACGTTGCCAATTTTACCCGTATATATAATTCCCGATAAAGGATATGAATTTTCTGCATCGCAAATCCACCATATTGTGATGCCGTATTTAGCCGGCTTAGAGGGAATATATTGTGTGAACTTGGTGTGTCCACGATAAGGATAAAGCTGCTCATCAATCGTTAAATTTTCCGTCGGTGTATACATCATCGAATTCAACTTTATCCATACATCGCGGATAGGTGCAGCTTTATCCTCTCGTGTTCGTTCCTCACGCGTATTAGAATTGTCGAAACGAATGAATCGTAATAACGCACGAAATTTGTTGTAACTCATCGCTGCACGGTAAAGAGGATATGAAGTTGCTTTCCACATTTCATTGACATGATCTGTATTTGAATTATTGGGGCCAGAACAAATCAAAATCCCAATAAAAGCGTACATTTCCTGCATTGTTACCGGTCGCCACGTTCGAGTACAATTGGGATTCTCTGCGTTGTATCTTTCATAAACGTCCTTAGCTTTTTGATTCGTGTAGCGAATAATGATATCGATCATCTCTACCGTCATAATTTTTTTGAATGTATTCGCTACTGACAATGTTTCAGTGCATCTGAGTGGACCACTTCTTTATCGCAATACGTTATGGGAAGCAGTTTGACGACTACTAATTGACGACAACTAACAACAACTATAATAAATGAATTTTGATATAATAACGTACAAGGCTCGACGCTCCGTAGACACGATGTACTTTCCGGACAGGTATACGTCTTTACACTGCAACGGTCGGTTTCTAACTAAACGAATGCGTTGTTGCCGTGTCCTTGGGCCCCCCAAAAGGGGGAGGCTATATACCTACCACTTACAAGAATATTTTGAACATCTGCCGCTCGGTAAAATCAATAAATGCCTGTGGAATCCCCGAAATCCCCATCTCGATCGCTTTTTATGGCAGCGGCGCGGCACTTTGTGATCCATTATAATACAATGTATAATGAAATTATACCCAAATACAGCGTAGTTACTTTTTAAATATGTTTATTCAATTAAGTGAATTGATTTATAATGATTTTGTTCACATTTGAACGCAAAAAGTAATTAAAACTGGAGGTGGGTACCCGGGTACCCCGGTCGCACATCGACGTAGGAAAATTTGGTTGCACATATAAGGGTTAAATAAAAATTTATGAATACTGAAAATGTTGTTAAACCTTGTAACGTTCAACTTCAAATTCCGAACCGAGGAGTTGAAAACCTAGAATGAAGTAATTGTTGATACGGAGGTTTTAGTTTAATGAAAATCAAAGATTGAAGGGGGTGGGGGGCATTTTTAACAATGATATTTTAAATACGGGTGCAGATATTTCATTTCTACAGACAATTGCTTCCGTACTTAGCATCGCCCAGGATCGATGACGTGGACGTAGCGAAAATCTAATCCCGTCGGGGTGCTTAATTACCGTGAGTCCCCTTGCCTCTCACTCTTTAAATGCTTTCGATGTCAAAATGTAGGCTTGGCTGACAGGCTGCCTCATTTTAAAACTATGTGCTTTCCTTCAGTGGCATTTGAATATCTTTTTATGAAAATTTCATTAATCGATAGTACGGTAAATACGCGGTTTTTAATTATTTCTGGTACAGGTAATGCCAATTCAAAACTTGTATTCAATTTTCTTTTAATTTTTTCATGTTCCATTTTACTGAAATAAAAAATGTCAATATTTTCGAAGTACTCTTTTGCCCATTTGAATAATGCACCTGAGGTTAGAATAGCATCCTTTGGTTTTGCAGTAAGACTTGCTCTATAAGCTGCTCTCTTAATAGTAGCTCCTATACCATCATATCCACTTTATCCATGGTAAGTTGCACTATAGTGCCACTCCGCTTTGACACCAAAATATTCTGTGCGGCACAGCAGATTTGATATTTTGAATTAGTCTTTAAAGTGTTGCTTAGCTCCGTCAGTTATGTAAATAATTTTCTTAAGATTCCGTACAGATTTCCTAACTTCAACAATAAGTTTATCTAGAATCGTATGTACAGCTGCTGTATGGTGTTTTAAACTATTCGATGAGAACACGCATGTTTTATGTTCTATTTCTGAATTATCTAAATAATCATAAATGACAGGAAAAATCGTGCATTGATCATTGTTAAAGTGGAAGACTTGTGAAGCATCCTGAACTGTGTATGCATAGTTTTCTCAAAAATCAAACATTACAAGCACCTCTCCTTCGCAAACGTAGTCTTTTTATTTCTGCTATAATCATTGATTGCTGTTTCGCAATGAAAGAATGAGGCTTGAGCTTTTGAAATTGTCTACGCAACTCATCGATAAAGTCAACAGTTTTGAGGTTGACTGTTTGTAAAGTAGATCTGTCTGCTTTAGTCCATAAAGTACATTGTATATGAGAGATGCAAACTTCGCCAAAAGAATTAAGTAATTTTGCACAAAATTCGTCTATCCCTGGGCAATTACCGCATACACCCAGATGACACTAAGGTGTCGGATTTTTGCAGATCATTAGATTCAAGCAATCTTTATAATTAGTAACAGGAGTATCCCAGTTTCTTGTCATATTTTTTATATTTATGGATTCTAGCATTAATTTACAGTTCTCATGAATTATACAAACGCAAACGCTGTGTGTGCCACTAGGTCCAGCAAGAATGCAATTCTTTGGACGTAGTTTAGCAAACGTACTAAATCCTACGCTATTGTTTAGAATATCTTGTTTAAATTGTGCATGCAATTCTTTTAAATTTAATAGCAGAAGACGTTTTTGGATTTGCCAAAATTCATGATTTATACTTACTGTTACAGTATCCTTTACACTGGGCATTATTCTGCTATACATATCATTGTTGTAGAAATGAACTATTTTTGTAACTAAATCAGAACCTTGAGTCTTCCCACTTTTTGCGACAGTATCGGGTAAAACCCCTTTAGTAGCTCTTAATTCTTTACTTTTTGCGGCTGATTGTCATGAACATTTAAATTCAGCAGATATTTTCGTCGCATTCCAAGATTCAGGAGTTGTACTGAGTATTTTCAATCTCAAAGAATCATTCTTTATCAGGCTTAAAAAACTTCCTTTTAAACTAGCAAATAATTCCTCAAGCTCAATTTCACGAACTGACCGTATATCGTGATTTACAGTGTTTTGAGACATATCGTCTTCAACAAAACTCTCGTTCATTTCCTGTTTTTCGGTAACATTACCTTCTTGAACTGAAACATTAGAATTTAAAACCTTGTAATAAATCTTTTTGCATGCAAAACATACTTTACAACCAGGCGATAATTTCGGAAAAGTACGCAACATTGCTTCTGGTATACATCGTAAATCTTTGCCGATATAATCTTTCACCCCCGGTAAAGAAAACGGACTTACGCATCTGTCTGATCGACTGTAGGAAGGCATTTTAAAACATATGTAGTGAGTCTTAAACAGATTATCGAAAACGCCCTCATAAAACCCCTACACGGAAAAAAATAGTTACTTACATCAAGTACGTAAGAGTAGTAAGCGCGAAAGTAGCACAGAACAATGTATCAGAAATACTGATAAATCTCAATGCCACTTAAACATCATATACAAAATATGTCTTGACTATGACAATGCTCCGATAAAAATATTCCAAATACGTAAGAACAAAAAGTAGTAAACTCCATGTAAAAAGGTAGTTGTATTTACTAGAAAAAGTAGTAACGATGGTAACTAATGAGAATTAGTAACGCCGATTAAAAAATCAAGCTGGCACTACATTTACTACTTCTTGTAGTTGAGGTAACCAGTTGGAGGTACTAACCATTTTTTCCATGTAGTGCCGAATTTTATCCGAAAACGGGAAAAAAACTGTCCCTACAATACCACCAAAATCTGTCGCTCTGAGACCGACAGGATAGTTTGAATAATTTTATTGTACCTTCTTTGAAAAATATATCCTCGTAGCTATAAATTCGTATTCAACGACTGAAGAATCACCGAAAAAGCTATTTTGTAAAAGCGTGTACGGCTCTCATCGCCTCCTTTCGTGTTATTATTAACTAACTAAACTATCCATTACTTCACTGAAGTCGGTGCCTACTCTGCTCCCACTACCGCTCGAGTCTCGACGGTCGAGCCCCCGAACGTGCGGCCGAGTAGCCGAACGCAGGGTCGAGCTTCAGCAGCGTTCGGCACGCGCGACCGTCAGGGGCGGCCGTACCATACATACGGTGGGACTATAATCTTAAAAACATAGATCTTAAAAAGAATACCGTAAAACTGTTCTAATCATCCTATCGGTGGTACAGCGACAACTTTTGGCGCTACTGAAGCGACAGTTTTTTTCCAGTGTATCAAGTCACATTTCTGTACTTCGGTCGGCCATATTGGATCCGCCCTCTTGAATTTCCGAATTTCGACTTCTCATTCGAAATCAGGGACCTCGAAAACCCCCTAGTACCGAGTTTCATTCGAACCTAGTGACATTTCTGCATTTTTTTTAGAAGATACACAATTAATTTTTTTTACTTTCTTTGTTCTCGGCGCTGCATCAGTCCGCCATTTTGAATGTTTACGAAAGGTCACATGGCATTAAAAAGTAGACACTTCAACGAAAATTTTAAGCCCTGGTTCGTTGAATTATGTCAAAAATTGAAGTGGGCAGGAGAGGACTCCGACACGCGGAAAATGCCCCATATATATATGACTCATATATTTTTGTGTTTATATAGTTATGAAAACCCTTCGGAAATTTCCTTTTCATTTTCCATAGGCCAAACGAACTGCAAACTGATTTCATCATAGCTGATAAATCGTCAATAAGTTCGGAAAATTCGGTTCGGTTGATTGCCTCGTATGACATGGGCTGGAGTAAGAGAGCGACTTGTCGATCCTATGACAGTCTGAACGGATATGGAACTCTGATTGGCTACAATACGAAAACAGTTTTGGATTACGGAACGAGGAATCGAAAGTGGCGATCGTGTGATAAAGGTCATGCTACGGACGATCATAACTGTAAATTGAACTACGCTGGCAGCGCGACGAATATGGAAAAAGACTTGCCGAATGAACTCGTCAATCATAATTCGATTTTGGAAAGAAACAACTGCGGAATTGGCGGTTTTATCAGTGATGATGATAGTTCGACTATCGCTCGAGTACGTAGGTCAAGCAATCATACGATCGTAAAATTATCCGATAAGAACCATACTTCGTAAGGAGTCACAAAAAAATTATACAGGATCCAAAAAGAACACAAAGAATTGACGAGCGATGCAATTACGTATCTGCACCAGTGCTTTTCTTACGCGATGGCGCAACATTAAGGCGAGAGTGTAGTTCTGGATGCTGCGATACGACAAATCCCGCACCATGCTTTCAATAAACACGAGAATTGCGGAGAGTGATGTGGTTGGCTACGGGACAAAGAAAATTATGAGCATAAAACGATTCCCGGTGGATTAAGTGACGCAAAGCTTTACAAAAATCTGATTGAAATATTCAACAAATTGGCCGACAACTCAGATAAATTTGCACACGGTGTATCGAACAATCCAAACGAAAATTTGAATGCTATGATGGCCAGCAAAGCACCGAAAGCACGATGTTACAGTACGAGTGTTTCCAGTGGCTGCAGATTTGCAGCAGTCATTGCAAATAAAAACTTGGGCCGAGCCGTCGATAACATATCAACAATGATGGGAATACCTTCTGGAGTCCACACGGCGAGACATATAAATGCAGTAACGAAGTTCAACAAAACTCGTATAATCAAAATTCAGAGTCAGGCATTTAAAAGTAGGAGAAATATTCTGAAAAAATGTCGAGCAATGTTGAGAACGAGAAAAGAGACCAGGGAAGGAGTCACGTACGAATCTGGAATGAGTTTCTTCGATACCTCGTCGCCTGCGTTTCCCGACATTTCTGAAATCGATGGTCAATTACAATCTTGTCCATCACAATCAGAACGGGAAAATTCTCGGAGTTTCGAGATTGTATTTTGTAGATTGTATTTTTCAATCTGGAGACCACTGGCTTATCGAAGACAGCTGAAATGTTGCAATATTACTCCGAGACAACCCATCTCTTCGTCAGCGTCAGCAGTCAATGGCCTCGTCAAAATCAATAACGAGCTTTTTTTGCATGGAGAAAGAATTCAATCGCACCCGCTCCGAGTTGTATTGGAGAAATTTCTGCAATTTTTGATCGAAAGGAATAAGCCGTGCGTCCTGACCGTGTATAACTGGTCGTTCGGCAGTGTCCGATTTCTTTACGCGATTAATCAAAGCTCCATGATTATTCAATTTACAAGAGTAATTGCGGGTTTCGCGGGCACCCTTCCGATCGCACGAGAAATACTAAATCGATAGGATCTCTGTAAGCACAGATTTGGCTGCGGAATTTCTGAACGCATCAAACGATGGACCTCGCAACGCACTGCGAGATGCAGAGATTTTACAAATGCTGGCTCATCGCTTGAAAATTTCCGAGAGGCTCCTCGTTTCCAGAATGGTAACGTTCAAAGCGGCAATAGCGAAAAATAATGTGTTTGAGGCTATGCGAAACGTTATAAAAAGCTTAATTCCGCTGCAAAGTATTTTATCGGACGGAATCATGAAAAAAATGGCAGCCGCCGGGATTATTTTTCGAAAATAATCGACGCCTATTCTTCTAATAACGATGTACTCCAGTCAGTATATACATTTAGAAATACAAATGAACCGAGAAAGCTGATTTTTCGATATTATGTAAAGAGGGCTAAGAAAAGCTTAACTTCAAATTATCGACCTCAATTCCCTATGAGCTTTCTCCGCCATGTTAAAAAAGGGGTTAAATTTTGTTATCTGAGATAACTCGGCTCTCCATCATGATACGAAAATTTCGAATATATACTTTTTTGATGCTTTTTACGCTCTACAATATATATTTTCTATATATTTTCCACTTACCATCGATAGTTGTTGAGATATCGAGCGAGAAAGTAAAAACCTTAAGAGATTGACACTGGTTTTTTGCTGTTTCTCGTGATACATGACGATTTTGTTGTCTTTTTCCAAGAGAAAAATTACGAGTATTTGCAGTGCGCCGTAAATTGGCGCACTGCAAAGTCCGCGTAAAGTCCGCGCGGAATTTTGATGTCGTAGCCCGCGCGATTGTGTACAGGATAATGCACGAGAAACAGAACACCTGAATATCTAGAAAACTAAATCCGGGAGACAAAAATGTTTCAAATAAAAAGTTTAAGCCATGGGAGGGATGATACAAGAGTCACATCGGCTTTCGATTCGCATTGTATCTTCAAGGTCATTTCAAGGTTAACTGGTCAACAGGTCATTTCAAGGTCAACTGGTCAACAGGTCATTTCAAGGTCAAGGTCAACTGGTTTTTTTAAATGGAAACATATATTTTTGATTGCAGATTCTTAATCTACGACTTGAAATAAATTGGTAACTTGTGTTTGAAACAATATTTCTCTTAGTCAACATTAAATTTTCACACCATTGAATTGTCAAAGAAAAAATACACAAATACGTGTTCTGTTTCTCGTGTATTAACCTGTGTACAATCGTGCGAGCTATGACATCGAAATTTCGCGCGGGCTTGCCGACTTTACGACGCACTGCAAGTCGTAATTTTTGTCTAAAAGAAAACGAAAAAAATTACATGGCAGGTATTAGTATGCTCTACAAGTATGATAATAGACATTTTTTCGATATATATCACGAAAAAGGAGCGACGTCGATATGTATCACGAGAAACAGCAAACAATCAGTGTCAATCTCTTAATTGTTTATTTCCTCGCTCAATATCTCAACAACGATCAACGGTAGATAAACAATTTAGGGAACCTTAATTGTAGACCGTAAAAAAAACAATCAAAAAGTTATCGCAAAAAATAAAATGTAACCCGTTTTTCAAGATGGCGGAGAAAGCTCATAGGAAATTGAGGTCAACAATTTGAAATTAAGCTTTTTTTAAACCCCTTTATACAATATCCAAAAATCGGCTTTCTCGGTTCATTTGCATTTTTTTGGCGTTTTTTCGGATATACTGACTGGACTAATGACAGTATGCAGTTACTTTTAACCGAATCTTATCACGGACATCCTCGTACTACGAAGAGGTACGCCACCAACGATCAATTACAAGATTTTATTGACGCGATGATAAAACTCCTGAGTCCTGAGTAATGATCACCAAAAAGGATTCATATAAACTGCATTTCATACTTTAAGGATTTGTTTATTTATCGTTAAATGAAATAATAAAAAGAAATAATATTTGCACTGCATTTCGCACTTTAAGGATTTGTTTCTGTATTGTTATATGTAATAATAAAAACAAATAATATTTATGTTGTTTACTTTTCCTGTCTGAATAATTTGATGGCCACATGCATAATTATCAAATGTCCCTATGGTAGGGTGCGCTTGCGCCGTCTACGCTGTTGCCATGATTTCGAAGCCTTATATTTTGTGTGCTCAATTTTTGGAAAAATTCGCGATTATAATCATTAATAACTTTGAATCGGTACTGTAAATTATTATATTAAAGGCACAAAAGTTAGTCCAATATTCCATTTAACCGTACCTATTTTCTCAATTCCGTGGCATCGTTTTCTCGACAGATATATATATAATATTCTGAAAAATGTTCGGAACATTTCCATAAACATAACGTGATGAGCACGCCAAATTCTCCAACTTGCGATTTTTTTTCTAAATAACTGAACTGTGGACTGTTTTGAAATTTGACAGGTTGGTTAGTAAAGGGATCATGAACGTTCACAAAAAATTTCATCTCAGTGACATCGTTTCGTCCTGACTCCACAACAATCTTAAGGGGGTAAGGTTTACCCTCCACTTGAACTTACTTACCGCAGTCGTCGTTTTATATTTAAAATGTCTTTGCTGATTCAAAAACTTTCTAACAACTCCGAATCGACGTTTCCTCATGTTGCGAAATCAATTTGAGACCCTAAGAGGGTAATCCAGTCCCTCTCTATTTTCCTTTTCATTGGCGATTGAAAAATAGAGGGGACAATTTTTTAATGGCCATTGAAAAGGAAAATAGAGAGGGGCTGGATTACTCTCTCAGGGTCTCATATTGATTTTGCAACATGAGGAAACGTGGATTCGAAGTTGTTAGAAATGTTTTGAATCAGCAAAGACATGTTAGACAGAAAACGACGACTGCGGTAGAGAAGTTCAGGTAGAGGGTAGTTTACCCCCTTACGGTTGCTATTTGGAAAAAATGCAAAAACACGTCAACTAGATCTTTGTATTTCCATCAAAATAGAACAAGTTTCCTTCAATTAGGTCCACCTCATTCTCATAGAGGGTGGGAAAAAGATAAACACAGGGGTGGTTCACCGCTTAATTTTTGGTTCGTCCGGGGAGATTTTACAAATATGCACACGTACTTATATTGACGTGAATTTAGCCCGGAATTCTATAATGGTAGCTGACTATACGATGCTCTTGCCTAAAAAATCGAAGGGCAGTTTCAATCCCTTAATTGCGAGATGTCGGAAAAACGAAAAACGCGTATCGGCTACTTCCCCATCCTCCACATGTACGCAAATTTACATCCCAATCGATTAAAAATTCTCGGAAATACGTATGAAAAAATTGGATTTTTCCAATTAACGATGTGAAATTTTTAATATGTGAAATTTATACATCTCCAATGTATAGTATGCGAATTAATATCAATTGCAATGTTTACAATGCAATTTCAAAAAGAGATAAACATATACCATCCTCACGCGATCTCCCTATTTCTCGCTATTGCTATGTCGTGTCAATTATCAAACACGTGTAAAAATGCTGAGATAATCTTTTCGGTGATTCAGAGGGAACACCACCACCAAGGCGACTTACTGATTTTTTACAAAATAAGCAAATGTTACACCAATTAAATTCAGGCAGCTCCTCTCTGTACACAGAGTAGGGGAATGGAGCTGTATGGTAGGGGGTTTGAAGAATCTGCTCTCTTTGATAGACAGACATTGACCTCAAGTCTTCAAAGAAGTAAGCATCACAGATTAAAAGTACGTTTAGACACCCTTTTGCAAGATATTTCAACGATTAAAACAAAAATACACCTGATATCGGAGTTTCGTGCTTTAACACCGAAACTAAGAAAACTCAAGCTGGACAATGGATTTTACATGAATCAAGCAAGTGGGTCGTTTGGAAACTCTTCTTCCTGTCAAACGATTATCCGAGTTGGAGCCCCAAAAAGACTACTATATCCCCGCTGTTGATAAACAAACCGATATGTTGATAAACAATCGATTGCGGTTGCAACAATGAAATCGACATTTTCGATTTCATTTGCCCCATTACCGCTTAATTAATAATGTTAGCACTTTCTATCACGACCTTTTTTACAGACGACGTTATGATGAACACATTTTATTTGAAACTTTTTTCGATAGGACGCGTTCCAAAAAAATTATCTCAGAAATATCGATTTTTTAATTTTGAATAATCTTTCATTGCCAAAATATACCTCGGAACAGTTGGAAAACTTCAGGATATATTCTTGTAGGTCTAAACAACCTATACAAAATTGGGGCGAGGGTGCCCCTCTTGAATAGGACTTCGTAAAATATGGCCTAAGGTGACTGGACTAATAGATGATATCGAGAAAAAAAAGAACGAGGAAGAAAGTAAAACCTGAGATACTATATAGAGGAAAATATATGGAGGGTAAGGCACTTATCCTGGACCCCTGGAATATCTCAAAAACAAAATGTCGGAGAAAAGAATGTTTCAAATAAAAAGTTTACTCGGGAAGAAGCGATGCCGCAGTCATATCCGCTTTCGACTCGTATTATGTGTTCAAGGTCATCTCAAGGTCAACTTGTTTTTGTGAAATGGTAACATATTTTTCATTACAGATTATTAATCTACGACTTAAAAGAAATAACTTCTATTTGAAACTTTTTTTCTTCAATGATTATTTTGTGGCTTTATTAAGGAAAAACTATCTGAATTGAACATAAAAACAATTATTTTATTAATAATAATACAGGAGAATTGCAGCTTAATTACGAGAAAATCAATTTAACAAATGTTCAACATGTGGCCTTAAACTTGGATACATTTTTCAAGTCGACTGATGATTGCATTATGGCATCGCAGAAGAATGTCCGCCGGAACGTTATTGCAGACATGACGAATACCGTCCAGGTTTAAGGCCAACGTTTTGAACACTTGTTAAATAGTTTTTTTTTTTTAATAAGCTGCAATTCTCGTGTATTAATATTAATCAAATAATTTCCTTTAAGGAAACTTCAACTTTTATCAATAACATTTCCTTCTGTTCCCAACCGGTTTGGAGGTAAGGCCCGGTACAGTTGCGTGGGACACCTTGTAAGGTTCACCGCGTGACCACTGTCAACGTTGGAATGACACGCATTCACCGCGGCGACAATAAACTAAAGTTAGAAACACGCCGTTTGAATGTCACGGTCAAAAGAGATAGTTTGACTGATGTTGGTGACGTATCACTGCGCGCGCCGCCATGATACAGGAACGAATGCGAGAGATCGAGATCAGTTGAAACCGAAGATCGAGAGTGAACAGAACGATATAAGGTACTGATACACTTGCTCATATAATGGCATACGTATAAGTATGCTTAAAACGAGCGTGTCCCGCACTTGTCCACATTTCCAGTAATAAGCATGCTAGTTTAAATCTATCCTAGCTCCAATCTATATCTATCTATTGAATCTATACTAGCAAGCTCGTAAGCAAACGTGTTCAGACGCGCTTAAAGCATGTCGTCTTCCACCTGTGCCGCACGCAGCATGACTGAAGAATCAATAGCCGTTTGATTTTCGAGCATACTCGTGATAAGCACGCTAATTATTAGCAATGTTTCGAAACACATGCTATTAAGTAGCAATTGCTCAATAATGGCATGCTTTTGTGCTGGTAATGAGCATGGGTGTCAGTCTGTGTAGTTTGAAATATAGAGTCTGGGTGGCGTGAAGGAGATCGTGTATGTGGATTAAAACGAAAGTGAGAGAACGTGGTGGGAGACGGTGAGGTCTGCGGGACCGGGGTAAAACGTCGAGAACCGGCGGAGGTCCATGGGTATGTACCTAGGGGTTCGCGCGTATTGAAATAAGGTACTGAGAGTAGATGTTAACATCTAGTATGCGTGTGTGTGTATTCTCGTAGAATATAATGAAACGTGAGGGATCGTTTCGTATAATTTTTAGGTTCGGGACTCGAAATGAGATTAAATTCTTGAAAACCTGCGTGAGAGTCATGTTACGGCCTTTTCCTCTTTATTGAATGTATTTAAAATAATGTCTCTGAACTTCGTATACGGCCGATATTTACAGAGTTCTGATTTTATCGTTGTGTGACTCGATTATAGATTTGGGATCCCAATATCCGTTCTATATCCCTTGATATCGATGCTTGGCAGTTACGGATGTCGCGCCGTTATATTCATCCTTCGCCGTGGGGTGTGTGACGGTCGTCGTTCTACGTCCATAGATTGTAGGCCCGTTGATCGGTCGGACAGCAAGATGGCCGGTATTGCACAGGCGTGTCTCGTTGCCATCCTTCTTCTGCGTCGATCGCTGGTTCGTCCTGGGTTATCCTTCCTTGATCTCTCCTGGTGTCGGCTCTGCTGTCGTCACTTCGTACTCCCTCTTGCTTACCAACTTCCTCTCGCTAAGCTACCTATTTGGCCCTAGCGGGTTGAGAGTCCCAACTTAGTGAGATTTCTTGCTCCCAAATATAAAATCAGAACGTCGATTTCGCCTATCGATTCCTCAGATATACGTTATCGCCTACTCACAAGGAGACGGTAACGTACGGTTTCGGAAATTGACTTCGGGATCAGACAGGGTAGGTTAGTAGTATACCTCAAGGGTATTTACTACGTAAAGTAATAAAGCGCACTAGCCATAAGTTTCCGAGAAAAGGGCCTTAAAGTTTTACGCGCAGCTCATATACTCGTCGATTTCTACACATTCCAAGAACAGCGCAGTAGCTCAGTTAGTAGCGAACCCGCTTGCCACGCGGACGACCGGGGTTCGATGCTACCTCTGGGAACTTCTTTTTTATCTAATTCTTTTGAATGATTATAACAACTTTTAAATAAAGTTAATGACTTAAAAATATTATCAATTAAATCCTAAATCATTTTTGTATATATAAAATGATTGTTACAGCTAATTAAAATGTGAATTAACGATAATATTTTATTTTAAAGAAGTTGAATAATTTCAAATGCATTTTTAATGGAGGTAAATTGAAACTGCAATTACCACTATAACAAAATTTCGGGCAGGGTTTTATTTATATACCCAATTTTACAATATCATCTTTATTTGTCAATTTTTTATATTACATACAAGCACCAGAATGATAATTATCATAAAAACATTGAAAACAAAAAATATTTTGACATCTTGCACAATTTATAGAGGAAGATTGTTTACACGAACCACGTTTATGTAAAAGGTTTGTTGGAAAACATACTTAATTTACATTTATGAAAATTTGTCATTCATCAGAAAGCTTGGAAGCGTACCAGGCATACCGGATCATTTCATGAAAAATTGGTGATGACAGTTGATGATGCACTATTGATTGTATTTTTAAACAGTCTTCACGGAAATTTTATTTCTCTATTGTTTTCAATCATATAAGCGTAATTTTGTATACGCTTTATTAGATTGTTAAACTACGTATAAAAATAGATGTCACACGGTTGAACAAGAGGGGTACACTTTGAAGAAATCACTTTAATTGTACAGGGTGGGCCATCTGTTGGTACGTTTTTGAATTTCGTCGTATGACAACGGCAAACGAGCTACAGACCCGAAATTTTTACAGTTCATTAGCTATACTGTCCGCTGCACGAAACAACATGCTTTCTCTTGAAGAGCGTTTTAAAATTTTAAAAACTTATTTTCAAAGTCAGTGCCGTGTCGCCGAAACTGTGCGAATTTTGAAAAGAAATATGGGTCGTGATAAAGCACCCACCGAAGGCGCTATACGCAAATTGGTGAAGAAAGTTCGTGAGAAAAGGATGTTAGTGGATGACAGAAGTGGTCCCAGAGCTCGGACAGTGCGCACACCCGAGAATATTGAGGCTGTGGCCCAAAGTATGAGACAGAATCCGACGACCTCAACTCGACGCCGATCGCAGCAACTGAGCATTAGTCGCACCAGCCTGAGGAGAATACTGCACAAAGACCTCGGATTATTCGCCTACAAGATCCAGATGACTCAGGAGTTGAAAGCAAATGACCATCCGCTTCGATATCAGTTCGCTATGTGGGCCATAGACCAGCTCAATAATGACGTCGATTTTGGTCGAAAAATCATCTTTTCGGACGAAGCGCATTTCCATCTCGGCGGATATGTGAACAAGCCAAAACTGCCGGATTTGGGGTTCGGAACAGCCACACGCAATCGTAGAGAGACCAATGCATCCTCCAAGAGTCACAGTTTGGCGTGGATTTTGGAGTGGTGGCATAATTGGCCCATTTTTCTTCGAAAATGATGCTGGCAACGCCGTTACCGTCAATGGTGAACGCTACAGAGCCATGTTGACCAACTTTTTATGGCATAAAATCGACGCTATGCATGTGGACGACCTTTGGTTTCAACAAGATGGCGCCACATGCCATACAAGCCGACTTACGATCGACCTTCTGCGCACCAAGTTTAACAACCGCATAATCAGCCGTTCAGGAGATGTCAATTGGCCTGCGCGTAGCTGCGATTTGACACCGCTGGACTTCTTCCTGTGAGGTGCCGTTAAAGACCGATGTTATGCGGATAATCCAGAGACAATTCCAGCTTTGAAAAACAACATTACGACTGTTTTGAGTGAAATTGGCGCCGAGGTAGTTCAAAATGTCATCACTAATTGGGGTGACCGAATGGCATACTGTAAGGCCAGTAGAGGGAGCCACATGAACGAAATCGTTTTTCATTCTTGACGGGGATACTTTTAGCTTTACAACAACAACAAAATTAATAAAAAATATCAATGCATACTCTTCTGATCGCATTTTTAAAAACGTACCAATAGATGGCCCACCCTGTATAAGATGGTGATTTCTCGTCATCTTGAAAGATTTCATCATATAACTCAGGCTTTGTTTGTCCGCTCCAAAAGTCAATAATTAATAAAAACTGTTCTATTCCCACATAAGACTTTAAACAACGGTTGAGAAACTCAGTATACAGTCTTGTCGTCATCTTTCCAGATTTCGTAGACGGTATTACGACATTATTATATTTTTGCGCATATTCATCTATGGTTTTTTCAACTCAGGGGCCAAAGTTACCGGTTTCTTCTTGTAAACAAATAAATATTTGAGGTAGGACTTTTCCAGACAGAGTGAGAATATATTGAGCGGTATATGTATGCGTCACTTTAATTCACATTTTAATTAGATGTAACAGTCATTTTATAAATTGTGACGGATGACTTATTGGCGGTGAATAAATTGATGCGAAATAATGACAATGATTTTATTAGATCAGATAGAAACGATACGACGTCTTATTAGGCTGAGTGTCGGAGGAGGACTAACTTAGGAAGATGGAAGAGGCTGGGAAAGAGTCTGGAAGAAAAGAGTTAAGGAGTGGAGGGGATGTCGTGTGAGGGTGATAAGGGACCGTGGGACTTGTAGAGTAAGCAAAGTCGTAGATTAGCGGGAAAGAAGATTAGGCGTAGATGAGAATAGTGGGAAAGGAATGTGGGAACGTTACAAAATAAAACAAAATGATTTAGGATTTAATTGATAATATTTTTAGGACGTTAACTTTATTTAAAAGTTATTATAATAATTAAAAAGAATTGAATAAAAAACTTTAAAAAAAGTTCCCAGAGGTAGCACCGAACCCCGGTTGTCCGCGTGGCAAGCGAGTTCGCTACTGACTCGGTTACTGCGCTGTTCTTGGAATGTGTAGAAATCCATGAGTATATGAGCTGCGCGTACAAACTTGAAGGACCTTTTTCTCGGAAACGTATGCCTAGTGCGCTCTATTACTTTACGAGGTATACCCTTAAGGTATACTACTAACCTGCCAAGTCTCATCCCGAAGTCAATTTCCGAAACCGTACAGTCTTCTTGTCAGTTCCTCTATCACAGCCACCCCTATGGTCATTTGCAGGGTTGAGGATCCGAACTGGTGAGATTTCCTTGTAGTTATGATTGATCGAAATAATTTCGATATCGATTCCTCAAATCGTCGCCTTCTTATATAATCTTCATGCGTATGTTGCATGCGAGAGAGCCGCCGCGCGAGAGCGTCAACCACGTGGCGTCGGGTGAACTAAGGGTCTCCGCGGTATCGAGGTACCGCGGACCGCACGAGTGGGGAGAGCGAGTACGCTGCTCCGTCACAATATATCTAGTTACTTATATATACATGTATATTTCCTTCTCAAATGAACTATATATAGAGTTGTGGTGTATTATCGGACTTACAAAAAAAGAGTTACTCACAAAGGGAACACCAGGGTTGTCCCCCGCGGATTTTAATGAGTCTTATATATGTCATAGTGGGACCTTTCTTGAGTACCTAGGTACGAGCTTTTATCCTAACGCGTCCTAGTTTTTGAGAAAATCGATGTTAACGGTTCCTCTTGCGCCTTTTATACTAGTAATTTTAAACAGTATTCATCGAAGCGAGCGTAGCGTAGTGGATAACATATACGGATACAACGCTGGGGGACGACTGTTCAAATCATGCCCGCGAATCTTTTTTCCAATCTCATTGTCGATAATATTGATAAACATATTTCATTTTTTGAAAAATTATTCAAAAATAATTTTTTTCGCCATGGTAATTTTATTAACAAATAAATTGGAAGCACATTTGCGATATGGTGTGTATTTTGAATTTTACAATCGAATATTATAATGAAATACGTTCATTCCGTAACAGTTTCCTCGCTCGCTACGCCAGTACATGCTTCCGGGTGGTACTCATCGTAAAAACGATGAAAACATAAAGCCGACGAGCACCCGGCGTATTTTATGAATGATAAATCTTTGCATGCATACGGCCCCCGCATAAGTGACACGGGGAAGCTCATTTGATTTACGTTTAAAAAAGGTGTCTTCTCTTCGACTAACAATTTTGATGCAAGTCGCGCATATTTAATCATTGGGACGAAGGCAGGAGTACTTAATTGGTGTAGAACGAGCGAGTGAATTCTTATGCAATCCTCCCCCAAGGCTATTTCCCTATTCATTCGGAGCAAATCCGTACCATTCTGAATTCTAGCTTCTTTCATTTCGCCGTAAATTTCAATAAACACTGCATTTACGATAGTTTGCGAATAACCGATGCTGTCGACAAAGGCGAACTGCTGGTTTGGGCCACGAAATTCCCAAACGGTTTGTAACGGCCCGTAAGTGAGCAAAACAGGGAAAACAAACGGTGAGGTCGCTTCAAGGACATGCAAGTACGAAACAAAACGCAGGAAAATCATGTACGTCCGAATATTTGTAATTCAAAATACACACCATATCGCAAAGTTGCTTCCAATTTATTTATTAACGAAGTTACGATAGCAACAAATATTATTATTAAATAATTTTGCATGAAATGAAATATATTTATTAATATTATAGACAATGTGTTAAGGAAAAACCCGATACAAGTTCCCACACTTTATTGTTACACCCAGACTGATTATAACTTAAACTACTTCCACGTAACGAATACCCGAATCTCCGATCACCAAACGAATCCTGGGTCTTTACCCTAGCGACAAAGACATACCTGACCACCCGTCACGAAGCTAGACCCTTGCAGTTCTCCCACCATCTACTAACCTAGATCCTTGCAGTTCTCCCACCATCGACTATGAGACAATGTAAGGTTACCTAAGTCATTGCATCGAAACCGAAGGTAGTCACTCTAGTACCAACCTGCCGACGGTTAACTTAGTCACTCCGTATACAAACTTGTTGTCTGCGGACTGAAACATTGTATCACGTATATTTCAAATAAACGAGTTGAGACTGTTTTGCTACAGCGAAACGACTTTATATCTTGTTCATTACTTGCGAGTACCTTGGACCGTAACAAATGAGATTGAAAAAAAAAGTTCACGGGCAGGATTTAAACAGTCGTTCCTTAGCGCTGTAGCCGTATACCTTATCCACTACGCTACGCTCGCTTTGATGAATGATGTTTAAAATTAACAGTAGAAAAGGCGCAATAGGAACCTTTAAGGGCTTACATACACTTGTAATTTTCAAAAAATCGTTTTTTTTTTTATATATTTTCTGAATATACATATATTTGAGCATACACACTGAAAATTTTATGTCAATCAGACGAATATTTTCGAAGTTATAGACACATTTATGAAGGCGCGTTAGGGAGGCGCGTCTCACAGTCGGGGACCGGCGCGCCAGCTTCTGATAACTTATCAGTTTATAAGCATGATTATCAGCCATTTCCACAAGAAGTTGCTGAGGCTCTGAGGCCCATTTATGAAGATCTCAGCAATGAAAAATTATTGGAAAGATGTGTGGGTGGTTTCGTCCAAAACAATAATGAAAGCTATAACCAATTGGTGTGGCAGATCTCTCCAAAAGTACTTCCAGCCGGATCAAAAACGGTGGAAATGGCTGCATATATAGCTGCTGGCATCTTCAATGAAGGGACAGCTGCCCTTTTATATTATATGAATGCAATGGGCGTCTCACTTGGGTCCAATGCGCATTCATATACAGATAAAGAAGATGCGCAGCGCATCAAGATCTCCGACCTGAGATCACACGAGAGCACCAGAGAGGGAAGAATGGCTCGCAGACAGCATCAAATCGAATTATTAGAAGCTGCCAACGATGCGAACGGATTATTATATGGCCCTGGAATAGATGACTCCATGTAAGTTGAAAAAAACAAATTTACCACATGTAAAACGCTTTTGAAACTTTAAACGCGTTTTTCTCAAAACTATGTTTTCAAAATCGGTGATCAAGATTTCTCGAAAACGGCTGAACCGATCAGTCTCAAATTTTAACACAACCTTTTTAGCTAGATTTTTTAGTAATTAATCGAAGATTTTTATTCTCCGATAAATATTTTCCATTTTATAAACAATTTAAGGCTTAAATTTTCGTTCAAAATCGAGTCTTTTATTTTGAGAAGTCGCCATTTTGTCAAAAATTATTTTTTCGCTAATTCCTTCGATTAAATACTAGATAATGTATTATATTAACGAAATTTATTCGGTTTTTTCATTTAAGATAACCCGGTCCAGAGATATCGTGATCACCGCAAAATTGGTTTTTTTTGCGGAGCTCTAGGAGATCGGCGATAGCAACATTCGCGATGATTATTTTGACAAATAAAAAATATGTTAATATATTATAAGGTTATTATAATATGTACACCAATTTTCAAATTAATAAATTGAATAGTCTGCGCGAAAAAAATTCTTGAAAATCCGTCTTTTTAAAGCCTTCTAACTGTATGTAAGCCCTTAACATCGATTTTCTAAAAAGCTAGGGCGCGTTAGGATAAACGCTCATACCTAGGTACTCAGGTAAGGTCCCTCTATAACATATATAAGACCCATCAGAATCTGCGGGGGACAACCCTGGTGTTCCCCTTGTCATACAATCTTTCTGGAAATTGAACAATCAAGTATTTCTAAAACTTTAATACCAACAAGCTTAAACCAATGAATATGCAAATTGCGTGTCAAGAGTGGTGGGGGATACAACCATCTAAGGGCTCACAATCAAGGCAGGAGATCCATATAGACGTGTGAATTTTAGTCGATGTTCAAGAATTTTGTTTTCAACAACTTATTCGATGTTTTTGCAATTTGGCATATTGTTTATTTATATTTTTAACTGCTACGCTATTTGTTTTTTTAACGAAAAATGGTCTATTTATTGTCCAGTCTTCTGGGAAGATCGCAGCGCGAGTTATTTATTGGTGGGGATTCTAGCTCTTGTATTGAACGGAAACAAATTCTGATTGTTTATTAATGTTGTAATTTGTCTGTGCACCTAAAAAAATGAAATAATAAATTCGCGGATTGAGACACTTTATATAAAAAACTTTACAATTTTTACCCCATTTTCCAATGGTTTTCGGCTCCACAAAAGTATTATTATTTTTTAGTTTTCAAAACGAGTAGGTTCACATAGAAAGTATTAGTATAGAAAAGATGTGCGCAAAATTTCAGCGTGATTGATAAAAAAACTTTTTTGTTATCTGCCCCACCGATTTGGAAACATAGTTTTGAGAAAAGCGCGTATAACCCTTTCACTGCTACGGGCGTATATATGCGCTCTCGTGAGTCCATCAATATTTACGAGGGGCGTATACAGGGTGGTCCACGTAACTTGCTCACCTCGAATAATTCCTAAAATAGGCGTTGTATGAAAAAAATGTTTAGACAAAAGTTGCATGATTTCGAGGGGCACATTATGTGGTGTAAATGTTTTTTTAATAGGTGATGGCGTTTCGGAGATCTGAAGGTCAACTTTCTTATCTTAAATGGAATGCCATATTTTTTATACCGAAATATTAAAGAGCATAAAAAATTGAGTAGAAAAGTGTTGACCTTTGTTGCGGTTAAACCTAATAATTAACGAAAAATTTAGCCCCGTTCCTCAAAACCTTACGTAGCCTAATAACTCGTTAAAAATTCGATATCATCAATGATATCTATAGAATAGCGGTGTTCGCGTGACAATGTAATGCGGTAAGATACAAGATAGTATTGATAAACATTGTCACATGAACACCGCTATTCTACAGAGATCATTGATGATATCGAAGCTTTCACGTGTTATTAGGCTACATAAGGTTTTGCGGAACGGAGCCAAATTATTCGTTAAATATTAAGTTTAACCCCAACAAAGGTAAATACTTTTCTACTCAATTTGTTATGCTCTTTAATATTTCGGTATACAAAATATAGTATTCCATTTAAGATAAGAAAGTTGACCTTCAAATCTCCGAAACGCCTCCACCTATTAAAAAACATATGCACCACATAATGTGCCCCTCGAAATCATGCAACGTTTGTCTTAACATTTTTTTTATACAACGCCTATTTTAGGAATTACTCGAGGTGAGCAAGTTACGTGGACCCTGTATATACGCTCTGTGCATTTTTTTGCTATAACACCTTTACTGATTTCCGAATTGAGTTACCAATGGAATCTATCGTCCTATGTATGATAGCAACTAGATATCGGCAACTGTTTCAGTATTGTTCGGCGATTGTTTCAGTATTATGCTGTGCACTCGGCTTATTTCGGGTCACTGTGACAAGTCAGAGCACCCCTACATGCGAATAACGTGCCGTCCGTAGTGATGGATTTGGCCCAGAGCGCGCCGCAGTGGAAGGGTTATAGTTCTGACGGCGCGCGAACGCTCAGTATAGGAGGGAGACGTTTATACGTTGTAACATGACAAATACTTTGAATTGAGTTTTATAATTTGGTTGACGTATTCTTAACAGGTTAACATTTTATGAAATAAAAAAAAAGTAATTTTTGGATATTCTATATGGATCTCCTGCCTTAACCAACACCGTTGCACCCATATGTGTACCATATTGTGGGAAACCAGCTGAAACATTAAGTGGGAATCGGGATCTGGAACTCAAAAAAGTGCACGTGTTTACTGAAACGGAATAGCTGAAGGTGTTCTCAGAACAAAACGAGCTGCCAGTGGCGATGGTTCGTCCATTCTGCAGATGACCACCTACACCAACAGGGCTATCGATTTGCCTTATACCCCGAGATCCCCCGATCCAGCCCTGGCCAGCACTATAATCGGAGCCTCAGGATTCAGACTCCCTGTCAGGCGCAAGGACATGACTCAACGACGAGGAGCAACTGGAAACGACGACAATTATGACAGGGTGTATGTACCCGTTCAGAACTCCTTTGGGTTTACACAAATGAACGAGGAGCTATTATCGACTAAATAAACCCGATATACTTTCCCGTGCAGCGGACCCACGTTACCATTTGATCACGACAGTGTAATAAATAAATAAATCAATTGCCCGGTGTAGCCTCGCTCACGAACCAGGAATTTGGTAACAACTCAGGATCTTTATATGTTCGTGTAGACCTTTACTATTGAAACATATACAACGCAGTATTTTCATGTATTTCACGTAACAAAACTCAGTTGAAACAAAACAATATAAATAAATTCATAGCAAGGTCGCAATACTTTTAGCCCTGGTGATGAATCTAGTTGGGCACTAGCGACGTCATTATTACGAAAAAGTTAAGGCGGAAGAAATGCATAAGAAAAACATGGTAAGTGATACAGAACTTGTCAGGATGCCACCAACTACCTCTTCTTTCCCTGCAGCCGCGCCTATCGCATCGCACACCTGATTTTCCCCTGCCACGCCCGGATTTCCCCGGTTCGCTCCAAAAATATCCTATTTTTGATCATTCAAAAAACCATATTTTTTTAAAGCAGCGCAAGTGCCCTATTTTTTTGCAAACTTCAAAGTGTAAACTCAAAATTCTGCGTAAATTTGTTGTTTGTTTGAATTATAAAGTTTCGTGTCAAACAGCGATATCTTTAAATTTTGTTTTCAAAAGTGATAACGACATAATAATCATTTGTTTATAGCATATAATTTTAGCTTAGTCTGCAACGAAATGTATGATTGTTTTCGTAATTTTTCAGGTGATTTTAGAATAAGAATGACCGAGATGTCAGGGATCCACGTGTTTAGAATTGCGAGATGAACAAACGTGTTGTAATCGAGGGTTAAGGAGTTAATAAACAAATAATTTATTGTCTTACCTCAAAGCAATGAATCTACTGCAAATATGTATTGAATATATCGAATGTAACTTGTGATTAACAGCGGGTCTAAGTCAAAAATTGTTCGATTCCACTCGAGAACTGTCGGTATTTGTATTTATATTGTAACATTATTTTGACGTTTTTTTGTCATTCGAAAACGCACCGATTATCGTCTGTCGACGCGCGAGAAAATAAAATGAAGGAAAGAGGACAGCAGGACTCGCGTAACCGCACCCTTCCAATTTTCTCGAAGAAAGCGCGAGAGGAGAGTTTTGTGAGAAAAGGAAAGGGCTCAGTCGTCATCATAGGAAGACATGTCGTCAGAGAGGTATCAACTATGATCAAGAGCAGACGTATTATATTTAAGAGAGGATTCAACAGTCATAGAATAAGGACGTATTATTTGAAAGAGATATTTTAATGCGAGAATTATAAGTCGTCCAGTGAAGACGCATTTCGAAGTATTATATTGAGGCAAGCGTATTAACAGTCTTATTGTACATCGAAGCGCATTATAATAGCAAATCAATATAGTTACATTGTTTTCCAAAGGAGTTGCGCTACCCGAGAGGTAGAGGACACTAATCTTTCGGATGCGCATCGAACAAGGTAAGTTTGGAATTTGTTTGGTTTATTAAAAAGGTGTAAAGGGTTTTCCGAGCCAACGTGCATACCACGGCTATTTTTTGTTTTAACACATTATTAGTCAGCTTATAAGGTTTAAATATATATATATATTTTGCCCTGGGCAAAAAACCTCGTGGTTATTCGAATGTTACAATATTAAGATATATATATTACCTCTTGTGCTTCTTATAGGATGACCTCGACTTTATCATACGGTAATTGGCAAGACACATTACAAATATTTTCAGAGCTCGCTTCTTTTATCTTTATTCATAAGAACGCGTTATTGAAACACTGATAAAATGTTATTGAACTGTTTGATCATCGTATGGTACTCGATACGTAAAGCACTAAGATAGTAATAACTAATACAAAGCAAAAATTTAAATACCTTTCCAAGAAAGTTGTTAAGAAATCTCCATGTCCAGTAGATTTGTTCGCATTAGACCTCATTTTGGATTGTTTTTTTGGGCCACACATTAATGCGCAATCAGTACCAGCATAACGTAAGTGCAAGAAACTTTCAGTGACTATTCGATTCGCATGAATTCCTTGGTTTGTTAAGTCAGCACGAACTTTTGCTTCCAGGGTATTTAGGCGTTTATCAATATATTCGAACGATTCTTTAACATTCAAATTTTGGGGACATTTTTACACAAATTTCACGAAATGTATAAATTTTGGGTAATAGTACGCATTTATTTGCGATTGCTCAACAAACCTTGAACGTATGTCTTGGCGCTTGGTTCTTGTGCTTCCTGCACAACATCAGCGAGTGCCAAACCATAGGCCGAAAGAATTCCAGCGTATTTGTGAATAAATACGGTTTTCATACCTAAGCTCCGTGCAATCGCACAGGCATGCTGTCCACCAGCCCCTCCAAAACAAGCTAGCGCGTGCATCGAAGTGTTGTAGCCTTTCGCCTAATTAATAATAAAGTATAGTGATATGTTGGTGGCTTCAATAAGCTTATTCGCGCCTTACTGTCATATCAATAGTTCATAAAAGTAACCAAGAAACAACGCACTTTTATTCGGGTAACTTATTGTTTATATTAAATACCTTGTTAATAGCTATCTGGAAAGATAAAGGAAATTGAAGAGGGCCAATTCAATATTTCGTATAATCATACCTGAGTAAGAGCACGGATTGGGCGGCACATAGTTTCATTGGCCACTTGTATAAAACCCATGGCTACGTCTTCTATCTTCATTTTCTCAGTTTCATGACCATCATCTACAGTAGACAATTGAAATTCGTTCACCTGCAATCGTAACGAGATGTCAGATTATTATCCATATTATCAATACCATATACAATACTTATATATAATACCATATATTGTATAATACCATATACAATACTTATATGTATTCTTATATGTATTGTAAGCGACATTCGCCTCGCTTTATTGCGAGGAAGTTGGACACGATAGTGTTGGGCAGTAGGAAGGGGAAATAATATGTAAGTGGCCGCAAGAGGCGTTCAGATCTTTGAAAAAACCATGATGGCGACGACTAGCCAAGAGAGCACAGGACTGTTGTCGCTCTCTTCATATTGTATCTAATAAATGATATAAAAAAGGCTCATCATAGTTTTACAAAAGTTTAACTCAACTAAACAAATGGTCCTTCGAGTAAAAACGTGAAAAAAGTTGTGATAACGAAAGATACGTACGCTCCACAACAAAAATAATTCCGTGGCGTGTGGCAATCAAATTCGCAATTCACGCAGTTTTTTCATAACGTACTGGAAACAATATGTACCAGTGATCATTGTTTTCAAACTTATACAAAAACAGAAAGTCGTGCGTCGTAAAAATATCGATGAGCAGCGAAGACAAAGCCCGAAAAAATTGATGTAAGGCGGTTTGACACACGGCAAAGTATAGCTATAGTTTGAGACCGATATTTCTATTCTGATACTTTATTCTGAAATATCCACCTGGCGCGGCGGCAGTCCGTTGACTGCCCGGGCTCTTTTGGCGATAATTAATAAGTTCTATTTATGCATTCTTGGGCGCCAGTCAGTTTTTCGTTCTGACAAATGATAATTTCATTTAACAAATAAATTCCTATGTACGGTCGGAGGACCGTACATAAGAAAGCCTCGCGAATCAATAGAAGACCGATTGACCGGAATAGATAAATTTATTGATACTCACAATTGTTCACAATAGTTGTTTCAGATTAGCGAATAGTCGGTAAGACACCGACTTCCACCACCAATCCTTTGATTTGTTAGATAGCCACAGTAACACACTTTTGACAAATTCTAACTCTATTACCAGTGTCCGTACTCTTCAACAGTCAGTACGCTACAACACGTTCGTACTCTTTGACAGTTAGTACGCTACTCTTGGGCATCCGTACGCTAAGACAGCTAATACGCGACTCATCGAATTGTTCCTCAAAATCATCTTCGATCAAGATCGATAGAGAAGGGGAGAGGAAGAAGAGCTGCCCAGAGCCTCAGGGCTCTGGACAGTAATGAGGGTTCCTCATTGTCAAAATTTGCCGAAAAGTCACGAATTCGACCGACGTACGACATCGAAGATTCGCAACTATATAGGGCATTCCGACGACACCCGACATCGCGGGGTTTTATGATGTTGAGTAAAATTCTCCGGTAACAAGTTATAGCGTCCCACGGTAAAGGACAGTTCTCGAAGCATAGAATCGACGTTCGACAGTGAGGATCCTCGGCTGCCGTGAGACGACAAAGATAAACAACCTCCACAGAAAGTTTGAACAGCAGCGCAGAGTATCGGCAGTAGCGAAGATTCTCGGCGGCAACTCAGTCATAACGCCAACAACGGAACGCTACGTTTCGGCGATGAGTTGATCGAAATAAATCGAAAAATATTCATGTTGTAAGTCCATCCTCTTCTCACATACTTTGCGTTTCGATTTCGAGAATTCAAACATGCTTCATTTCGTAGATACGTAAATGAAATCCAATAGAATAGTACAAATGTCTGAAATTGCGGCGTTGAAGCGTAGTCGAACAAGCGTAAAAACAAAATTGACGTGATTTAAAACGTATATTACTGCCTTCAATCCAGATACAGGAAATGCAGTAGAACTAAACGAACTTTAAATAAAGCTGCAAAATTACTAATAGAATTTGACAAAGTACAAGAGAGAATCCGCGTTCTCGACATAAACGAAGAGCATACTAACAATTTAGAAGCAGAGTATGAAGTATTCGAACCGTTGTTCTACGAGGCAATTGGAAAAGGTAAAAAAAACTTAGCAGCGTCAAATCATCAAAACGAAGTTCAAAGACCATAAGTAGCGAGGTCGCTCGTCCTAATGTCAAACTGCCAACCATTGCTATAACAGATTTTGATGGCTGTTACGAAAAGTGGTTTTATCTCTATAATTTATTTAGAGCTGTTATCGACGCTGATGTTACATTGTCAAATGTACAAAAGTTTTATTATTTAAACTCAGCGCTAAAGGGTCAAGCTGCTCAAGTAATAGGTTATTTTAAAAGAAAAATTCGAAAACAAACGACTCACTACACTTCACCACCTGCGCGCTCTCTTTGATGTACCGCAAGTTTCAAAAGAATCCGCGATAGGGTTGCGTACGCTATTCGACGAATTAAGCAAACATTTGAGGGGTTTAAAAAATCTCGGAGAACCGGTAGATGAATGGAACACGTTGGTTGTCGAATTGGTATTGAACAAGCTCGATTCAATAACGAAGCGAGAGCGGGAAGAGAAAGCAATCTCAGAAGATCACCGTACAGTAGATCAATTCAAAACGTTCCTATCAAACAGATGCGAAATTCTCGAAGCAGTTCAACAAAAGAAACAAGAAAATAATAGTAAATTCCAAGGGGGTTCAAATTCAAACCAAAAATTTGATCATTCGACATCTCACGTTAATACTCAAAACTCGGGAACTCAAAATAGTTGTGTAATGTATCAAAAAGACCATAAGATATACCAATGCCAAAAATTATACAACCTTCCAGTTCGAGCAAGAATAAACGAAATAAAACGTCTTCATTTGTGCTTGAACTGTCTGGGAAAGAGACGCGCAGTAAAAAATTGCAAAGCAGGAAACTGTGAACATTGTAGTAAGAAACATAACTCGCTATTGCACCTCGATGAGCGATCAGATAGCGTACAGCAAAAGGCGAGCGGTTCATGAACAAACACAAGTAACAATAACGAAAGCTTGTCTTCGTCAAAAGAGCAGCCAGTACATCCAATCACTACTTGCTTCATGAACAAATCTGCTCACGAATTACTTTCAACTGCAATCGTTGATATCGATGACAACTCAGGTAATAAAATCGAAGCAAGCGCACTGTTGGACAGCGGTTCACAGTCGAACTTCATATCTCGCACATTGTGCGATAAGCTGAAACTACAGAAACGAAAGATTAATCAATCGGTAGGAGTGATAGCTCAGATAGTAACGAAAATCTCCGCAGTGACGAGCACAACCATTAGCTCGAAGGTAAACGTCTTTTCAATCAAAGTATCATTCTCAATACGAGATGAGATTACAGACAAAATTCCTTTTTACGTTTGACACGCTGTCAGTCAAAGTTCCGATGGAGGCCAGACAAAAATCAACTTCACTACAAGGTTTCAATGACTGACGACGAACAAAGGCCAACAAAGCAAGTAATATTATCATTCGTGGCACAACTTTTTTATCCTCTCGGACTTATAGGACCTGCAACAATTGAAGCAAAGATTCTACCCCAGCAGCTATGGAAATTAGAACTAGGGTAGGATGAATCACTACCTATAGATCTTCACACAAGGTAGATGAGATATAAAGTAAAACTTTTGGAAATAAACAACATCGTAATTCCTCGATGCGCTTTGTGTGCCCATCCGATGTGTGTTGAATTACATGGATTCTGCGATGCATTGACATTGGCATATAAAGCTTATCTCTATCTGAAATCCACAAATCATCAGGTGTTACGAATGTAAATCTATTATGTGCGAAATCTCGTGTAGCTTCAATGAAACGAGTGAGCTCTCCACGACTAGAATTGTGCGGTTCACTGTTATTAGCTCAACTTTACAAAAAAATGGTACGTACACTCACAATCGAAATAGCTCAAACAATCTTCTGGTGCGACTCTAGTATCCCTCTAGCATGGATTCGCGGACAGCCACATAATTGGAAGGAGTTCATTCGTAACCGTGTAACAGAAATTCAGGAAATGACGACAAAGGAAGAGTGGAGACACGTAAGATCGGAGCACAACCCTGCGGATATTATTTCACGCGGTATCGATCCTCAACGCGTGGTTGTGTATGTCCTACGCTTTAAGAACAACATAAGGTCGTTCCAAGAGCATATAACTGCAGCCTTGACCATCGAGGAATTGCAACAAGCTAGCTAAAGAAAAATCGGATGGTCAACTTGAAGAGTCGTCTTCTCGACTTTCATCCATTCATCGATGATAACGATGTCATAAGAGTAGTGGGCCGTTTGCGAAATGCGCCGCTAGGCGTCAAAAACGGTATCCGATTAAGCTAGCGGCGAAACACCCTGTAACGAAACTAATAATAATGCACTTTCATCATCGTGATTTACATGCCGGGCCGTCAGTCTTATTAGCTTCGCTACATGAACAATATTGGATAATTTCTGCGAGAGGTATAATTCGTAGCGTTCTACAGAAATGCATAACATGCTGCTTTAGACTGCGTCCGGTTAGTCATACTCAGTTCATGGGAAATCTGCCCTCTGAGCGCGTTACTCCCAATAGAGCGTTTTCATGCATAGGCGTCGATTATGCAGGTCCGTATGCAATCAAAATATCTCGAAACAAAACTGCTACGGCGTATCTATGTATATTCGTTTGCTTAGCTACTAAGGTAGTTCACCTAGAGATTATTTCAGATATGACTACGTCAGCATTCTTAAACTCACTAAAGAAATTCATCTCTCGTCGAGGTCGATGCAAGAGAATTCATTCTGATAATGGTACAAACTTTGTGGGAGCTAATAGTGCAATGAAGCAATTCGCGGAATTACTTACGAGTAAAGCTTATCAGGAAACAGTGATAAAATTCGTTGCAGAAAGGTCAAACGCCAAAGCCGCAATAGGAGTTACTAGTCTTCGTTTCGAAGAATTGTCTACAATGTTTTGTCAAGTTGAAGCATGTCTGAATTCCCGTCCTCTATTTCCACTTTCGTCTGATCCAAGCGAACTGGAAATTCTAACGCCAGGATACTTTTTAGTTGGATCTGCTTTAAATGCGGTTCCAGAAGAATATGCCTCACAATCAGATACAAAATCAAATCGTTTAAATCGATATGAGTTACTGACTAAGATCGATCAGGACTTTTGGCGACGTTGGTCAAAAGAGTATGTTACTCACAGGGAGACCGTACGGTTCCGGAAATCGACTTCGGGATGAGACTTGGCAGGTTAGTAGTATACCTTAAGGGTATTCACCTCGTAAAGTAATAGAGTGCACTAGCCATAAGTTTCCGAGAAAAAAGGCCTTAAAGTGTGTACGCGCAGCTCATATACTCGTCGATTTCTGCACATTCCAAAAACAGCGCAGTAGCCGAGTCAGTAGCGAACTCGCTTGCCACGTGGACGACAGGGGTTCGATGGTACCTCTGGGAACTTTTTTAAAAAATTGTATTTAATTCTCTTTAATTATAATTATAACTTTTAAATAAAGTTAATGACCTAAAAATATTATCAATTAAATCCTAAATCATTTGTTTTATTTATAAAATGACTGTTACAGCTAATTAAAATGTGAATTAAAGTGACGCATACATATACCGCTCAATATAGTTTCACTCTGTCTGGAAAAGTTCTACCTCAAGTATTTGTTTGTTTACAAGAAACAACCGGTAACTTTCGTAACTGGTAACCGAGTTTAAAAAACAATAGATGAATATACGCAAAAATATAAAAATGCCGTAATAAAGTCTTCGAAATCTGGAAAGTTGATGACAAGACTGTATACTGACTTTCTCAGCCGTTATTTAAAGTCTTATGTGGGAAAGTGTGAAAATAACAGTTTCTATTAATTATTGACTCTTGGGGCAGATAAACAAAGCCTGAATTATATGACCAAATCTTTTAAGATGCCGAGAAATCACCAACTTGTACAATTAAAGTGATTCCTCCAAAATGTAGCCCTCTTGTTCAACCGTGTGACGTCTATTTATATAGATAGGTTAAAAATCTAATAAGGCGTATACAAAATTGCGCTTATCTGATTGAAAATAATAGAGAAATAAATTCCCGTGACAACTGTATAAAAATACAATCAATAGTGCATCATCAACTGTCATCGCCAATTTTTTATGAAATGATTCGGTATGCCTGGTACGCTTCCAAGCTTTCTGATGAAAAACAAATGTTCATGAATGTAAATGAAGTATGTTTTCCATCAAATCTTTTACATATAGGTACAAAACAAATTTTTTTTAAATTCTGATAAAATCCAGGCGATTCAGTAAAAAAATACGGAACTTTTGGTATCCTAAACATTTTCTCTTAAACCCTATTGTTCTTGGGTTATTACATTGCTAGATGGACACCCTTAAGATATACTACTAACCTGCGAAGTCTCATCCCGAAGTAAATTTACCAAATCGTAAGGTCCCCGTTAAAATTAAAAGTAAATTTTCTTTAACGAACGCATAAACATGGAGAATTTGGAATGGCGAATAACGAGAAGACTGTATCAAAATTCATTCCCATCGTACGTGAACATCCGAAAAAAAAATTGTTTAAAAAGGTGTAAAAAGTTTTACAAAACTGATTCAGTCACTGTTCGCAATTCCATCACTAACCTCGCCAAACCGTGCGATGGTAGAGAATATTTTATGAAAATAAACCCAGTTTGATTTTCTGTGGATACTTTAAAGCAGCTATGTAACTGCAAGGTGCCGACACAATTACTGCTTCCCCTGTTTTTACGATGAATATCATCCCAGCACATGCAATTCATCAACTGTATAATAAAAAAAAGTATCTAATTGTATATACGGAGCTCTCGTGTACGCTTCAATTACAATTCTTTCTTGGAAAATTATTCGCAACCCAAAAACTTCCATGATTATACGTCTGTTAAAATAATGACGCCTATGTCTTTTGTCAAAATATAAATATGCAAATGAAAAGAAAATTTAAAAGAAACTAAAGAAAAAAATATTCAACACGGGGACTCAAACCCACGACCGTCGCATTACGAATCCGAACTCTTCCCACTGTGTCAACCACTTCTTGAAAATGATTCTAGCCTAAAAAGTGCATGCAGTGACCGACCCGCGACATAAATTTTATTTCTTAAATAAAACATGAACGCTTGGCCATCTGGAGTTCCCACTTGCGTCACTTTCATGTCTAGTTAAGCCCTACATATACTGGGGTTTCGGACGAAATAAGTGACACCGAGTTCCCGCCCTCTCCTTGTTTGTCTACCAGCAGATACTCTCTCATCTATTTCGTCATTTGCCACTGTCTCTGAGGCGTTTCTCTGTTCTTGTAAACCTGTTGTTTTCCTCTAAATGATAATTTTCGTGGACCCTGCAAGATTCTTTTTCCCTGTGGGCTTCGGAAGTCTGGGGGCACAGTAGTGCCCTTGTTAAGACGAGCAGCGCACTACCTACCTTTTTTCGAAGCGTTTCGTCGTATTTTTTTGACAATTACTTATCCTGACAATTTGAGCCCAAATTGTCAAGATAAGATGTAGTTCGGATACTTATGAAAGGTCTTAAGTTTCATTTGTCTAGCTTTTATACTTTACGTTTTATTAATACCTGAAAAAATTTCAATTTTTCCACTCACTGATGATCATCAAAACCTCTAGGGTACTTCCTGAAGACCTAAAAAGCTGAAATTTTGTATGCAGGCTAGAATTTGCACACAAACAACAACGACATTAAGAAATCTGTAATTTTCACCCTCTGACCCCTCATAAAGGGGGCACAAGTCTGTATATAACGTTTCTTATAGGTAGGTACTTCCAAAAGTTCTAGAAAACTGGAATTCTTGAAAATTTGTCGACATACAACTTTTATAATTTTCTGAATTATAACTTTACACATATAATTTTCTATATTATAATTTTTTTTTGAGATATAATTGCCGAAATATATTTTGTGAAAAATAAAAATCGAATTTTTTAAAATATAATTTTCCAAAAAAAAAACATTTTCCGAAATATTATTGTTAACACAAAAAACAATAAACAAACAACATATCATTTTCTGACATAATTCTCCAAAATATCACTTTTAAAACCTACTTTTTTTATCATTTCCTGAAATATTACTATATTTTCAAAAAATAATTAACTAAACAAAAAATTTACATTCAATCACCAACGAACAAAATGTACAACATTTGTCATTACAAATCCCCGCACTTCTTTAATTAATAAACTGTTCAGACCCGATTTTCGGTCTTAGCGGAAATCGGGTCTGAACAGTTCCGATCTGAACAATCGGTTGCCCGGAAGAGTACCGGGCAACCGATTAGTGCGTCCGTTATGACGTAGCAATTAAGACTGAAGAATCATCAGTCTGCCGGAGCTCTCGATACCCTAAGGCGAAGGTGTTATGGGAGTCTCGCGGGGGTAGTTAAGGAATGTTGGTTTTTATAGCGAAGTGCTGATGGTGCAGCGCGTGCGGAGCGACCGAGTGTTGTTTGATTGTTGTGTCCTTTGTGGAATTTGGCGCTTCCTTGAATTCAACTCGCAGGTTGAAATGCCTCTGAGGAATTTGATGATGATCGTGAAGAGGTCACAAGCGAGTTGAAGCGCCTTTACGGAATTTGGTGATTCGCGAAGGTGTGATGTGGGTCGGTCCGTAACAAAACAAAATATGTTTCCATGTCTTTTTATCGCGCCATAATATCAGACCCACCGACCAGACCACCCCGTACAAAAAATAGGCGATACTCAATACTCCCATATTCTCACACAAACACTGAATACCAAATTATTACAATGGCTGAAAATAATACATTCACGTTCAGAGACGCGTTTAAAGTCGTCCCCTTATACGATGGAAAAATATAAAAATAGAAGATTATGCCAAAACAGTTAAACGAGTCAATGAATGCCTCTCAGATGGCAAACGACCAATATTATTAAAAATCATTCCACAAACTGAACTTCACCAATCACACACACATGATACAAAAGACTGTTTCACAATAAAAAATCATGCGCAAAGATAAAAACTCTTGGCGCTCACAAGAAGCATCCGACAGATACCGAAATAATTTACGAATACCGATACGCTCAAAATAAAACAAGAAACTCGAGAAACCAATACAGAGATTACTCAAGCAACAGATACAGAAATTACTCAAATGACAGACACAGAGATCACTCGAACAATAGATACAAAAATCGTTCCAACGACAGATACAGAAATTATTCAAATGACAGACACAGAAATCGCTCAAACGATAGATATTGAAATCACTCCGAAGATAAATATAGAGACAATTCCAAAAACGGATACAGACACAATTCGTTCGAACGACACCAAAACGAACATCGAGAACAACCTAACACAGACTCAAATGCCGAACAACGAAACTCTCGAGGCAATTCATCCGGCAGAAATACCCCGACAAATTCAAGAACAAATAGTACAGAAAATATTGATACACTTTTCGAAAAAGTAGACCTAAAAACTAAGACAACGTCTCGCGGAAAAGTGTGAGACGACACTTATTTTCAGAGCACTGAAAACATTTAACCGCGATCAATTAAAAGAAATTGGAATTAAATTCAAAGAAGCAACGCTCAGATTGGGAATTTCGAAAAATCATAAATCTCCCTCAATAGCATCGAACTCGCCCGATTTTACCCATAGAGAAACAAAATTATTAATTGACACAGGTTCACAAATAAACTTGATAAAAAGAAATGCACTCAATCACGCAACAGAAATTGGCACACGAGAATTTTACGAATTAACAGGTACAACTGACGATAAAACATACACTCGAGGCAAATGCTCAATCCAAATTAAATCAGTGAAAGCAGAATTCCATGTTGTCACAGACGCATTTCCAATTCAGGAAAACGCGATACTTGGCGATGCATTTTTCAAACAGATTCCAGCCGATACACTATATACACAAAGATGCATAACTTTTCACGGTCATATCATCCCGAGTAAAAATGAATATATGTAATGTTGGTTTGATTCTGTTCTCGATATGAAGGTTAGAGTACGACTGCCATGGGTTTCTCTGTAAATTCAGGATATATTTTATTATTATATTACATTACTAAACTATTTACATTAGTCCTATTTTCTAACTATTTACATCTAATGTCGTTACCTGTAAATTCAGGAAACGACATTTACAGCCGGTAGTTTCCTTGTGTTTCTATCGCTCGCCTCCTGCTCTGTTCTTTCCAAAGCTCTTCTCCGTACCTTCTCGCATTCGCGACTGGTGTCGCGACACTCCGATCGGATTGGTGGCACACGCTCGTATTCCCAACTGTCGTCTCGGAACGGCAAATTTCAAACCTCTTTGGAAGAGGTATGACGGGACGAATATACGTATCGTCGTATCCCTTTACATCTCCCCCCTTCGGGGAAGAAAAATCTCGGCGAGGAACTAGTTATCCTGACTGATATCCGGAACCGGTACAAGCTTTGTAATGTGGAAGAGTGATTCTGATTTTTTTCGATCTGTTTGTATTCTAAAGATCGAATTTGAAAGCTTCTCTACTATGTCGTAGGGTCCAATTTTTAATTCATCTAACTTTTTTCTATTCAGTCGATGGCTATTCTCTACGTAGACTAAATCTCCAACGTTGAATTCATGTTGTTTCCTGTTTTTATCAAATAGTTTTTTATTATATCCGTGGGATTTTTTTGTGTTCTCCAGGGCAAGCTTTCTATCTTCGTATAGATCATCTTGTGTTTTTCCTTGTTGTAATTCATCTAGAAGAATTGTATTGTTTTTTCCTTCTAGTAAGTATTTTGGAGAGAATCCTGTTACCGTATGCTCAGTCTCATTATATTTTTCTACACATTCGTGGGCTATTGTCGTCCACGCGGTTTTTCCTTTTTTTTCGTTGATCCTACATCTAATCTTGTTCACTAGTGTTTGATTAAGCCTTTCGTTGAGGCCATTCGAAAATGGTGCATTGACTGCTGTGAACGTCAAGACTATTTTTCTTTCGCTTAAGAATTCTTTAAATTCTTTTGAATTTATCCCAGGGTACTGGTCTGATAGGATCATATTTATTTTATTATCTGGCAGTATTTTGTGTATTAACTTTATGAAGTCCCCCGAATTCTGCGTTTTTGATGTTATAATCGTTGCATATCTTGTGAAGTGATCAACCAGCAAATGTAGATATTTTTTTGTTGATCGTGAACCTCCAAATCCGCCGATTGTATCTATGGAGATAATCTCATACGGATAAGTCGCCGGACCCAATTGCGACATTAATCCAATTTTGTATCCTCCTCTTGATTTGTTCTTTATACAAACTTCGCAGTTTTCGCAAGTTTTTTTTAATATTTTCGTTAAGATTTTTTGCTGTATAAACTGGTTTTATCTTATTTTGCATTTGCCTTATTCCTAGATGGCAGTAAAAGGTATGTACTTTTTTTATTAGTTTTTTACTGAATTCTTCTGACAGTAAGATTTTTTCTTTTTTCCCTATTTTTTTATAATATGTTTCGTTTCTGAATATTAATTTGTCTTTATCATTTTGTATGTTCTCATTTCTTTTCTGATCATCTCGAACCTCTTCTATTTTTACGAAATTCACGGTCTTTAAGATTTCACTTTCATTGCTATCTGGTTCTAATACGGGATTTCTGCTTAAGCAGTCTGCTTCTAAGTTGTCTTTTCCCGGAGTATATTTTATTTCGAAGTTATACTGCGATAGGTAATGCATTAGGTCTCCTAGTTTTTTATTCGTCCTAGCCTTGATATTCATATTTTCCAAGGGTTTGTGATCCGAGAAAATCGTAAATTGTCTCCCTATTAACCAATGTTGCCAGTATCTTATAGCTTCCTTTATTGCTAAGCATTCTATATAAATAGCCTTCTTTTTCTTCTGGTGTTCGTTTAATTTTTTTGAAAAATATGCAACCGGTTTATTTTCTTGATTTGGTTGTGTCTGTTTTAGCACCGCTCCGATGCCTAGTAGGCTTGCATCTGTGTGGATATGAATTGGTAGATGTGGGTCAAAGATTATTAGAATCGGTTGGGTGCAAAGTAACGATTTCATGGCTTCAAAAGCTTGTTGACATTGATCCGACCAGATGAATCTCTGGTTTTTCCGTAATAAATTATGTAGTGGGTCTAGCGTAATCGCGACATTTGGTATGTATCTACCATAAAAGTTTATCTTTCCCAAAAATTGTCGTATATTTTTTCTTGTTTTTGGGATCGGAAAATCTTTTATTGATATTAGATTATCATTTAGTGGGCTAATTGAATTGTTTTTTATTATGTGCCCCAAGTATTTGACGGAATCTGATGCGAAATTACATTTTGATAATTTTAACCTGAATCCTTCCTTCATAATCGACTCTAGTAATTGCGATAAGTGATCCACGTGTTCTTGAAACGTTCTCGAAAATACCAGGATATCATCTATGTAATTTACGCAGAAATTTGAGAGCTTGTGTTTTCTTATGATGCTACTTAATATTCTCTGAAAAATCGCTGGCGATGTTTTTAAGCCGAAAGGTAGGCAGGTCCATTGGAAATGGCCTTCTTGAGTTACAAATGCGGTTTTTTGTCTATCTTCAACCCTTAGGGGAATTGACCAAAAAGCTGAATTTATATCTAAGGTCGAGAAGAATTTACAGTCCCTTGTTTTAACTATTAGATCTTCTATTAATGGGAAGGGTTGTGATTGAGGAATCACAATCTTATTTAGATCTCGGAAATCTATGCATAGTCTCGATCTCTTTTTTTCGCCCCTTTTGTAAGCTAATGTTACGGGCGCGGCAAATGGACTGTATGATTCCTCAATAAGATTCTTCTCTAATAGTTTCGTTATTTGTTGTTCTATTTCTCTTTTGTCTTCCACGCTACATCTGTACGGTCTTTTGCAACAGTATTTATCAATTATTAATTCGATACGTGCTTCGTACTCTTTAACCGTACCTATGTCGTATTTATCTTTGGCAAAGATTGATTTATATTTCTCTGTTAGTTTAGTAATTTCATCTTGTCGGTCCATTTCCAAGTGACTTATCAATATTTCAAATCTTTTCGTATCTACATGTTCATTAAAGTTAATCTCGTATTCTGCTCTTTTGTTTTTAACATGATTTGGTTTATCCTGTACATTGCGTCTACTTTCAACTGTGTTGTCAGGGGTTTCCTGAGTTTTTTGTGTAATTTCTAACTTTTCATCTTGTCTTAATTTAAATTTTTGTATACAGTCTAATCCGATCAAAAAATCGTGTTCAAAATTTTCGTTATCTATTGCGAAAACATCTATTTCTTTTTCAATGTCAAAAATTTTTGCTTTTAGAGTTATCATCCCATTCGCTTTTTCCACACCATTAATCGTCTTTAGTTTTGCTTTTTGTAAATTATTGAGTCTGTTCTTTTTCATGTTTAACAATCTCGCATTGATTAATGAAACATTCGAACCTGAATCATAAACGCCGCGAACTCGTAACAAGTTATTCAATAATACGTTGACTCTGATTAATGGTGGCACGACTAGTTTTTTGGGTCTTTCGTGTTTATCGAGTTATTTACATGTCTTATTTGTTCTCTCTTCCGCTGGTCATCCTCTTTGTTCCTAAACCAGCATTGAACTTCTGGGTGGTAGCGATTACCTTTATTTTTCTTTTCGCAAATTGTGCATGGTTTATGATTTTCGTTTCTTCCTTTGCTTCTATTTTCAAAGTCTGTAGTGTTTTTCCTTTCTAAACTTTTCTTGTTTACCAAGTGTTCTAGTCCTCTAATTTCATTAAACATGTCCACTGATTTCTTTATTTTTCCTCTATCTATTCTATCAGCTATGAAGCTTGGCAATCCCACCGCAATAAGATCAATCAAGGTAGTTGTATCTATTGATTTATTTGACTCTAATAGGAGTCTTTCTTTTTTCAACGCGTATTCCAACAGTGAACCTTTCACGTATTTGTATGTTATTGCATATCGAACTGGGGTCCATCCTTTGTCTGCGTAGGTTTCACAGAAATTTTCTTTCCATGTCCCCCATTCAGAGTTTAATGAAAGTTTTATTAGCATCGACTGATACCAATCGGTGCACGAGTCTTTCAGAAATACTCTTAAAATTTCAATTTTTTCTATATCTTTTCCTATACCAAAACGTGAACATTCCTTTTCAAAAGTCTCCATCCATTGGGATACATTGAAGTATTTTCCTGTTAGTTTTTCAATAACAAATTTCTCCGATACCTTTTGTAAATTACGGTTTCCGCCATCCTGGGGGTTCTCTTCTGTCTTTTTTCCGTAATTTTCTCTAAAATCCTTGTCAACATCTCTTCTGTGATGTTCGCTGTCGGCGTGGTGCCTTGTGTTGACATTTCTTCATAACTTGCTTCTTCCAACAGATAATCGTTACAGGTTATGTTCCCGTCGTGGTCCTGATATTGTTTCACCAAATTCTCTGCCAACGTGATCCACACTTTCCTTATTGGTCCTCTTTTTTGTAGCGTTGCTTTCACCTTCTGATAGCCTGACGTAGTTCCGAGTTTGGCATGATGTCTCATTAATTGGAGCTCGTCTGGAACGAGGTAGCAACGATTCTCCATTGTAGTGATCGAGGTTAGGGCAACCACACTAGTCTTTGCGTCTTCACTCGAGGCCTTGACAGTAAATTCAAACTTGAATTTTTCCATTTCCTTTCATTGTTCTCGTTATTCAGCAAAAAATGTCGTTTTGTAATGTTGGTTTGATTCTGTTCTCGATATGAAGGTTAGAGTACGACTGCCATGGGTTTCTCTGTAAATTCAGGATATATTTTATTATTATATTACATTACTAAAGTATTTACATTAGTCCTATTTTCTAACTATTTACATCTAATGTCGTTTCCTGTAAATTCAGGAAACGACATTTACAGCCGGTAGTTTCCTTGGTGTTTCTATCGCTCGCCTCCTGCTCTTCTCTTTCCAAAGCTCTTCTCCGTACCTTCTCGCATTCGCGACTGGTGTCGCGACACTCCGATCGGATTGGTGGCACACGCTCGTATTCCCAACTGTCGTCTCGGAACGGCAAATTTCAAACCTCTTTGGAAGAGGTATGACGGGACGAATATACGTATCGTCGTATCTCTTTACATATATATAAACATATATAATTGTATATGAATTGATTATATACAATTGTATACAAAAATTGGCCTGATAGAATTGTCTATATTTGTATATAAACGTATACAATTGTATACACTAATATACAATATATAAAATTCTATCGGGCCAATTTTTGTATACTATTGTATATGATCAATTAATATACAATTATATATGTGTATATATGTTCAGTTTTACTCGGGATACAACAAAACATTTTATTGATTGATAGATAAGCACTACTCAACATGTTACATAAGACCGTCGTTGCCAGCGCAATCGGGAGACGAGTAACGATTTTGTTCGTCCTGCTCACGTCTTTATAATACCGGTGGGCGACGGGTGCGCTTGCGAGAAAGCGCGCGGCCATGCGCCACCTGCTGGCCGTGAGCGAAGCTACACGCTCATTTTTCTGTCGTACTTATGGCTTATATCTATGTTGTCTCTTTCTACATATCTATATATATGAAGTTAACAAATTATGTATATATATATATATATATATTGCGCAATACATAATTTGTTAACTTTTAATAAACAATCTTTCGATTTACCTGCTTCCATACGCGAATAAAACCAAAGAAAACTGTTTCTATATCTAATCATATATGAAGCCATATAAAGATATATATGTACAATTATTATGTATTTCAAAATAAAATAAAAGTACTCATATACAGTCATATACAATTTTATATACCGTAAATAAAATTTGTACGTATATATATAATTATATACAACACTATATTGAATTATATATAACTGTATATAATATTATATCTAATTTTATAAATCGTAAATAAAAGTTTCACGTCTATATATAATTATATACAACACTATATTGAATTATATATAACTGTATATGATATTATATCTAATTATATATCTCCATATATCATTATATACGAACTATATATAATTTTATCAAATCAAATTTGGTAGAAGTACATTTATATCGGATTTTATATACGAATGTATAGAGTTATATACAATTATATATAACCCTATATATAAATATATATGATTGTATATTATTTGTATATAATTGTATCTAAGTATATACAATATTTTTACTCAGGATACCATTTTTCAAACGCGAATATATCGCAATCTCACCAAAATCAACAACAAAAATGCATATATGAATTAAAAACAATGAAATCTCAGAGGGTTATGTCCCAACATATAAAACCAAAGAAGGTATACGTTACGGTGGGGTAATCAACCGCCGACCAAAAGCAATAGAATTGGAAATTCCTGCTAGAGTGGCAACCAATCGAGATAATTTCAGAGACACCATGTAAACTCGAAACCGACCTTTATAAAAATTCTCAAAACAATAACACATCAATTTATACAATTAACGTATCTGAAATGAACACAGAACGATTGCAAAAACTCAAATCGCTGCTTCATTTAGCTCATCGCAATAACGAAGAAAAAGAGCACGTTTTACTACCAGTTTCTGAATATCCAAAACTCTTTTGACTACCAAACGAAGAACTTGATCACACTGCAATGACACAATACAAAATTCGCACGACAGACAACAAACCTATTAACACAAAAGTATCGATTTCCACCTGTATACAAAAAAGAAATCCAAACGCAAGTCAATAATTTACTGGAGAAAAACATCATTCAACCTTCCCTCTCCCTCTACAACTCATCAGTTTGGGGCATGCAAAAAAAGGCAGGCTCGCAGGACAAAAAGAGATGGCGAATGGTTATCGATTCTTGCAAATTAAACGCGGAAAAAATATCCGACGCTTATGCATTACCGAGTATCGTAGATATTCTGGACCAATTCGGCAAAGCACAATATTTCTCCATTTTCGACTTAGCGTCTGGCTTTCATCAAATCGAAATGGACTCTGATCATAACAAAAAAAAACGCATTTTCAACGGTAAACGGGCATTTCGAGCGTTACCATTTGGGTTGAAAAATGCACCCACAACATTCCAACGATTTATGGATGTCGCATTATCAGGAATTCAGGGTAATGACCTATTCGTACCTATACTTGGACGACATTGTCATTTACGCTAACACTCTCGAAGAACGTGCGACAAAATTTCGGCGTTTAGCAAAACGTTTAACCGAAGCAGATCTAACTTTGCACACCGATAAATGTAAATTCTTGCGAACAGAGGTTATATACCTAGGACATACAATTACGGAAGAAGGCGTAAAATCCAATGATATAATAGTAAAATCCATAACAGAATTCACAACTTTAGATCACCATCACCACCACGAACGTCCACAAAGAAGTCAAAATATACCACCAACATAGGCCCATATTCGCCAGAAATGACACCAGAATACTTTGATTCGCTAGTGAAGTCACCTGAAAATAAATAACAACGAAGCACATCTATCTTCTCAAGGAAATATCGGAAATAATTCCAACCCTCTAGCGGAAGTATCACAGTTGCACAACACGCAAGCAACAATTGACCCAACATTTCCATCACCACCCGGAAATATTGAACGAATCACCAGACAATCTACTACACAACGAGAGCCAACCGACAATCCATCAAAACAGCAGATAGTGATACACCATTGTACCATCATAATATTACCGGAAGAAAACGACGCATAAAGAATCTCGCCCCGCAACGAGAAGCGCAGAGATAATGGAAAATATAACAAACGAAAACAGAATCATCACCACACAAAAAAATACCCTAGCACAAAAATACAACATTACGTATTTCCTATCGACAGACTGTACAATGAATACCATGATACCAGAAATTCTACAGGAAAAAAGGCAGAATCAATCAACAGTCACTGCTGGACTGTAATCCCCAAGTTGGCAATATTCTGATTACTCGCCGTGGAATCACTTGCTATTTCGCAATAATCTGCAAACAAAAATCAACAGATTCACTAACCATCGCGGAAGTGCGAGACTGCTTGAAAACACTATTCGAAGTATTCAACAAATTGCAGTTAAAGACTTGCACAATCTGGAAGGACCCAAAAATTCTGAATCCCTTCATTTGGGCAGACATCAAATCATTCGTACGAGCAAAGTCAACGAACTCGCAAACAACAACTCGCAAATCACACTTTGCCATAGTTTATTATCAGCACCACCACAACGAAACAGGAAAGACATCATCCAAGAGTTTCACAATTCAGCGATCAGTGGACATAATGGAATATCAAAAACATATAATGGTATCTTACCACGATATTACTGGAAAGGCCTAAAGAACGACATTCGAGAATTTATCAAATATAGCTTCACTGTGTTATATCGGCAAAACGTTAGGATTGCGCGATAAGATATTATTTTAGGATATTAGCCAATAAGGAGTAGAACTCGAGTTTATGAAGTAAAAAGAAATAACAGTTTATCGTAAGATTTGGATTGGTAATTTACAAAGTTAGGCGAAGATATAGGATACGAGCGTAAATCAAAGACCAACTGATTAGCTCCGCTCGTCTATTAAGACTAAATTAATTATAGAGGCAATCACGGGTCGCCCGCGAGTCGCTATGCGAAAGTGCCAATTCGGCATTTGGTCGTTATGACCATATATGGTCATAACGATGATTTCGATGGCGTGATTCGCCTTTAGACTAAACTGCCTATTGTGCAGTTTGGGAATACTTGGTTTTGTGACCATATATGGTCACGGCGAATTTCTGGGGCCGTGATTCTCACGCTTTATTTTTATAAGTGATTAGTATGTATTTCATATATCATTCGATTAATCTACTGGAATATTCCATTGGAATATTCTTTCGTTGTACTGTGGGGTACAACATCCCTCCCCCCTAAGAAAAAGAAACGGATTTATTTATTTTCGTTTCTCTTTTACAATTTTCTTATTTTAGTTCCCAAAATTATTTTGTGCTCGTACTTGGCGCATTACGCTGAAAGAAAACGTGTAGTTTGCCAGCGGATGCTTTCCTTTTCCTAGGTTTTGGTTTGGCTTCCGTTATCTCGACGGTTTCTGTTGGTAGTCCTAGCATTTCGATTTTCTGCGTTGGCTGTATTATCGTTGTTTTTCCTCTTCGTTCCTTCAGATACATGTATATTATGCATGCTGCTATTAAGACTATTGCTATAGTGCTAATTGAATATGTGCCTATAGTATGGCGGCAATGTAAAGTTTGACTGTCTCCTGTTTCTATTTCTTTCTGCAGGGTATGTAATTTTATGCCTAAATTATTTAATTCTTTTGGATTACTTATTACATTTTTTAAATTAATCTTTCTATTTTCGATTATCGTTTTTGATTCGGTATCGAATTTTTCTCTCGAATGGGTTAAATTGAACGGTGGTAAATATGTTTCATATTTTTCCTGAACGGTTTTTTCTCTGTTTTTATCTTAAAATTAGTGGCGGTCACATCGCATTTCCCTATCAAAGCCAGTATACCTGTTCCTTTTAATATTGCATTCTCTCTAATTTTCTTGTTACATGATATCGTTATTCGCTCTTCCGTTGGAGCTACGAAGATCCATCGACTTCGTTGTTGCAATGGGATTATCAATGTATTTTTAAGCGTTATTAATTTTGTTGTGCATCTTGCTTTTTCAGGATTCGTTATCGCATATGTTAGTATTTCGCAGGGTGCGGAATTTGTAATTGTGAGGGATGGGTGGGTGGGTTTACACATGTATGTATCGCTTAATCTTTTACATTTATGCAGGTCAGTATTACGAATATATGTGCAACGTTCCTTGTCTACTATTATGTTTTCGTCCGTCGTTTCTATATATTGGTACGTGTCGTTGAACGCGTGCGTTGGTAGTGGGTATACTCTGCTGACAATGTATTCTTGTTCTCCGACGAGTGGTATCTCTATTACCAGTCGGTAGGCTACGGCCTGTGGGTAGGTGTGGTAGTGCGTCTGTGAGGTATCTTACCATTTTTTCTCCCGAGAGTACGCCCGGTGTAATAATACCTTGAGCGAGTCCTGATAAGAAATTTTCTAATTCTCGTATGTCGTCAAGCAATGATTCGACGATCATGCCAAGGCTGTTGATATTTTCGTCTAGTGTTTGTCTGGTTATAAAATGAGAAATTTTATAACTCATGCATCTATCAATGTTTTGTATTACGGTTTTTAGCTTGTTTTCATTTTCTTGTATGTTTTTAGTTGTTTTATTGAGGATATCTATAGTGGTTTCCACAATTTGTAGATTTTCCTTTATGTTACTTTTGAATGTCTGTTGAGCGGTTTTTAATTCGTTTATTTCGTCGTCTAGTCGTTTTGCGTCGTCAGCGTCCATGTTTCCAGTGAGGGCTTTAATTACGCTGCCAAGGCCATCGATAAGACCTCTTTTGGCTCGCAGGTTGCTTCCTGATAACTCGTATATTGTCCCGATACCATTATTAATTTTTTGTTGTAGTTCTAATAGTGTTCCGTTAAGGGTTTCCTAGAGGGAATCCGTGGTTGCTTGTTTTGCGCACGGGGTGCTGAGGTCGCGTAGGGTAGTTTTAATTAGTTTCACCCTAGATTGCAGTGATTGTAGGTCCATGTGTAGAATCAAACTCCATGTGTCTTTGGTTATTGATATGGTTCCGATCTTTTCGTATAAGATCCCTGGATTGGTTTCGAGAGTTCGTGTCTCGTACGGCCATGGGTCGTCTCGCGCGTCTCCACCGGCCGTTGCCAGTATCATGGTGCTGTAATTAGAACGCGCGGCGTTATCTTCGTGGGAAAGTGCTGACGGTAAGTTCTTAGGTTTATTTTGTATTTTCTACCGTACGTTACCGTTCGGCCATCTTTCTTTTAATTTTATTTTTATTTTTCAAAGAGTCCTCCGTGCTCTGGGGCTCTCTTCAAGCTGCATTAACTCTTCGACTCTCGAGCAAGAGACATCATACAATTTTTTTCTCCTCTTATAAAATGAGTTCACGAGCATGGGGACGGCTGACGGCTTTGTGCGAGCGCAATTATGCGCAGAGGGTGGCGGTAAATTTTGCGCTTTTTAATTATTATTTCGGCCATTTATTTTATTTAAATGTTAATTTTTTATTTATTTACTTTATTTGATATTTTCAGAGATATTGG